>JAQQZR010000018.1:1600742-1619029 GCA_030068235.1 Notoglanidium macrostoma | reverse complement strand
CTACTGCGTAACTCTATAACTAGGACAATCCTAATTCTTAATACTGAAATTCAGATTTAGCTTTGTCAATCAAGTGTATATCAATGATTATACGTTTTTAATGCATCGATATGGAGCGGTTGCCATGTCAACGAGCTGTTACTATAGAAACGATAACACATTAGAACGAGCGACTTAATATAAACACGTGATTTGGAACTGCACGACTGTCAGAGCTGCTGTTACAGAAAGCAAATGTCCTCCTTCTGACCAATCAGATTTCAGAAGTCATTCGTACAATGATTGAACCTTGGAAAACGTGACTGCCATGTAAGGCACATCTTCTGTAAGCTCACACAAAGTGCGCACACTCTAAATAAAATAACGCTGAGCTGATTTGCAAAAATGGTCTATTTTTGGATTGAGTATGTAATCAAAATCTAACAACGCGCCCTACCTGCATCAAGTGCCCGAAAATCAGCACTCGATGCTGTCTGATTTGACTGGTATCATTAGCATTAGCATTAGCATTAGCGAGCTAGTTTTAAAAATAACTCTTGTCACTAGACCTGCGAACGCCTCGACACATCATGTCAGCTGTGCGGTCTTCACGTCTTAACGCGTGATTCGGAAAAACGCATGAGATATTGAGGCGCGCGCACACACACTCCGGTAATCACCGCTGAAATTGTCATTTAATCTAAACCTAGACTCGACCTGTCCCTCAGGTCCAAAACTGATTTTGGGCTTTCTGTGTGTAAGCCAGCGGTTAGCGTCTTGTCTCTCCATCTCACCTTCTCCATCATTGCTCGTAATCCTGTTAGCATCTGCCAGTGAGCAGCAGTCTGCACGTCTACATGCACTGCTCATTGGGGATGAAACACCCTGTCAGCGTTCAACCGACATGCCACAGAACACGTGCTAGCAACAGCACTGCGCTAAGATTTTTTATTGAACTGTTTGCTTCTCGGAAGCGTAACTCCATCTTGTCAGCGTTGTCCCGACTTTCTATGGACTGCCTCAGATTTAGCAACAAAGACCATTAAATTACTAGCATTAGACTACTGCTTAGCATGAACACTGGTTTCACACAAAGTCAGCTAATATGAGCTAAACTGTTACATTAAGTCATTAAAAAGCCACAGCCAAAATCAGTAGCAAGCTAAATAACATTGGGTTAGCTGAATATACAAACATCAGGCAATTATTGTGATAATGTCATATAAACAACTTTGTTAGCAAGCTAAGTAACGTTAGCTGAACTGTACTGTTGTGCATTGAAAACCAATAGCATTCAGCAGCAAGCAAAGTAACATTAGGCTAACTTTACATTGTGTTAATAAAACAAAGATTCCTCTCAGTTATTCTGATGATGTCACATGGTTACGCTTGCTAGCTAACATTAAGCAAGGTATTCAGGTTTATGACTAATTATCTCCACCAAATCCGCTAGCATGCCAGATGACGCAAACCGAATTCTTCTGTATTTAAAACCAAGCTAAATAACATTATTCAATTAAGATAACACTTTATTAATCCCAGGTAGGAAATTCAACATTACTGCGATGATGTCACGTGAAACAGTTTGCTAGCAAGCAAGCTAACACTGGCTTGGTTGTTTACTTGTACATTTAAAACTGACAGCCACGTTTCTTAGCAAGCTAGATAACATATTAACAACAAATTAGTAACAGTTAATTAAAAAGTAAGTAACTCTATATTTACACTGTGAATAAAACAATTAGCCAAGGTAGACTCAAGCTAGCTAGGGTTAGTTAAGATATTCTGCTGATATGATTTGTGGCTAATGTTAAGCTAAGCTCTTTTACTATAGAGTTCTGTTGTACAACAATTTAATTTAATTATTGAATGATTTTGTTTTATTGTATAACATATAGCCAAGTTCTGTAGCAAGCGAGATAAGGCTAAGATAACTTTTACATTCGGGATTACTGGAAAATTAGCTAATTTTAGGTGTTAGGTATGATGAATCAGGATGTCAGGTTAGCGATTAGCTTGATCCAGGGTACGTCTTTCACTTAGGAAGATCAGGATGTACAGAAAATTAAACATTACAAGATCATGTGCTCATTTACATGGATTTTTTTAATCCAGAGCATCACTGCAGCTCGGAGTAAAAAGGACCGTACTGACCCGCTAACACACAAAACGTGTGTGCGGCGACCCGAGAACTTCACACACCGTGAGGTGCCACTTGGGAAACCAGCGCAACCTCGTTCCATCAACACACACCAGCAAATCAGCCGCTAACTGCTTTTAATAGCACTGACGCTATGAGAGTGATTTTCAGATGCATTATTAATACAGTTGATTAATAGGACCGAGTGGAGGTTCTGTGTTTCTTACCAAAGCCCCGCTTATGTCCTTTTACAGTCTGCCATTCCAGGGTTGGAGGAAATTTGCATAATAAAACATGCTAAGCATAATTATTATCCAGTATTAACTCCAGAGCTTGTCTGTGCAAAAGTTAACACACCCTAATCCGGACATGTACAACTATTTTAGTTCCTAGGAAACCATTTCCCAATAAATATGTGATGTTTTATTGCATTTTTTCAGCAACAAAACAAAACAAAACAAAAAAATGTAAAGTTAGTTTCTATAACATATAATTTTGGTTTAGACATAATAAATGATATATAGTGAGCTTTCAAAGTGCCATCACTGTCATTGCAGGTTGTAAAATGTTAAAGATTATAGACTGGAAAGTCAAGGTCTCTGGGGAAAAAAAAAAAAAAAAAAGCAGAGGTGAGTTCAGCTTTGGAGGTAAATCCTTTTTCCCCCCATGATGATATTACCTGCTTAGCATAACTATTAGCATGCATATACCTTCCCCTTCCAGGGAGCTTAAAAAAGTCCATGCATATATACATGCATAAATAATCGGCTCCAGTAGCTTCATATACATTTACTAGTTTATTAGGAAACCTGCTCATTCATGCAATCCAGTCAGCCAGTCATGTGACAGCAGCACAATATGTCATGTCACAATATAAAATATCATGCAGATACAGGTCAAGAGCTTCAGTGAATGTTTACATCAAACTTCAGAATGGGGTAAAAATGTGATCTGAATGAGTGATCTGGTTGATGGGCTGGTTAAAATATTAAAGAAGATCTCCTTCGATCAAAACAGTTAGGGTTTACACAGAATGGCGCGACGAACAAACAGTTCTGCAGTGGAAATGCCTTGTTGACGAGAAAGGTCAGGGAGAACGGTCAGACTGGTTCAAGCAGGCTGGAAGGCTACAGTAACTCTGTACAACTCTGGTGAACAGAAAAGCATCTCATAACATGTCCAACGTTGAACTGGATGGGCTACAACTGCAGAGGAACACATCGGGGTCACTCCTGTCAGTCAAGAACAGGAAGCTGACACTAATCTGGACAGCTGTAGATTAAAAAAAATTTTTTTTGCCCTTTTCTGTAGCCTCAGATTCCTGTTCTTGGCTGACAGGTGTGGAACCTGATGTGGCCCTCCCACCAGATGTGCTCGGCCCATCCGCTTCCAAAATCAACATGTTCGGCGATGCCACGAACAAAAACGATGTAGATTTTCCCCCCATACTGTACATGAATGAGCAGGTGCACAGGTGTTCAACAGCTGAGTGTGTATGAAACATTCTTATAAAATGTATTATTAGATGTAAAGCGAGACGTTACCTACATAGCATATTAAACTGTACATGTCCAAAACTCCTGAAAATACTCACGCGTGGTGTAAATGAGATTCCGAGATACCATTTCGAATACAGTGGAATGTTAATTCGCATTATTCGAATTAGTTCGTTAATTATTAGTTCAAAAGAAGCTCAAAATCTCACAACCTGCTAAAGCTAAAAAAAAAAACTCACACCCCAAATCGGTGTCTTTGACTTCCAATAAAGTACTTAAACTCTCCGTGCATGAGTCCAGACTTTTCTGACCCACAAAAAACATTTCTGAACTCCAAACCACCACAAAAGGTAAAAGAAATGTAGATACGAACCACTAGCTTTGGGAATTAACCTGTACAGCATGCACAGTGTGTAGCAAATGCAAAAGGGAAGAGCACAAAACGCATAGAGTGTTTGCATGTTAATACCACCTTGTTAATGCAAGGATACACGGCGTGCACTACAGTGGTGTGTAGTGTTCTGAGTTATGTCAGGATATTTCTTCGTTTTGCAACGCACAACCTGCTAAAGCAAAAGGTACCACGCTCAAGAGCTGTTCCTTCATACCACAGCACGACAAATGGTTCAGAAATCCACCGGCGAGTCGATAAAATGACCTGTTCAGAGTGTTAGCGTGTAAATAACACGGTGTTAATTCAAGGATACAGTGTATAATGTTTATGTCAGGACTATTTCTTTCATTTGCACAGCACAGCCTGCTAAAGAAAAATGTAACACCTTGAAGACTTCTCAGAGAGGCTGAACAAGCTCCACTGCATGGTGTAAATGTGACTTTAGAGTCTAGGATGGAAAAAAAAGGTGCAGAAATGCTAGTGAACACACACACACACACACACACACACACACAAGCTGCTGGTTAATAACAGCTTGTTCATGCAAGCTTACAAGGAGTGCATGGTGTATAGTGTTTGTCAGGCTGTTTCTAATTTGCACAGCTCAGCCTGCTAGAGAGAAAGGGGTAACACACCCAAAAGACTCCTCACAGAGGCCTCCACGCGCGGGGTAAATGTGACTCTGGGTGCTGGAGTGCAGTGTATTTTAATGGCTATGAATAGCACTAGAGTGTGATGGAGTATTTAAAAAGAGCTCATGTGCTAGTGGATCCCACATAATCGATGTGGTTATGATGGATGCACAAGGGTTCCCCAGTGCACGGGGAGTCCCAGAGCCACGCGCTCCTTCCACTCAGTAAAGGAAAGCGAAGGCTCACCTCCATATCTGGCCGAGCTGCAGGATGTGGATGACGGACTGTAAGAACCAGAGGCAGAAGGCGCACGGCGCCGAGCGCTTCTCGTTAGTCCTGCTGCTGCTGTCGGTGGCCGCGGCGTCGCTCTCCGAGGTGGTGAAATCGTGAACGAACCACCGGAAGCTGAAGACCTGCACGGACATGGAGCCGAGCGCCACGAAGAAGAGCGTCAGGCCGAACCACCAGTAGTCGCGGCGCAGGTAGTAGTCGACGGCGAGCCACACGTCCGTGGCGACGTCGGCGAAGTACACGGTGGCCGCGGCCACCAGCCACAGACCGTCCCAGGCGCCGTACTTGCGCCTCTCTCCACCGAGCCGCAGGCACGTCGAGTCCTCGGGACCGCAGCAGCGCGCCTCACCGCGCGTAAAATCCGCCTCGCCGCTGCCCGAGCCCGGTCGCGATCCCGCCTCGAGCCCCGGCACCGAGCCCGAGTGGTCCGAGTTCTGCAGGGGCGTGAACGCCACATCGCTCTTCTTCATCTTCAGCACGCCGTCCGATTTGGCCGCCATCGCAGCGGCTTCGTCAATCCCGTTTTTCCCCTCCTTTTTCTTCTTCTGTTTCTCCCTCTCCCTCTGTGTGCTTTTTTCTTCCCCCCACGTCCCCCCTGTCTGCCTCCTGTCTTTCCCCTGGGCGGAGAGACGCTGGGGCTGGGCTGCGAGAGCTCCTCTTCCGCCAGCTACACGGCGCCGCCTGCGCATCACAAAGCGCCGCTTCCTTTTTTTCCGGAGCGCCTGCGAAACCTTACGCTCGCCTCTTCCTCCCTCCCTCCTCCCTCCATCCTCCCCCCTCCCTCCATCCATCCATCCATCCTCCTCCTCCTCCTCCTCCTTCTCCTCTTCCTCCTCCTCCTACCCGCTTAAAACCATGACATCATCTCTTTGCACGTCGCTCGTCGCTCATCATCGCCGTGCACGCGCAGCTCGGCGGCTTCCCCACATTCTGTACATGCTTCTGCAGCATGCAGGCTGCAATTCTCATTTTGCATTTGGACAGAGCAGCATGCATGCTCGCTGGTAGAGCCTTTCAAATGATCCTCTGCATTCAAGCATGCATGAGAAACAATTCACGACCAAAACATTTCCACCGACGTGCCGTTTACGCACGTTTGCCGTAAAGGATTTGTCAGCGTTTATGCTCAGGGAGGTGTGAAGGTGAGCCTCAGATCCATGGAGAGCTCCACAAAGCTTCGAAAACAGGAGAGCTGCGTTTCTGCTATTGTTGTGGCTAATTTGTCATTTATTTATTATATTTACTGCCATATCACATCACACAACACACCACAACACACCCCTCCCCATGGAGCAGCTGCGACGCTGTGTTGTCTGCACGCCCTCCTTTGGCCGATATCACTCACACACACACACACACTCACGCAGAAGAGTCACGTTATGTTGCACAAAATTTTCACGTGTGTTTTAATTTGTCCACGGTTCATTTGCACGTGATTATTTTCTCCACAAAAGAGTGAAAAGTGTGAGTTTAAATGAAAACCGCCCTGAAACGCATTAAACATTTACACTGAACTATTTCGAATGCGTTCCGTGATTCTGTTCTGTTGCAAACTTGGTTGGTTGTGTATTTTTGCTGTTCCTCTGAGAGGTTAGCGCTCATGTCTGACGCGCTGTCGTCGCACGGGGACGGTGTTATCATTAGCACTAGCACAGTTACAGTCTCAACACGGCAATCGCATACATAAGTGATAATCGTCATGTTTCCGAATGTCTCAGAAAAGAGGGCATCTTTCTCCTCACTTCACATTTTTCAGCGACGTTCAATATCATATTAATGAGGAACAGAACAAAGAAGTAGCGGCGACACTGAAGCAAACACTGGACTCAAAGTGCTGGAAAGAAATGCAAGCTACGTATAAGACGCTGAGGCTAGTTAACGATCTACGAGGTGAGGAGCGCGATGGTGTGACGGAGGTATTAGCAGGAAAGTCAGCATGAAGCTTTGGAAGCTGATCTGTCTGAGCAGACTGTACAGATGAGACGGTGAAAGAGCTGGACAGGATAAAGGACTAAAGCGCCGCTGCATCACTCTCTTGATGTAGAGATGAATCGAGCAATAAATCCCACTGCAACACTATCAGCGTGGTATTGTGGGTAATGTAGGAAAGCGTTAACCACAGTGAAAATAAATCAATCATATCTTAGTTATAAAGATTAATATGCAAATCATTTAAGGTGGAGTTTTTCCATTAATGGTTCCTCAAATAGCCATCTAGGAGCGCCGCAGAGATCCTAAAATTGAGCCAGAATTGGAAACAGTGACCAACGAGTGAGAGTCTCAGAGGGGCTGTGAAGAAAACGTGACATACTGATGGCTTGTCATTGATTGAACTGGACATCCATGGACAGTTTACATGTGAAATATTTTAGTGCGAGAGAAAATAAGAGCCTGATGTACAGTAAACAATCACCACAGCGCTCTGCCTCGAGCTGTCATCTCAGAGCCACCTGGTCAGGCTTCGGAGATGACACCATCTGTCATCATCAAGTGTGTAAGGCCTTGGCAGTGTGTCATGAGTCGTGGGTTGAGCTTTACAGACCCCACTGCCACTCACACACACTCCCACACACACTCCCACACACACACGCACTCTGTCCCACAGCTATCACCATGACCTCAGCATTCCACCCTGTGTTCTCTCACTGTGTGCCACAGACAGGCTTCCGTATCTGAGCTGGATAATTACAGGTTTCAGGCTTTTTGCACTCATTGAGATTTAAATTTGATTCAAACGGGCGTGAATGCCCCCACACAATGCCAATTATTTCAAAATGTATTAGATGAACTTCCAAAATGATTAAGATAATGCTTTTTATTGAGACCGTAATGGGCAATAATTGCAGAGATGCACAAAATCCCACCCTGCTAATTAATGTCCCTGGAACACAATTATTATCCTAATTTGCTTCCTACGAAAATGCACAACTAGCCATCGCTTACAGAGGTTCAAAGTATTTCGTTCGTATCTGATGAGGCTTTATTGTTTCGCTTGGTTTCGTTTTTAAAAATAAAACAGCGGTGTCGGTGTTCAGCAGAGCCTCGCCTCCCCGTGCAGCCACAATATAATCACGGCTGCCTTCTCTCATCGATCTGAGCCGAGCGTTCTTCAGAGGACTGCAGCCGGGTCCCCAGAGCCAGCGCGCTCTCGCAGCAACCATTCACAGATTGATTCTTTATGACAGCAGCTATCACACAAAGCAGCCATCACGCTGTAACCAAACCCACAGCCTGCATCGTCGTACCTGAGGCCTGAACCCGACTCCTGAGATGCTTCGTTAAGTCGGTGTGTGCAGATCGACGTCACTGCTGCTTCTCATTTCAGGAACACTAAAGCAGTAATCACGGTGTGTGTTAATAAATAGTAATTAGTACTTAGTAATCCAGAATGAAGTATGACGGGATGTACTGTTACAGGAAAATCACAGATTATATTATTTATAACAGCACATAACAAAAAGTGTTTTATTCCTCTTGCAGGACAGAAATTTACCACTGATTAGAGGTTATATTAATGAAAGATTTCCAACATTTAGAGTTACATTTAATATTTGTGTTTTATTTAACATCCACGAAACAACTTAGCTTTATGTTATAATAAAATAATATGTTATGTTACCATTCTTTTCTCTCTTTTTGCTTTGGAGACTCCTTTCATGAATAATAAATAACAAAATACTTCACTTTAGCAAAATGAACACCAAAAAATCTTTAAAATCTGTTAGGTTTTAGATTATGTCGAGCATCCACCATATTATTATTATTATTAGTATTATTATTATTATTATTATTAGAGCATGGATATAAAGCTTTGATTTGAAGCTGTTGTTCAACACCTTCTGACCAACCAGAATGGAGATTTCAGCAGCATTTGTACAAGATTATGTGGAATATGATATATCTAACGCGACCTAACAGTCAGTAAGTCTTCGGCTACGGAAAAGGCTTCAGGAATTGCAAATTTTGTCTTGTTAAGAGAGAAAAAGAGAGAGGCTGGTGGGGGAACGATTGAACAAATAAGTAAGAACAGTAACATGGACATTTCATCACCTTAAATGTAGCTATAAATAGATAGGAATCATGTTATTCATTAAATAAAATGGTAATTGCTGTGGTATAAGAGGAATAAACCACTTCAAGACATGGCCTTATAGAAAACTAATCAGTGATGCCAGTCGTGATGAATTCCTTACACAACCTTGCTCATGTATAAAATGCTCACTTCATCTTGTAAGTGCTGCATAAAGCATTTCTCTCACTTCCAGCCAGGATGTGAAGCGTCACCGATGCCGGCATGCTGCGGTTGCTCGGCAACAAATTTGCATTTCTCAGGCTCCGAGCGAGAGCCTTGAGTGAGACAGGCGGCCGGTCTGACTGAAACCGGAAGTAATTCTCACGCCGAGGCTTTTCAAGCAGAAAGCAGGCCAGCGGCCTCTTCCACGGGCGAGTTAAACTAGCTGCAGTCACCATGAAGCCAAGATGCTGACACATTGAGGCCTGCTCAGCGAACCGAATCAAGCCTGTCACGCCTGCACTAAAGGACGCGTGCAGCAAACTTTCTCTAACTGGATGAAACAACTTCAGGCTGGAACCAAAGCGTAGAAAAATGTCTGATCCGGCAGTAATCGTAATGCAGAGCTGCCTGAGAAGTTTATTAGTAATGCATGCATGACTCAATCTTTCATTCACGGTATGCAAATAAATGAAGATCAACGTTTCTTGTTGTCGACGACTCACGTGCGTTCCAAGAAGGTCGATGAAATGGATTTGGTTATGATTTCTGTTTCTGTCAATCTGTCACTTGGTTCTGCTAGACTAACAGCCGTTGGCATGGAAACCTCCTCTCATAGCTGAGCCCTTTGGGTCTGTGCAAATGTGTGTGTATGTGTGTATGTGTGTGTGTGCATAAGGACTCCTGTCACACTGAAGCATGAGCCCCGAGGCACTGAGCCCGGCGGTCCGAGCACCAGAGGTGACGTTAAGCAGATCATTTCATCAGCGTCCGTTAAGGTTCAAAATAAAGCTCAATAAGAAGAAATGATGGACGGAGCAGCGTGGGAGACTTTGTACAGACTAAATTTGGATCTGGATCATAACACACAGATATAATTTAAACACACGGATTTAATAACACATTAGACACGCTGTGCGTAGTATATGTAGCTCCTCGTGTGTCTTTGCTGGCTTTACTGTCTTCCAGTCGGTTTGTTTGTTACACGAGTAATGCCTTACCCTTTATATGTTTCCTGTTTTGTTTTTATTCATGTCATGGGTGTTCCTGGTCTCATCTCTGCCACCTGTCACCGAATGTACCCTGTCTTGTCTAAGTTGAATAAACCTGGTTCACAACAACACTCATTATTCTGGTCGTGCTCGTCTGGTATCAGAGTGGCACAATGGAAATTAATAAGAAAAACAAGTGCAACTGGTCACGTTTATGAGAAATCCAGAGAATGAAAGTTTCCCTGATCTTTCTGCCATACTTGTATCTCCTTGGGCTTCACAATGCTGAAAGTGTATTCTCTTACAGACTTACAAAGTGCTTCCAGAAACGTGTAGATCCTCTGTATATTGAGATCATGTGACACTTAAATCACACACAGGTTGACTCCAATCAACTAATTAGTGATGATGAGGTGGTGTCGGAGGGAAAAGAAATTACTGGCAATTACTAGTTTTATGTTTTTTTTATTCGTAAATAATTTTGCAAACGATATTGATTTTTCCTCTACTTCAATATTATGCGACATTTTGTGTAGATGCAGCACAAGTCTGATGAAATCCATTTCAGTTCCAGGTTGTAGCTCTACAAAACGTGGAAAACGTTCAGCGGGAGTGAAAACTTTCCAAAGCAAACTTAATTTTATACCTAGAATCTGAATATTCTTGTTGATATCTTCCAGCTATAATGACGGACTAATAACAAAAAAGCGAAGTGTCAGCGAGCTCCTGGATCTACATCATCTTCATGTTTGTTTAATGCTTTCTAGAACCATTTTTACATTCTATAGAGAACAACCAAGCATGAAACTTATGTTATTCTCTTTTTTTTTTTTTGTTGCTGGTGCCAATTTATATCGTCCCAGTCTCTCGATCAGCATCCGGCCGATACGTTCGCCTCGCTCCGCAACATAATGAAGGTTAAAGTGGAGACGAGGTGCATGTTAAAAAGCTACTCCTCTCAGAGCTGCTGAGGCCGTGACCCTGGCCCTCTCCGAATCGACTGACATCTGGATGAATATGCACATGTGCTGATAAAGCTCCGGCGGGGGGAAGAAAAGACTAAACTTCAAACTCCTTGCCTTGAAAATACATCCGAGTCAAAGACTTCAGAGATTTTTGGAATTTGATCATGACTGCATCAGAATTAATGGCAGGTTTCCTGGGTCATAAATATATCAGAGAACATCAAGCACTGCTAACTCCCCTCCCCCCCCCAAAAAAAACAAAAAAAAAAACTTTGATGACACCCAAGCGTTTTTTCAGGATAATATTCAGTGACTTGAGTTGAAAATGAAACTTTTTGGAAGATGTGCGTCCTCTTAAGTCTGACGTTATATATAAATTTAACATAGCTTTCACACTAAGAAACATGGTGGTGGTAGTGTGATGGTGTGGGGATGCTTTGCACCAGGCTGAATTAAACCCATTTTGTATATAAGAGTCGTTCAAATTTCCTCTGTCGCAACGTGAAAGTCATATCTCAAGTTATTGGAAGGTATTTTGGGGGAATTACTTTTTCACACTGGTAAATGTGTTGCTTAATCTTTTGTCCTTCAATAAATGAAGTGATCATTTAAAATGTATTGCCTGTTTCCTCATGATCTCATCGTCTCATATTACATTTCGTATGAGGATCTGAAAAGTATTCAGTATCACAAACATGCAGGAACTTGGAAGGGGGCAAATACTTTTTCACAGCACTATACCCATGGAGCATGTTTGAATTTGGCCAAACCCGTGTATTTACTTCCAGTGAGTTGTTAATCAAAAGATGATGTTTTTCTTGTTACACACTTAAAAAACAAAAAAAACAAAAAAAAAATGCTACATATTAAAAGTAATGGCACCCTCAGATTGTGAATAATTGTGAACTTCCTTAAAATGAAGGTGGCACAGAAGGTTCTTTAGAACATGGGTTCTCAAACTTTTTTAAATGCAAAAATCAATTCCGCACACAGACTGATGGGAGAAGGTCCTTGCATAAGAAAATAAATACACCTCCCTCCAAAAAAAAAAAAATAAAACCCCAACAACAAATGCACTAAAAGGATGAAAATGTCGATTACAAACAGTTACAGTGAAGTGAAACAGAGCCAAAGCCTTGTGTTTATCCTTAGCATATGGCCTTTAAGTTGAAAAAAAAAACAGCAATTGAAAAATGAAATGAAAATCCATCAGAACATCTTACTGTGCCTTTTTAAAGTAACCTTCGCAACTTTGAATGTCATCCGCTTTCCCATTATTTCAGGTTATTAATAGCTGACGAAATTGATTTCTCTCACATGTAATCGTAAATGTCAAAATGGAAGCCATGAATTTAGGAATATCTGGCTGGGTTAAAGTAGAGCTCTAATCGGCGGTTACGCTGACTACAACACACGTACACACACACCAAACAAAGTGCGAAAAAACATCAGGTTTTATTTATAATAAATTTTTTTTACTTCTGTTAACGCAAAAGTGTCTACACAAACGTGTAATTTCAGTGCACTTTAAATGATATATTTTATGAAGTTGACTTCACAAGTGAGTTTATTTTTTGTCCGCGTCATGGAGGTTATTTCACAGCAAAACAAAAAACTACTACAAGGAGTGAAGGCTTTTCTGTCAATCAGTTAATCATGACAGAGGAGTGTGTGCCTTTTTGTGTGTGTTTCGATCTGATTTCATGTCCTGCTAATTATATGAACAGAATAGATGGGTTCCACATTTGCAAATGACCAGTGGAACTGCAAATAAAAAGAATAGCCTGTTTAGTTAGATAGTCTCCAATATTCTCCAACAATCAGACTGGTCAGGAGGTTAAAAAAAATAAAAATAAAAAGCACCACATGGCAAAATAAAATTCATCTTAGCAAGTGAAAAAAATGTATTGAATATAGTCACATGTAAAAGTATTTCTTATTATAAGATTTCTGATTACTAAACCCCATACTAGACGTTTTGTTACTAATTTCAAGCTTAAATAGAATCCAACTGAAAAAATAGAAATCAATCTTAAGATAAAGCTTGAGGACGAGCATCTAAAAACAGCCTAATTATTATTAGTAGTAGTAGTAGTAGGTTTTCCTTTCCTGATTTTCACCCTAATTTAGTCTTAGTTTCCTCATTACATGACATGTGACGTGTGAAGCATCACACAGCAGCATAACACACTCAGAAGAAAGCGCTATCAACCCTCTTCCACATACATGACCTCACAGATGCCCATGATTGGCTAGTGCCATTGTGACTGACAGGGAAGACAGAGTAAGCCCCTCCCACGAAGAGAGCAAGGCAACGAAAACAGGCTGAATATTATATTTGATTTAAAATGATCTTATAATAAGAAATATTACATATGCACATATTTAAGATTTTTTTTTCTATACTTAAGTTTTGTGAACTTTTATTAGTAATGACGCTGATGCGAGACCCAGGATGACTGTCGGGCAAACGGTGCACGGGATATCCGAGGATTAATAAAGGAGGAATTTGATCCTGTTACGAAGGGAAAAAGCTTTGAACTGGATTTGGAAATGATTTTATATAAAGAGACTTTGACAGAGATTATATTTGTTCTGGTTAGGATTAAGGTTTATTATACATTATGCTTGATTATATTTGCAATGTAAGGAATTTTGTGTGAAAGCTCATGTTTTTTTGTCCTGTATTTTTCAAGTGCTTTAGTTTTTAAAAATAATTTTAAAGCTTAGAACTTGTTAAAGGAAAAAAAAGAGCTTGTTATCGATATCATCTGGTTCTTAAGGGTTTGGAAAAAAGGAAAACGTGACCTTCTGTACGGTCACGCATCATCTCGTTCGCAAGATGGACATTGATCTTAGCTTAAATAGACTTTTTGCATTTTTGGGTGAAAGCGTCACTTTAGACTAGAAAGCATGACCTCATTTATTATTAATCAATGACAAATTACAGAAAATCATCCTTAATGATTACTGAACCCAAAGTGCACAGGAGAGAGATTGTCTGAGATCTAACATAAATCAAAATAAACCCTTGCTAAAATCTTCGCTGATCTAAAACCATTTTTTTTAAAAAAGGACACTACGCTTTGACTTCCTCTGCCTCGCTGTGGTGAGGACGGGCACAGAGCCGTGCATGTGCAAATGATAAAACACGGAGTAAAATCAGGGTGAGTAAAGTCATTCTTCACTTCTTGCGCGGCACTTTGTCGCCCAGAGGAACGTCCTCCATTAGTTTCTGCACACAGGAGAAAACAAAATGCATTACGCGCTCTTCACGTCAAATATCTCGACTATAGTTAATTATTATAGTTAAAATATTTCCTATTATAGGGTTACAATAAACCGAAAAGAAGATTAGTAAAGATTTTTCTTTACAAGTTTTCCATTTTCCTACTATATTGCCTTTTTAAGCCAGGAAATATTACAAGATGTTCACAGTATTCAAGATATTTTCATTGATAAGATGCCAAATTTTGCAGTGTTTAAGGAGCAAATGTGTTTATTTGAATATAATTTTATTTCCCCAGCATGTTTAACAGCAGATAAAGAGAATAAAGATTCAGAGAAGTCTGAAATCCAGTAATGTAGATTTGGCTCCTAATAAACAGGCAAAAGAAATCCTTGAGATGAGCATCAGGACAATTTTGACCATCTCTAGAAATATTCGTTGTGTATTTGACAGTTAAGGCTGGTTTAGATGAGATGTTATGTTGGGATAAACTCACCTTCAGTAGTCGAGCGTAGTACATCCTGTCGTCCTCTGCCTCCCCTCTGTTGAGCTCCACTTGGTATCTCCTGCAGGCCAGGAGCAGCTCATTAGCTTCGAACAGAGGGGCGGGGTCGATGGAATGGCCGTTGATGAGGCTCACCAGGTACTCGCGGTAGTGTTTCCTGAAACACAAGGTCACCAAGGGTCATTATGTGCATGCTGTATTTTATGGGGTGGTTAAAAAAAAAACCCTGAAAAAACCACGACTCGAATTGGGGGAAAAAAGCCAAGCCTTACAAACCTAGATCTGCTTCCTATATGATATTGAAAATCAAGCTTCACATTGAAAACTGGTGGACTTGGTATTGGAAGTATTCACAAAAACCTCAGCAGGTCGCTATAACGCTGCGACATCAACTTGCTTTATAATAAAATGAAAAAATCAAGGTTAACAGTAAAGATGTAAATGTTACACACTCGCAGAGTCCCGCCTGGCCAGGCTGAGTCTGAGCTCCACACGCTGAGTCCGTCTGACGGGTACCGTCATCCTTCTGCTCGATCACACCACACACACCTAACACACACACACACACACACACACACACAGATTTATCAAAAAGAAAAAAGTGTGGGTAAAAGAGTGGAGAACGTGTGTGAATGTAAACCTCTGAAGCCAAAGAAAGAAAGAAAGAAAGAAAGCTAATGAAGGAAGGAGGCCATGAAAATAAATAAAGACAACAGAGAGAGAAGAACAAAGAGGGTTGATGTGTGAACAGAAGCAGACAGTTTGTGAGATTTTTCAGAGAGGAAAATCTGAGAAATGGGAAAATTGGTGAGTGTGAGAGACAGAAAGAGAAGTATACAAGAACGAAAGTAAGCACAAAATAAAGGTAGTTAAAAAAGACAGAAATAAAGAAAGAATGCTAGTGAAAAAGATAGACAAATATACTGATAGATAGATAGTAAGTGACAAAGAAAAAAAGGGAAAGAGTACTGATGCATGTACAGGAGCTGTGTGTGTGTGTGTGTGTGTGTGTGTGTGTGTGTGTGTGTGTGTGTGTGAGAGAGATGTATCAGTGGGTAAATGTGTGAATGGAAGTGTGTGAAGGCGTAGGTGTGTTTGTTTTCACGGTTCTTGTACAGACTCGTGTTCTGTTCTGAGTCAGGAGAACTGTTTAGTGTTTAACTCAGACTTTCATTGCACACACACACACACACACACGCATGCACGCACGCACGCACGCACGCGCTCGCTCGCTACACATACAGACATTTATTACACACTTACTAACACACTATATACGGAAGATCATACAAACAAAAAACAAACAAGATTAGACATGTGCGTGTGTGTGTGTGTGTGTGTGTGTGTGTGTGTGTGTGTGTGTGTGTGTGTGTGTGTGTGCGCGTCCCTGCAGAGACGGACCTGTCTGTGTTCCTGGAGGAACGTCGGTGTTAAAGACCACGCTGCATTTCTGCAAAGACACAAACAAGGCTGAGAATAAAGCTCCTGCATATAGAACTGTGAGAACGAGAAGTGAGAACAACACAGCTCGGGAATCTTCACGAGCAGGGTGTGTGTGTGTGTGTGTGTGTGTGTGTGTGTGTGTGTGTGTGTGTGTGTGTGTGTGTGTGGGAGGACAATGTGTGTGCCTTGTCTTCATCCTGTAAGTGTGCGTGAATACTGCATGGGTATTAATGTAGACATGGATGTTTTGGTGTAGTGGACCTGTGTGTTTGTGCGTGTGTGTGTGTGTGTGTGTGTGTGTGTGTTACCTGCAATAAATCCTGCAGTCTGGTCGGCTCCCAGTCACGCAGGTAGAACAGACAGTCTCTTGGGTGATGAGCATGAAGACCGGTCACACTGCACTGAGGCACCGTACAAGTCTGTAATATACACGCGCACATGCACACAAAAAAGGAGGAGAACATGGAGCAGAGTGTGATAAGGAGACCGTGAAGGAGAACATTATGGAAAACATAATAAGGAGAATGTGATCAGCGTGATTAACGTGATAAGTGAGACTGTGATAAGCAGAATGTGATGCGGAAAACATCAAGGAGAACGTGATGGAGAACATGATGAGGAGAACGTGGTGAGTAGAACGTGATGGAGAACATGATGAGGAGAACGTGGTGAGGAGCTCACCGTGTGGAAGGGGTTGTTGCAGCCGCTGCAGAACTGATAGCGACACTGAGAGCAGCTGAAGTGCATGCAGCCTCCACGAGCCAGAGCATACTGAAACCTGCAGTTAGGACACGCTGAGAGAGAGAGAGATACAGAGTGAGAGAGAGAGACAGAGAGAGAAACAGACAGAGACAGAGACAGAGAGAGAGAGAGGGAGAGAGACAGAGACAAAGAGAGAGAGAGGGAGAGAGAGAGAAAGGGAAAGAGAGACAGAGAGAGAGCAGGAGAGACAGGGAGAGAGAGAGAGGTGAGAGAGAGGCAGAGACAGAGAGAGAGAGATCGGGAGAGACAGAGAGAGAGAGAGAGAGAGAGAGAGAGAGAGAGAGAGAGAGAGGGAGAGAGAGACAGAGTGGGCGAGAGAGGGCGAGAGGGCGAGAGAGCGTGAGAGTTGAGAGAGACAGGGAGAGAGAGAGAGAGTTGGAGAGACAGGGAGAGAGGGAGAGAGAGAGAGAAAGTTGAGAGAGACAGAGACAGAGAGAGAGGTGAGAGAGACAGAGAGAGAGAAAGAGACAGAGAGAGGGAGAGAGAGAAAGAGTGGGAGAGACAGTGAGAGAGGGAGAGAGAGAGGTGAGAGAGACAGAGAGAGAGAAAGAGACAGAGAGAGGGAGAGACAGAGAGAGAGAGAGCGGGAGAGAGAGAGAGACATAGAGACATAGAGAGAGAAAGAGAGAGAGAGAGAGACAGAGGCGGGGAGACGGAGACAGAGAGCTTTTTAAAGTCCATATGCAGGCATCACTGATTTACTAACTGTAGATAAACTGGCCATAATGAGAGTAGTAATGTGAATAATAATGTGAGTAATAATAATCCACAGATCAGTGTGTACTCAGGGTCACAGTGCTGCTGTTTGTCCTAACTACATATTTAACACCGCTGCTGCTCTGCACCGTTTTATTTTTTACTGTCTGAGAGTAAAAGGTCGTGCTCTGATGGAGCCCTGTTTGGACCCGTGTTCCCACAGGGTGGGGCTGTTTGCGGTCGTGGTGGTCCTGCTGTTAGCTTCATTAATGCTAAATTAGAGTCTAGAGGGATATGATGATGATGATGACGATGATGGTGACTACTCACTGATCCCATTGTCACGCAGGTAACCAGCCAAACCCTGGCGCTGATACTCTGGATCGTTCTCACGCTTCCACAACTGGAACTGTTCACATGACAAGCCGGCATGCTGAGCCTCCCACTGCACGCACGCACACAGAGAGAGAGAGAGAGAGAGAGAGAGAGAGAGAGAGAGAGAGAGAGAGAGAGAGAGAGAGAGAGAGAGAGA
>JAQQZR010000018.1:1562517-1588483 GCA_030068235.1 Notoglanidium macrostoma | reverse complement strand
GAACATGCAAACTCCACACAGAAAGGCACCCTGGATGACCCGGGGATCGAACCCAGGACCTTCTTGCTGTGAGGCGATAGTGCTAACCACTGTGCCGCCCACAATAATGTCACATTGTGTAAAACTTGCCATAGTGCATTCATTCATCTCTTTTTATAACAGCTTTGTTATTAATGTTAGATTTCATTTCAAATAACATCTATTTGTATTTTATTTTACATAGTCAAATAAAAAATGTATTTTAAAAAAAGCATATAGCCTACAGTACTAAGAGTCTAGATTTTTTTTTAAATCTAAATTTTGTTGTCCAACACTTCCAAAGAGAAGCAAAAAATTTACTTAAGAAAAAATCACCCATATACAAATATATATATTTTTTTAATTTTATTACATAATGGAGCATATTAGGCAATAATCTATGTTTACAGTAAAATATATAGTGGAATTTATAAACTTATAGTAAATAATATGTCCATATGTGTGATATGCACACATATAGTATATAATATATGTTTTTAATATACAAAAGCATATTTTACACATATAGACTATGAAAAAGTCCATTAGTATTATATAGCACTATATTAGGAGATCTAAATCTTATTATTAAAAATATGTGCTCAAATATTATACTATATTTACTCTTCAGTATAGCAGACAGTTATTACACTAATTAATTTCTCCAAATATTTAATTTATATTTTATTAAAATAAGTGTGCTTTATAATAAATATTTATAACTACTAATATTTAATTTAATGTAATTTCTATTAATAAGCTGTACATAGAAACCTCTTTTTTCCAAATGATAGACTACATGCGATATTTATTCCTATATTAAATCCCAGATATGCATATAAAATAAAATTAAAATAATTTTAATTTTTATAATTAAAATAAAATAATAATAATTAAAAAAAATTATTTGTAATAATAACTATGTATTATATTTAAAAAATATATCAAAATGACCAGGAATAAAATCCAATTGTTTAAACAGGCCCGTTGAATACAATATGGAACAGCAGCATGCTCGCGCAGGTCTGAGTAAAATTTGCGCCTAGTTTCTGTTTACCGTTTAAGGCTGCGCAATTTCGACGCCGCTAGGCGTTAAAGTCTTCACTGATTAATCAAGTGCAGTCAGCTCGGAGGTAATTAGTGCGAGGCGGTACTTCCACATTTCAGGATGGTGCACACCTGCTGACCTCAGCCATGCGTGGAGAGCTTATCAGAGCTATTTATAGGGTTCAGGAGGTTTGTGTACACAGTTTGTTGCACGTTGTGTTCACTTTGCACATTTAAGGTTAGTTTTTAAGTATATAAATGCTGTGCATAAATCTTGCTGGTCCTAGTTTGTTAAAAAAGATGGTTTAACATGTGGTGGGTTTTTTTTTTTTTTTTTTTAAATATTCTTTTGCAGTATACATGGTGGTGTCTTGTATCCTGTGCTTGATTCCAGTCCCTTCACTAAAAATGGAAGGTGAGAATGATCATGGTTTAAGTGAGTGGTTTTGTTCCACTTGTGGTCCCAACACACCTTATTAAACTAATCAACTAATTAACAGCACTTCCTCAGCTTCCAACTCTGATAAACACTAAAATGTGCAGGACAGGAAATGTTTTATGACCATAAGAAATGCTTGTTTTCCAGATGTTTCTCATCCTTCACAACCAGATGCTGAGCAACCTCACCCCCAAGTTAATCACAGTAGACCATTTTTCTATGTCCAACCACCATCTCAACCTTATTTCATGTACCAATGGCCCATGGATCCATATGGACAATATGGCTTTCCTGGGCCAGGTAAGAAATCTCATGATTGTCCCCTCCTCCAGTTCTTAAGAGTTGTTCCTGACTTTTCTTTCTCTCTCTTTCCCTTAGTGTTTCCGTTTGGGCGTCCTTACATGCCTCTGTACCAATTTATGCAGTACCCTGGTTATGTGGTCCCACATGCACCAATGCAACCGACTGATTATAGAAGGATTGCACCTCTCTTTCCATCTGTTGCCTCTTATGATGTCCGTTTCCGTCAGCACTTCCAGCAGATGAGCATGCATCGTGCGACCACATCGTCAGAAGCACAGACGGAACCTGGAGATCCAGTTAGTAAACTTATGGACTGCCTGGAAGGTCTTCAATCGGGTGAAAAGACTGGCACAGTCATGGAACCCAACGTGATGGCTTCCTCAACCCCTGCTGTAATGTCATTCACTCATGAGCCAGAGAAGATGAATTATGGAGATAATGAGTTAAATATGGAGTCTGTTTCTCTGTGTGATGAGGCAAAACAGGATAATTCAGTGAAATCAGTGACAACCTGTGACTCTGCTGTGTATGATGCAGAGTCAAGCCAGGGCCTGCTTGAGGAGTGTGTGTTGTGTGATGTGCTGCCTCTCGACAGTTCCTCCATTCATGATGAAGGCCAGAGTCAGGACCTGGATTACAAACCAAGTGGTTCAGAAATGCCTTGTTTTCAGAGTGAGAAATCTGGCACCGGAAGACATTCTACTGAGGTCCAAGACTATGGAGCTCATGCCTCTGATTGCAATGGGGTGTCTGATCTGTGTGAGGGTAAGACATCCATTCAGAGTGAGAATTTGTCTCTTGATCCTGTAGAGGTTACCGAGCCTCTGTTGCCGATGACTGCAGACTGCGATCTGCCATATCAAATTCTCCACCTTCCTTGCAATGCTACTACCACTGGTTTGCTTCAGACAGACCCATTGCTGTATGTGGATCCTGCATCTGCTCTCTTGCCTTCTAAAAGAGATGCTTTTGGCAGCCCGTACACCCATAGCTACTACCCTCAAATGGTTCCTGAGCGGCAGAGTGTCCTCAGTCCTTCATTAGATGAGTTGTCCTCCAGGGATGAGATGTTCTCCACTGATGTTGAAGATGAGTTAACGTCTGGGCAGGTTTATGTAGATGGTGGCAAACTGGCAGAAACTGGTGCTGCTCCCACGCACTCTGAAATGGCTCTTCCAGATAAATCATGCTCTGTCTGGGCCAAAACATGTGCCTGCTGTGGAGCAAGCCTTCCAGATGAGGACCTCAGTCCTGCAGAGCTGCTGGATCAAGAGTGTGACTGTGAGTTGGAGGAAGATACTGAGGTACCAAGTACCAGTGGTGCTCAGCAAATGGTGTTAAGGCAGCATCTCTCCAGGCTTGGACGGTCACCTTGCGCTCAAGTTTCTAAATTCAAAGCCAGGAAGGTACTGGAGGTTGCTGAGGTAAGTGGGCAGGACCAAGACCATGACAGAGGAGAGTGTGGTGAGCAGTCCCATCCAGCTGCTAAAGGAGACAAGGGCAGAGGCAAAGGTCAAAAGAGTCCTCAGATCAGATCTTACTCTGGTAGGTAAATTCTTTTTTTATTTTATTTTTTTTATTCTCAAATCTGATTGGTCAGAGTTCTTATTAATGCACTTGCTCTAATGTTTTTATAGTAACAGCTCACTTGCAGGGTCTTGTACAGATAGTAGCTGTCAATTGCTGATGGTTGAAGGTTTCTTTAAGGAGAATAACATTTTATGGAAGGACTCCATCCTTGGAAGATCTTCCTACAAGATCTGATGCAACATGGGTAATTCAGTACTTCTGATTTTTAATGTTCCTCAGAACACTTTTATAGAGGAAGTCCAGGAGAAAGAATGGACCAGGATGATTGCACTAGCTGTAGTGGCATGCAGAGATCCCGATCCTGCAGGCCAGCCAATGGTCTTCAAGAAAAAGGCAAGTTATTTTCAGTGTAATTATACATTTCTTCCATATTCTCCATTTAGTGATTTAAGATTACAATTTCTGTTTGAAAACTTGAAGGGAGACCCGCAAGACGAAAGCCTTCTTGCAAGCTGTTTGCTCAGCAGAAGCCAAGGAGAAATGAATATGATGACCACAATGAGGCAGAGTTTTCCTTCTGCCAAAGGGGCAGAGGTAAGCACAACTTCTTATGACCGCTGTCTTGGAATAGCTCTTGTAGTGCTCAATTTGATGCCGTCTTTCCTTACCAGGATCTATGAAAAGAAGAGGCACCAGATACTAGGTGACAAGGAGCACTGCTTTAATACTTAACTGTATTCCCTAATAAACACTTGCACTATGGAATGCACAGACGCATGCTATAAATAAATGAGCACTGGTATGTATGTGAATAATAAGGGCTAAAGGCTCAAATGAATGCCTTGCTCCAAACGACTGCATTTCTAATGCCCACACCATTTCCTTTTGAGTGCTGTGCATTCATCTTAATGCTGCCTGAGGATGATTTCTCTGGACCATGCCTTGACATGCTTAACTCATTCCTGTGTATGTATGGCTGGGTCTGGGAGGTGTAGATCTAGCCTGTTCACTGCGAGTTCTGCTGGTCAAGGTTTGATTCATCGAATCTGTTCTCATATTTTTTTTTTTTTTTTTTTTTTTTTTTTTTTTGGGAAGGCTGGGCATTAGAAATGCAGTTGTTAAATTAAAATTAGCAGGTATCTCGGCAGTCTGGCCGAGCCTAGTCCAGACATGTCGTTTTATTATCATGCAACCTTTTTTAAACCTGTAATGCAGTGTAATGTTGACGTGCCGATGTGTTTGCTTGCACAGTGGTGTCATTAAATTCTTTGCATTGCACTTGAGTGAGTTTGTAATTGTCATTCATTCCATTTGAATACATTCAACACATAGTAATTTGCTTATGACCCAAGGATGTCCTTGTAATTGGGAGCCAATGACTGGTCAGATGGGTTCTTCAGCAAATGGTGGTTCCATTTGCAAATTATTCACTACATAAATGGACAGATTTGCTACCTAAGTGTTTGAGTCATTAAGGGTAGTTCAGGATTTTTTTTTATTTTGTTTTTTTAATATGCATTAGCATAAACATATGGGTAACTCTATTCCTCCATATTGTATTTTAACCACATACTTCTCACTTAAAGCCATCTAAGAATTCAGTATTTTGCAGAATTGGGGGGGGGGTTATATGTCTAATTGATCACGTGAGGCACGGCTTTTCCTAGGAGTCTTGATGCCCATTATGGCATAGGGTTGTCTAAATTCTGTCCTGTCCTATCTGGGAGGAAAATGGGATTGAATTTCTTAACCTAAGCATTTAAGTACTGTTTCCCTTGTTGGCTGGTATCCCAGCCGCAATAGACTAATGCCCTAGATGACAAAGGGCGTTTTACAAACATTACAAACCTCATGCTGGCCTTGGCTAAATGTTTTCGGTGTGGCAAACCGATTCCAAGACCTCATGTTAAGGTCTCTAAGCTTTGTGGTTCTGTCCTGCATCCTTTATTTTAATCTATTAGATGTTTTTCAGAATAGCATGATGTATTTATCTTCAAATGCAATAACCCGTCTCCAACTACTGACCCCATTTGCATCAAGTTGAAAGTGTACTAGCAGGTACCTGCATGGGAGCACCAGAAATATGACGGTTTGACGAATGGCTGTCTGATCATATGTTTCGGTATCACGGCACATCACCGGGAGCGACAGCTTTGACATGTGGAAAATCTAAGTTTGACCATTTTTCTCTAAATGTTTTCCATTTTGCTGCAAGGTTCCTCCTCAGCAGAGCTGTGTAAATTCTACATGGGATCAATAATACAGGAACTTATTTTATTTGCAATTTCTTATTTGCATGAAAAATGTATCCCTTGCAATTGAAACCCAAACACCAACTTCACGCTGTTTCCTTGGAGCACTACAGAACTTTAAATGAGTATTTTGGTTGCTGAAAGTGGGTGTGGTTTGAATTTCTTTAAAAATCATTGTGCAGTCATTTGGAAAGCTGCTATAATATGAACAGTCATTTCTACTCCACTCTGGTGAAAACAAACAAATGTTTCTTTCCTCTGTATTCATACTTACAGGCTTTTTTTTTTTTTTTTTTTTTTTTTTTTTTAAAACAATTTGGAACATTCTCTGAAATCTCCAATGCTGATGCATACTAAGAATGTAAAAGGTAGTTCAAGAGTGAACTCAACCTGCTGTGAATCAAAATGGAAGCATTACTATAACGCCATAATGCAAGCTGTAAGAATCCATTCAATGTACAGTTCATTAAATAATTTAAATATAAAATTGTATTTTCAATGTTTTTTTTTTTTTTTCTATCCCCTTATATTCAACAATATCCTTTATATATAAAACAGTTTTTGTTCTCTCACTGTCCTGTTGAATTTAAAAAAAAAAAAAAAAAAAGCAACTTGAACACATTTTCTGGCATAATAGGAAAAAATGGTCAGAAAGCCATTTACATTATGTACTTAGTTTAAATCATAATTCAACTAAAAAAGAAACAGAAAATGAAATACCAGATCAGTCCCCTCTATTTTATTTCAACTAAAATTCCGGCACAAAATGATCATTAACTTGTATTTAATGTTGAGTTTTTAATTGTCATTAAACTTTAAATTCTTAAACCCACAAAATTAATAAGTTTGAGTAATTCACTTATAATAATTATAATAAAATTATTGCACATTTTCTGACATAAAAAAACAATTCGCAGTGTTAATGTTAATGAAATATGTAAACTCGTAATTAAACTTAAACAAATTAACAAAAGCAGGAAAATAAAACGCGACCTGAGGCGGGCAGCATTTCTCCTATTTGCTGTCGTCCAAGTCACTCATCCATACTTGTTTCTGATTGGCTGAGGGGCGGGCGCTCGTGAACACCCACGGAACTGTCAAACCAGAAGCGCGTGCTAAGAGAACGCACGAGCCCTCTCACCTAACGCGCGCGATACCTACAGCTCTCTCAGAGCTGAGGTAAGTCTTCAGCAAAACATTTCTCTACTAAAAATCTTTGTTACGTTTTATTGTTTTTTATTCATATGTACTGTTTTATGTGTTTATATTATGACTTAAGAATATGTATTTCTTCATTTCTGTATAGAAAATGTACATTAAAAAGGGAAAAACAAATCCTTTAACCGGAGGGTGAGGGAGGTGCGCGTGAGCAGACTGTCTGAGGTAAAAAAAACAAAAACAAACAAAACAACGGTTTGTATTTTTCTTTCTTTATTTTTTTTGTAAATTTATTCATATGTATTTCTATCAAGTGTGTGTAATATAGGTGTGCTTTTCAAACAAGCTTTCTGTTCTGAGTTTTCTGCCAAATTTATAAGCTCACGAAATAACGTTCACTCACGTGCGTTAATTCTACAGTAATATTAAATAGTAGGTGTAGTATTGATCTATAGTTTGTACATTTGAGTATGGAGCTAAGCCTTCACTGTAACATCAAAAGTGTAATTGTCGAGCAGGACTTTGTACTCCTATGAAGATTAGGCGTCAGCCCACATTGGACTGATTAACTCAGTGTTCTATGTGTGGTGTTTAGACTACAACTACACTCCTGTTTCCACCATCTTACACTCTTACACACACTCTAAACCTGCTCATGAGTTGATATTGCATGCGTTAGGTGAGGAAAAACACCAATACATATCATCCTGGATTGTAGACATATAAACAACACACAGTCCTAATTTCATTGGCTAGCTTGACAAGAAAAATCTACTGCTACTATTTTCATAGTCAATATTGCAAAATTATCACATTATTTATTTACAGAATAGTATGCTGGTTTTGATTGTGTTGCTCCTGTATGTTCACACAAAGGCTTTCAATACAATATTTTAATTTCAGTGTTTCGAAAGAAGGGCGAGGTATATAATTATGAAATAAATTTATCAAATGTGTTTTGCATAATGGACTAAGTTAAGTTCTTGCTCCTGACTGGTTGGAAGGTGTTGGTTAAGTTTCTTTTATCTTTATCGTTTCTATAGCAACAGTTCATTCGCAGAGACTTGGATTGTGGACACAAAAACAGATTAAAAAGGTGCAACTGGTGAAACGGTCAAATGTTTTCTGTAAATATATGACTGTTTAACATGTATGGAAGGAGTTTCCAGTGTTAGCACTTTAACAGTCAGAGCTAAAGCAGGAACTATGAGGGGACAAGTATACAACATGCTGATCTTTAATAAATACAAAGTGAATTTGTTGGCGGATTATGCGGTATAAAGAGTAATGAAAGACTTCAGGATGTGCTGTTATAGTAAAACAATCAATTCTGCTTTATCACACCACCTCATCACTCAGTAAGTATATGCATGAAAAAAATTATACTTAGGCTAAAGGATACGAATTATTACGGTAACGGTAACCGATGTTCATGCTCATGCCATGTTGCATGATTTAATTGTAAGCGGTGATCATCAGAGAAAGTGTCTTACCGGATAATATTTATTCTTTTAACATGTCTGTTAACTTTTTTTTCTTTTAATTTGACAGTGTGAATGGAAAGTTAGGATTTATTGAGACTATGATTTAATTAGAACTGAATTTTGAGCACATACTGAGTTTTTTTTTACTACAACATTTTCCAGGACTGTGGTAATGGTCAGCATGCTTGGAGTATAGCCAGATAACTAATTTACACTGACGTTATCCTAAATGAAAGGAAACTCTATCAGATGCCGATTAATCGACTCGACGCTCTTCAGGTCAGCGGTGATGTACTGATTGGGGCTGTAGACTCCGGTCTTTAAAGAAATTGATAAACACTATGATCAAAGTACACGGTAAGTACGTATGTGTGTTTGTGTGAGGTAAGTCATGTCTTGTTTGTTTTGAGACCTTTATTTAGCTCCTTGTCACAGAACTTTGCGATGTGGAAATAAGGGCCCAAAACTGCCATTCTGTGATGTAAACACCATCTGGAGATCTGTTTGTTTGGACCAACTGAATAAAAATGGTTCCAGGTGCCATTTCTTCTTGGTCAATGAATCAACAGCGCTAATAAGGACTTGCATGACTTAAAATCCCAGTTAAGACGATTCATTGCTCTTGTGCATGCACGAAGTCTTAAGTGATTTTTTACTCCTCTCTTTTCATCTCGTGTTGACAAATCCCCCTGCTGTTGCTCCATCTATCCACCTGATGGGCTGATACAGCACCCAGCTGATAGTCTGCTCGCTGCTTTATTGTCTTTTCTACCATTTCTATAAACATGACAAATACCACTTGACGTCTCGGTGGAATAATTACTCCGCTTTCTTTTGTGTTGGCCTCTTTTAATATTAAGGTTTAATATCTCAGGGTCACTTCAGTTGTTCCTTTTTGGGGGCCAATCATTTGGGAATTCCATGAATGCACTCGCTGAATGCATTTCATTGGTTATGTTAGCAGTGCGCTTTTCACACATGGATGAAAAAAGGGTGGATATTAATGGGCAGTGATTAGGAAAAAAAAGGGCAGCAGGTTTTTGTGCCGTGGGCTGCCTCAGTCAGCAAAAAAACGAGAGATTGATGTGGGTAGAAAAATGAAAACGCCAAGGGGAATGGGACAAGGTCAAAGATTTAACAATTTAATACAATTACCCACAGGACCCTTGACAAACTGGTGTAGAATTTTCCCCTTCTTCCTTTTGAGTGCTGTATCAAAGTGTACAAGAGATTTTACAATCATAAAGAAAAGGGTCTTTTATCAGATAAGGCCATGTTTCTAAGGGCTTCCCCTCCTCAGCAATGTGTTCTGTAACATGGCCTTGTTTCCAAACACATCAGTTCAGGAGCACACTAATATACAAAACAAATTTTTTTTGGCTCATGTAAACAGTTTCATCTAATGCATAGACTTCTTTTCATCAAGGTGTGATCATATTCCGTCACAAAGTCACTATCACGTACAGCACACAGTCACACCTTATTCACTTAAAATCCCACAATCTGCTGTCTTTCTAGTGTTTTTAAAGTTCATTTTTTTACAGGGTCCACACCTAGAATTCTATAAAACAGTTTGGGATTAAGACCATTGGGCTGTGTCCCAAACCAAGCTCTGTATTCGTATTCACTTTGCTTGGAGTCTTTGGAGTCACATTGGCATTCTGGGCAGAAGTTGCAGTCAAATTCCTTAGTGACATTTTGGAATGGAGTTATAGTCTACTTGTTTGCGCAGTCAGAAAATGGAAGCATAGAAATGCTGAAATTACATATACAGTGGACTTCAATTTCTCATAACTCTACTATTGGTATAATGTGCCATCACATTGTGTTTACAATAAAAGGAAGGCTAATATGGGAGAATAATGCTGGCAAAAAATTGAAGGAAATTAAAAGATTTCCTTTAATAGTTTTCCTATTCTCTGTGAATTCAAATCTTCTACACCATATCACGCACAATGAAATGCCATAGAATCTAACTCTTGTTTGCATTTAGTCTGTAAGTGAGAATCAATCATCGATCTCACTCTGACCTCTTTCAAGCGATAATCTCAATGTGAGGTGGAATGTTTCTGCTTCCTATATGCTAGTTCCTGTGCTTCTCCTAACCACCAGTGCCTCAAAGAAATTTGTCCATTCATGAGATGACAGCAGGTTTAATTACATTATTAATTACTTTTCTCTCAGGGGACAGTGGCAGAATGATGGAGCTGAGGAGGCCCTCCTTCGGTTTGATCCCTCGAGAGGAGAACCTGATTTATGAACCGTGTTATAGCAACAATTGTTTCCTCTTATGTCAAGGCTGCTTGAGCTATTGAGTTATTATCATGGATTTACTTGCACACCACAGCAGTCCGAGGTGCAGTTCAGGTTGAGGCTTGACATTTTCTGCTAGTTTGTGAGATGGGATGATCTCTTGAGGGACATTGTTGGTTTCCTGTTTGGCTTTTGTCTTATTGGTGAACTACTTTACATGAATAATTGTCCCTTTTTGTGACAAGCATTACAGCAAGCAATTAACATGCATAATAGCTGTGTGGTACCTCAAGGCAACACTTGTCCTCCAAATACGGTGCTGGATAATAGCTGCTTCGTGTTCTGAAAAGGGTTGAGAATCCACAATTTTTGTTTTCATACTAACCCACTGGTTGTGCATACTAATTCGCAGCTATTATTTTCATTTATTCCAATGTTGTTACCCTTACTTTTCAAAGGGATTTAACAAAGCTCTGAATTATGTCACACTTCTACCGTAGCACTGTTGAATTCTTAAATCGGATTGGTCAGACGGTATTGATTCATTCAGAAGGTGTTGATTCACTGGAAAGGCACTGACCTCTACCACAAACAACAATTGACTCTTCTGTCATATACAAATCTGCAATTGCAAGCACTTTATATGTCTAGATATTTTTTCTGTGGAGTCATCGTATTTCTACATTGGCTAGGTTTTGTCACAATTGAACTTTACCACCAGCTACTGGATCTCAAGATGTATGACATTATTGAGTGCAGACTTCCACTAAGCCCAAATGCTGTATTGCAACATTAGCAAAAGCTAAACTAAATCCATTGAGCCAGCCCATAAGTTGGATCCACTCTGAAATTTATTGGGCTCTTCTATGGCCCATGCTACAAGTTTGATGATAAATTGGGCAAGTAGTTTTTTCACAATCCTGCTTAAAGTCAAACAGACAAACAAACCTCATCAAAAACATAATCTCCTTGGCGGAGGTTAAAAAAAAAACTGTCATTGATATGGTGAAGTTCTCTACAAGGAGTACTTTATTTAACATTTATGGAAGGCATTTCCACTGTTAGAGGTAAAGCTGTGAATAGGTTTGCCAATATGTTCACGATAGAGTTTACACTTTGTAGTCCAACAATATCTTTCAAATGAGATAAGGAAAGTATAATAAGTAAAGACTTTTGAAAGTTATGAATTGCCTCTTTAAATCAGAAATGTTGTTCGGTCCTCCAACGATTTATGGTTAGAAAATGTCTGTGATGTTTTTGTTGAGTTCTAGACAGCTGTCACTTCTGTCTATATCTTGTCATCCTTGGATTAGAAGTAACTCGGCTTGACAAATAGTCACATGTCATGCAAATCTTCACACAAGTTCTCAAATATAATCTGACAAACAGATTTATGTGGTAGTTATATATGTCTGTAGTGTTGTAATGAGAGCTTGTGGCCCACTCTCCAGTCTTAAATAGAGTAACAGCCTCTCGCTGGCCATATTGGGTTTCACTGGTTGCTATTTTCTCCCACAGATCTTCTTTAAAATCTAATGTGATGTGTTGATATGTTGAGTACTTGGCAGGAGTTGGAGAGTAAGCTTGTTTCCAGCATATGGTCTTAGTATGAGATTTAGTTTGGATTGAAAATTACACTGTTTTAATGCAAAACTGCTATATCTCTGTTTTGCCCTGCAGTTGCATCCAGATACAGATTAAAAGTCCAAGCTTGAGATGTGACCATGTGGATCTTTGTCAGCAAACTGGCTTTCCTGTTTCTGCTCTACTGGCACTGAGTTTGTAGAGAAGCTTCAGCAGCTGAAGTGTACAATGGAGACATTCTCTAGACCAGAGTGTCAGATCTGCTTTAACCCGTTCAGCTCTCAACGGCGGCCCAAACTTCTCGAGTGCAGGCACACGTGCTGCTCGGTATGTTTGGATCAGATGGTGTTGAATCATATGGAAGTCCGCTGCCCCTGGTGCCGCCATGTCACCCATCTCAGAGGTCTCTCTGTGTTCCAGCTCCCAGATGACCCGGAAGCACTCTCAGCCATCACCTTGGCGTGCACACCCGTTTTTATCCGGCTGCCCAATAGCAGCTGCTACCTGCTGCCTCTGTCAGTGGATGAACACGCCTACCGATACGGCTTCAAAAATCCAGAAGGGACAACTCAACCTGAACGTCTTCTAGCTGGAGAGGAGGAGGAAGTTGAGGGAAGAGATGCGACGATGAAGAGTTCAGTCTGGACTGGGTTCTGTACTGTCCTCCTGGTAGCAGTCATCCTCATCTTCCTCCTGGCCATAGTCCTGCACAACATGTCTTGTGTGTCCAAACGCTTCACCATCATTTCCTGCGGATGAAAGATGAGGCAGGGGCCGTGTTTCAAATATCACCCTACTCGCTATTCCCTATGAAGAAGAATGAGGAGCTCTCTGTAGTGCTCAAAAAAGGGAATGAAATTCATGGTTCAGGTAGAGGATTTCACACACTACATCCCTCTGTCATATAAGCATCATGACAAATTGCTCAGTCAGTCAGTCAGTCAGCTGTGGATGTGTCTCAAATAACATTTGTTTGCACTACGTAGGGAACATGAACCCAAATCACATGCCCTATGCACTATATAGGGCCATTTCTAACATCTCACTATTATCTGTACGCTATGGATTTGTCCCAACCATATGCCCTGATCACTACATAGAGAACATAAACTCCATCATGTTATCCATACACTGTGGGTCTGTCCCAAACCACATGCGGTATTCACAATATAGGGTCATTTCTAACATCTCACTATTATCTGACTGGTGTGGGTATGTCCCTATTTCAAACCACACACCTTACTCACTATTTAGGGAACAAACACCATTTCATATTTACTCTTAACTTTATAGACTACGTACTGTATCATGTTCAGGCGCCGCAGTGGCTTGTGGGTATTTTGTACCTGCTCGGTTACACTGGACTGTAACTTCATTCTGATGTCACGAGTGCACTGGAAAAATCCCAGCCTTCACAAAGTAGTGCACTATGTAGTGAACAAGATATGATTTTGGACCTACAGTGCATTTGGACTTTGAATCAGGAAGAGGAGCACAGGTTTTTATGACGACACTATGGATATAATAAGCTGCTCTAAGAGACTCATTATGATTCCTGCTGAATGCTGGGAGATTAACGTAACAGTCTGAGTATTAGTATGAGAATTTTTCTTTTTTTGTCTGCATGAGATTGGAGGCGTTCTTATAAATGGAATTTCTCAACCTCCATGCAACACTGGACGGACGTTAATCATGTACAGTTAAAGGCCAAGCTCGATGCAACGTTGAACCGTCACATATATTGTAATGTGGTAACCGTGACTGTGATGATTTTTAAACGTAACATTACTTTAAGATTTTCACATATGCAGTGTTTTAACCCAGACCAAAACAACTGACCTGAGATCGCAATAAGGATTTGGAACTTTTTTCGATTATACTCTAGCCCTGCCCCTGCTCACATTTTCAAGCAATTTTTTCTTCTTTATTTTCCTTGAAAAAATCTGCGTAGCGAGAAATCAAATTGGGCCAAGTTAGAAAACAGACTACAGCTAACAACAGTTACACTATTTAGAATGGACTAATGAATAAGAAAGCTGTCTTAATGTATTAACACTATAAATTTGACAAAGAAGGGGCATTACATTGAAAAAAAGAAGAAGAAATCTTTTATATTGAATCCACACCAATCTTGTTTGCTGGGTTTCCTCCATCAGCTCAGTCACATTTTCACTTGATGTCCAAACATACAATTTTCTACGTGTTCTTTAAATGTTGCTGTGAAATGTGTAATAAATGACCTTGATGATGTGAGTCATTCCTCTGGCTGTTATAAGCATCAAACTTATACTGCTGAATTCTGGACTCTGACTGGTCAGAAGGCTCTGATGGTACTGCAGCTGCACATCATTAGTGCGCTCGTTCTAATGTTATCGCTTCTATAGTAATACCAATTGTCTTATTCCTTACATAAATTACAATCTAAATTATTAAAACGTATTTAAAGTCTTTTAGTGACTTTAGTGAAAAGGGTTTGGGTTTTAACAATAAAATAAAAATAAAATAGCACCACTCCACAAATCTCGCCTGTTTATTCAAGTTTTCTTGAATAGTTTCTATTCCTAGTGTGGTTTTTAGATAAGCTTTAACAGAAGCTGCAGTCCTCCTGACAGGCTGGCTGTCAGTACCTTTGTAGGAATTGTTAAAAATTGACTCAACTGTATGAAGTCATTATGTAAATTCACTTCACACTGAGAACAGATTGATAATTTGTCAAAAAAGAGCGTATTATTGGGGCAATTATAAATGGTGGAATATGGCTGCCTGCCCAACTCTCGGGATCCCTCACTGCTGTGTTTTCAGCACAGTTTAATTAATTGAGGCTCCTCGTCAGGACTGCTTTGTGGTTGAGTAAAAGATTTCACACACCCTGTGGACTGTACATCTATCTGCTCCAGCATGGAGTGACGAAATGTAGGACAGTTATTAAACTGCACAACAATAGCTAAGTAACGTTACAGAAAATTAATCAGCGACGAAGCACAGTTACTGTCACCACCATGAAGTGTAATATTTTCTTGCGCTGACATTGTAGGCTCCTTACATAAATGTCTCCTCACAGAAAACGTTATCATGTCAAGTCCCTGTCTATGAGCTGTTACTATAGAAACAATAACTACTCAACACTTTCAGACCAATCTGAATCCAGAGTTCATAAGCACTGCAATGTTATCATCATGGGTAGAATACTGCTAAAAGGTTGCCTTCTTTTTTTGGCCAACTTCTTGTAATCAGCAAGGTGTTTATTTAAAAAAAACACACAATATTGTGATGTGAAAAGTTAACATCAGCTCAAAGGCATTTCCTGACGCACATCTGTGATCAAACTATGAGCTGAGGTCACGTTTTAATCCCTGTAGGACATCTCTGTGAGAAACTGTTCAATTAAATGCCGTTCTGTCACCTTACTGCACCCCGTTAGTGATTAAAGATGCTATCTGTAACCTGTGGACATCTGATCAAAGTCAGATTGCATGGATTGTCCTCCTTTGCGCCACAGGATGCACTGACAAAACAAACATGGAGCATTAATATGGAGTTGGCCCTTTGCAGCTAGTCTCTGCTCTTCTGGGAAGGCTTTCTACAAGATTTTGAGGTGTTTATATGGGGATTTGTGCTCGTTCAGTCAGAAGAACATTAGTGAAGTCAGGCATCAATGTTGGGTGAGGACGCCTGGCTCTCAGTTGACGTTCCGGTTCATCCCAAAGGTGTTCAGTGATGTTGATGTCAGGGCTGTGTGCAGGATACTCGAGTTCCTCCATAATAAACTCCTCAAACCATGTCTTTATGGACCTTGCATTGTGCACAGGGTACTGTCATGCTGGAACTGGAAAGGCTCTTCAACAAAAACCGTTGCCATAATGTTGGAAGCATACAATTATTTAATAGCACTCTCCAGTGACAGTGCTCCAGCACACTCTGCTTTAGTGTTGCACATAGTAATCTTGTGTGCAGTCGCTCGGCCTTGGAAACCCATTTCATGATGCTCCTGACATGCAGTTCTTGTGCTGATGTTGCTTCCAGAGGCAGTTTGGAGCTCTGTAGTGAGTGATGCAACAGAGAAGAGATTTTTCATTGCCATGCTCCTAAGCACTCAGGTGGGATTGCGTGGTCTACTGCTTCGTTGCAAAACTCTTGTTGCTCTTAAATACACCCATTTAACAATGATCGCATTTATGGTTGAGACGGGCAGAGGTCACAGGGCAGAAATTTCACAAACTGACTTGTGGCGTCCAAAGACTAACACATTTCAAGCCATGGAGCTCTTCAGTACGAGCCATTCTACTGCCAGTGTCTGTCTCCGGAGACTGGATGACTTGGATGTGCTTGATTTTATTCGCCTGTGAGCAGTGGGTGTGGCCGAAACACCTGAACTCAATAACTTCAAATAAAGAGTTAGCTTTCTCTCTTTCCAGAATTATTGGCACCTTTGTTAAACAAAACCGGCTAATTATTAAAATAATAATAATAATATTTTTATTATATTTATTAGAGTTAAATCTATCTTGATTCCTAGACAAAATAACAACATACATATTGATTAACTGCAGAAAATGTTTTTCCCCTGAAGATTTTTTAATAAATGACAAGCTTTTGCATCCAAATGAGATTCCAAATTACAGTTAATTAACAGAAGCTGCCCTGGAAGGGGTTATAGATATATTTTAAAGTCTAATTTTAAATTTGTACTTATTTTAGTTCAGTTTTAATTGTGTTTTGTAATAACTGAGAACACTGTTTGTTTAGGCAAAAATGCTATAATATGGGAAATACAAAAAAATAAGAGGATTTCTAAAATCATTATGCAAAGGTATAACCACGACAAGCATTTACAGTAATAAATGGCCAAACAAATACCTGTTTGTGTTTTTATTTTTTTATCTCATCAAAGTCTTACCAAGGTCACCATTCAACATGAAAAGAAGACAGAGGTGATGATGAAATGTCTTATCACATGGCTATAACTGGACTCTACAGAATTGCAGTCTTCTACAGTTCCTGCTTTTTCTGATTCTATTGCGTTATGCTGACAGATCCAGCTCTTCATGTCCAGGTAACGCCCTCAAGCAGTGTGTATGTGTGTATGTGTGTATGTGTGTATGTGTGTATGTGTGTGTGTGTGTTTGTTTTATCGGTATGCACTTGCTGTTCTCTGTGTCCACCATCACACAGCTCATTAATCTGCATGTGCTTTCCGTATTCAGCTAAACTGCACACACTGGCAGTTTCATTAAAAAACTCGTGAGCTGTAGAGTGTGTGATTGATGGCTTCGTCCAGATGTAGTAACACGTGCCATTCCTTTTTGGCCCAGTGTTGCAAAATCACCTGTAAAAAAAAAGTGGCTTAAACATGCCATTAACGCAAGACAAATATATATAGCACACAAAGACGGATGAGCGCGAACTGTGCTGCATTCAACAACACCAATAAATCATACGTTATATGTGAATTTGAAATTCAATTGGAGAAAGCATATATGAAAAGCCACCACCGGTGTGAATGATGGCTGAAGCCCAGCCAGGCGCCGAATCTATTCCTAAAGGCACGGTGCTGTCCAAAGGATTGCCCTCCCACCCCCCACCACCATGTGAAAGCCTCCGGCAATATTTTGTTGTGGAATATAAACGTTAAATAGACTCGCTCATTGATTTCTCTAAAGTGGATCACATTAAACAGTCAGTATCCACAGCAATGGTAATGGTGTTTACTGCTCAGCATTGTATTTAATTCGCCTCTGTGGTTGCAGGCGGTTTCGTAAAGCAGTGAACACAGAGAGAATTTTTATTTTATTTTCAATCCAAGAAAGAAATCTCAGCGGGAGACGTGATAGCTGGGAAAAAAAAAAACTGAACAAACATCAGTTGGTCATCTCAGGTACTGACAAGCTTGTTAAGATGGTGCACACTTGTTTCTTTCTTTCTTTGAATCACAGATGCTTTTTTATACCCAAGATCAAATCCGAGTAGGATCAAATAACATCTCAGTGATGTTAAATATAGCACTATACATCCCTAACTACAATTAAATTCAAACCAAACGCTACAGAAGCTCATCTCATCTGTACGGATGTGTCATATTGGATTACGACTGAATCAGCATCTTCTGTCAATGTAACTATATTGTGAAGCGCTAGTGCTAGCAAAGCGTGTAGGAAAAACAGCGTGGAGCTTTGTTTCTACACGTGAACGTTGTGGGGTGCGTTTATTTTATTCCTCCCTCCTCCAGCTAGTCAGCAGAAGTCACGACTAGTTTAATAAAAAAAGATTAAACTGACATTTCCTGGTCTCTTTTATTTTACTGCATAATATCATGAGCCAATTACTAACCAGTTAGATTTGAGAGTTTTGCCGGTGAAGCTTGGTAAGATCAGATTAACTTTGTAATTTATTTATTTTTTTTTTTTTCATTTTATTAAGTGAGAAACACTTCAATCATAAAAAAGTGTTAATTAGATAAACATACAGCTTGACACTAGGTGTAGGTCCTGATGAACTCAACTGTAGCACAGCCGCAAATGGCGACTAAGCAAATCCGACAAAAATAGAATAAATGATTTGCAGCTTTCCACATGGATCTGATTCTGTGCACTTGCATTTCTTCTACATCTGCTCCTTTGTCAGCGTTATAATCGGATGAGGCCAGACGATCCCTGCTGACGTCTTACCTAAGAAACTGTTTTAATGAGGGGCGGGGTCATGTGATACACCTGACATTTTGAGCGTTACACGCTACACCAGGCACATTTTGAGCGTCCTCGGAAAGTTTCCTAATTCTTTCGCTGACTGAGTCTCAGTAGTTCATGAAATAAGTTTGTCCACTAGCTTGTACACATTTTGGGAAATAAAAAACATAGCAAACACAGCCACACCCACTTTAGGGTTTAGTGCATTTGACTTACCTCAGGAGTTTGAGAAATCGTAGCTTGTCATTTTCCACCTCCATGTGTTCCAGCTACAAAGTGAGAAAAAACATGGACGTCTCCTTTTTTTGCTAGAATTAAGCTAGCCGGGTAATTGCGGTGATTGATGCATATTTTCCTCCTCAGAACAGTGAACTGTATTGTCAGTGTTACTGATTTAACAAGTGAACGTATGTCAACTGATATAAATAAATCAAGCAAATAAATAAATAATTGTACTGTATAACCCATTTGACGGGAAGAATTGCTGCAGTGCATTCTGGTAAGCCGAACTGAGCGGTTTTTACTGACAGGTCAGAACTGAGGGCTAAAATCCTACTTGCACTTCTCCCTTTTTACCAGCAGATGGTAGTAGCAGGCTGAGATCAGGAATCTATAACACACCTCCTTCCGCCAGTTGATTAGGAGTACGTCATTAAAATACATTTACACACGCAACGGGCATTTCTAACCAAAGCAGCTCTCGTGCCGCATAAGAGGCTGAGATGTAATCTGTTAATTAACTGTTAATTAACATACGAATCAGCACTCTACATAAATGAATATGCAGAGCGCTATTTCAGGGTTCGGTGCTAATACCCTACTGGTTATTAACACTGAACTCTAACTGAGCACTGCGCATTAACATTATGCGTACATTCAATACAATGTATTCAGCATGCGCTATTAAATTATGACAGTCGCAGTTTTATATTAACGCACTCGTCCTAATACGTTATCGTTTCTATAGTAACCGCTCATTTACAGGGATTTATACAGCAGACGTTCCATGTGGTATAAGATGAAAAAACCACTTTAAGACGTGTTGTTTAGAAATATAATCGCCTGCACTTTGGACAGAAACTCCTCAACACCTCTGCCTGTTGTTGATTATTTTCCTATAATAGCACAACAGTGATTTATTCCTTACACAACGAATCTTCTGTCAACGTTCTATCGATTAAAAAAAACCAATATCAGTTACACGACAACGTTTTCACCAAGAAACCGTGATGCCGCTCCTTCTGCCGACCTGAAATTGCTAGTTGCAAACATTCGGTTCGCGTTCGGATCTTTAAACCTCAAGAGCCACTTGCAGTAATTGAGACCTTTGATGAAACGGTGCAGATTCCCCAGCTGTGCATTTGCAAAGGGCTCATCCACTCTCGCTCAGATCGTCTGCAGCAGATAGAGCGCCTGCTTATTACTTCTGTAATGGATTTTTTGGAGAGATTGTATGATTAAACACTTTGACAGACGTTGTTCGTCATGGGTGACGCTTTCTAAAGGAACTTTAATGAATATTCCCAAAATACAACACATTAAAATGCTACAGAGAATAAATAGTAAATAATTGGAAATGCTAATAAAATGCATTGGCAGACCTTTACCAAGCCATATCAAGATAAACAGAGTCAGAACCCTTAATTATCCAATGAACCCTTGAAAATCCCTTAAAGAAAAAAAAAAATCTGTGATTTGCAATTTAGCTATCTTGGTATTGGGAAACGTCTAGACATAAAGGTTCTTCGAGGTTCTTTAAGGGTTCATTTGTCAACCCTAAAACAGAGTATTTCTTTATCCAAAGAACCTAAGAGTGTTCCCAGATACATCTGTTATAAATGACAGGCTGTAGGTATGAAGAGAAAAATTTTTTCAAACAATTTGGGGTTTGTTCCACACGCTTAACCGTCTACACCAAAAAGGGTTCGCCAAGGGTTCATTGGATAATGAGTTTTCCTTTAGGTGTCCAATAAAGAACCTTAAAGAATGACGATCCTTAAGAATCCTAACAACTTAAAAGTGTACCAAGTAGCAAGATAGCAATATAAATAACAGGTTATTGGTATTAACATGAAAAGAATGACCAAAAAATTGGAGTTTGACGGTTCCTTAAGGATACATCGGAAAACTAAGACTTCGTCGGATATAGAAAAGTGTCCTACTTGGTACTCTTTCTAACTGAGCTTGTTGGACAACCGAAGGATACTTAAAAGTGCTTGTTCACAAAATATGATCTAAGTTCTGATAATAAATAAAGGCATTTCAAAGTCACTTACTCCTTCACGTATAAACCTATAACAGACGGTGGTCTCTAGAAATCGCTTTGTCGCCATTTCCTGTTCATTTAACCTTTGTTCCATGTTATTCAATGCACGATAATGCTTTTATATAGAAGCCCGTCGTAAAGACCAGGTGACCACTGTGGTGTTTTAACATGACAAGTGAAACCCACACCTGAGCTAACTGGAACATGGATTGAATTACACTCTTTTTAAGCATGTCAGTGTTTTAACGGTTCACTTAATGGGCGTGTGCCAAACGCTAATATACAAGAGCTGACTTAAAAATCATCAGAAGTCACGGTCGACCATAAACATTTACCAGGACGAAAAATATTCCAGGCATTTTAAAGATAACCTGACAATCAAAACCTTAGTTCCATGTCTCTGGTAATATTGTACAATTAATCTGTAACAATCAAGAAAGAAAGAAAACTTTTTCCCCCCTAAACATTTAAAAGACATTTTAAGCTTCATTGTTTCACCCCAATGCCAGGCCCAAGATTTCTGTGTCAAAATAAAAAAATAAATAAAAGATCCTGTTTCGGTGTCAGGTGAGTCTCTACAGAGAAAAGAACAGCTCATTTAGCACCTGATATACCTTACACACGGTCAACTTTACTGAAGGCACGTTTGCTACCTGAGAGTCACCGGGCGACAAAGTAAGACTCCCGCATCGCACTGAACATCCACGCATGTACCACTGTAACGAATCCGATTTCCAGAAGAACCTCTCACGTCGGACAAATGAAATTAACTCACAGACAACAATTCGAACGTCTGTAACATACAACATACAGCCCATTTTTTAAATACGCAATAGTGTGGTACAGTCACAGCGCAAACGTATCAGAGACCAAGGAGACGAATACATATTTAGATGAATTAAAACCTGCTTCATGTAGATGTGAAGAACTGCGAAGGCACTGAAGGTTCCCGATAGATAACGAGGGTGGGATTTCCCATTCCGAGCTACGAGTGTGCGTAAAGCTAGCTCATCTAGGCGAGTGCTTTGGTACTGCGATCCTGTAGGACAAAACAAAACAAAAAAAATGTTGTGCAAGTGCGAGAGGTTTTTTATTTGGAGTTTGAGACTTGTGAACAGGGTTGCCAGGTTTTTAGGAAACAACCCCAGCCACAACTACAACACAAAAACTGCACAAAAATGATTTAAAACTATACCCAAAAATGTTCAGGCATGAGAAATGGTAGATTTGTTTCGTCGTCTTTTTTTCAGTCTTTGCAGTCTGACGGAAAGCAAGTTAACCGTTGTGCGCACGCATTTCTGAGGACACGTGTCGCGGGACAAAACAGAGCCTGAGCTTCTCATAAACCAAATCCATCCTTATGTTATTCTCACTGTAAGTATTTACATTAATTGCACTGTTACTTGGGTGAAGATATGCCATTTACTTTTAAACATTGTCTTCAAATATAATCTAAAAGTAGAACAGTTGACCGTATTCATTAATAATTTAAACATGAATGTTTTTCTGGTTACTATTAAATGAAAGGGGATGCCATGGGTAGCTGATTCACATCAGAATAAAAAGAAATAATAGCAACCTTTAAGAACCCTTAGACTACCACAATTACACGCCGTTACGAAGCACGAATGGTTTCGCGAAAGATTGTTATGAACTATCATGAAAATAACTCACGACATCGTCTTTGTCCTGTAACAGAACCAACAACTTCTAAGGAGAACCGTAAAAATGTCGTTTGCGAGCCTGCACACACATACAAGCGAATGTGCTAACACAAGCTGTTAGCTAATCAGCTAATAAGGAGTTAGCTCACGGAATTTATAATGCATAGCGCTCGACATCTTGAAAGTGCCCATAGGGGCGCTGAAGTCATACGACCCCGAGCTATATTTCATATGCTTATTACATATGCCGTTTTCATGCTAAACTGAGGCATTGTTCTGAGTGATCCCAGGGGATAAACTGACAAGCATGCAGTGCATCGTGGGAAATTCTGCAGGAATCAGCACTGTGTAGCAACGATCAGGGTGTCATGCTAGGACACCTATTTATGTGCGCTAGCATTGAGGCTTGCCTTAAAGTGGCTAATGTGCCTAAAGTGTCTAACATTAGCTAGTCATGAACTCTAGCGTTTGGAATTCATTTCAGCTCACATTGTAGGAGCAGAAATCGTTAAAATTCCAAATGTTTCGAGGTCACAGACTTTCTTACAACTGTATGATGCATACTTAAAAACTTCACGTCCACAACTAAAGCTAATTGTGCATTCTTAGATATATATTACACTCTCTCTTACTGAATATAGAACCATTCCCAGAAATGAATGACATAGAGCGACACAAATCGTGCAAATTCGTTTAGGTCTCTGCACCGCACTACTGACAAAAACTGCTTAATTATTTTATCTCCCGAGAATAATATGCATCTGTTCTAAGAGCAGAAACGTTGAAGCGACTCCGATTTGTTCTCGCTTAAAGCTCGGCTCCGAGGCGCGCGATTTCGTCCAGCAGGAAGTCCACGTCCTGCTTCTGCGTGGCCGGATTGGAGAAGACGCAGCGGAAGAAGTTGGGATTTTCTCCGAGAGGCTGGTAACCGATCATGGCCACGCCCTTCTCCATCAGTTTGGCTTTGATCTTTGGAGTGACCTGGAAAAAAAATAGCTTAAAAAAAAATGCATCCGACTCTATTATGATAAATAAAAAATTGGACTATAATAGCTTATCCTGAGATGTCTTTATCATTAAATAATGACACAAAATCCTTTTTATCCATTCATCTTCAGTCTGAGATTATGTCGAGCACGTCCCTGTGAATAAACCGTTACTATAGGAACAATAAGGTATCAGAACAAACACATTAATATGAAATTTATAGGAAATTAAAACACCGGACAGCTTAATAACAGCCGTGGTGGTTATAAGTAAGTCTGTGGGAACACGGCTACTCCGCTATCGCTACATCTTTTTTATGCAGCTGTCAGCTACCAAACAGGTTTTTTCTCACTTCCCATTATTTTGGGTAGTTCTGGATAACAGGCTGAGTGATTCCATTGATCTCTCACCGTATGAAGTTCTCTGTCTCTGTCAGGACCTGGGGCCATGTTCCTCACTCGGCCCGACAAGTACCAGAAGCACACGTTACTGTGTTCAGGCTGAAGAGACAGCAGAGAAAGACGAGTCATTACCTGCACACTCAGAACAGGCCGTGTGATTACTCAGGTAATATTCACAACGTAAGTAATAACACAAGGAAAATATCAAAAACTCAATTAAACGTAGGACACTGGAGGCAAAAAAAATCTACCTGTGTAAAGAAAGTCCCCCTGTATAACCATACCCAAGTGTAAAATAAATAAATAAATATATTTAACTGATGAGAAGAGCTGAGCACAAGCTCAGGGCACATTATTTAGGAAAAAACTAAACTAGCTAGCTAATATACCAAGCAAATTTATAAATCCTAACTATCCAGATATGTTAACAAACTACTTTGCAAAACTCAACCAGCTCACACATTTAATAAACCTGCCTAGGTAACCCATCTAACAAGCTAATTTGCAAAAGAAATAACTGGGAAGCTAATTAACAAGCTAACTTGCAAAACTTATCTAGCCAGCTAATTTAATTGCGAACTAATTTATAAAATGTAACTAGTTAGCTAGGTTAACAGGCTAATTAGCAAAACTACCTATCTATCTATCTATCTATCTATCTATCTATCCAAGTGATTCGATCTAACTAGCTCATATAACAACACTATTCAGACAACTTAACTAGCTAGCTGAGCTAATTTGCAAAATTCAAATAGGTAGCTAATTGAACAAACTAATTTACAAAGCACAGCTAGCTGGCTAAGCTAATGAGCTCATTTAAAACAGAACAGAACATTTAAAGGCATAATATGTTAAGTGGAAGTCGAGTTATTATGGTATCCTGCTTCATATGCATGCAACCTGAGCCATATCTCAAATTGCATAGCGTTGGCTCAAATAGTCTGTTCCAAACATCTAATATTCTCTTCATACCCAGGTGATATACTAGAACTGTGTGAAACACACGCTGCATCACGTGGCAGCTAAACACGCTCGGAGGAACGTTTGATCTCTTCATGGCTCTGGCCAGAAATTAAGAGCAGCTAGCTAGTCGTAGCTTGTCCTGTATCATTATTATCATCTTTGGTCACTTACTTTGCTTTGGAAGACCAGCTGAAAATCTTTTCTGCTCCTGAGCTTGTAGTAAAGATACTCCGAATTCTCCAGGCAGTGGTTGATCTGCGAGTCGAAACCGTCTGATCCCTGCAAAGCAAACGGTCAATATTTAACCTCAGGTTCTCCTTTCACGTTTACACGTTTACACCCCGCTGCTGGACCTCATGTTATTTACGAAGCCGCCGAGTTTTTTTTTTTCTTTTGTTTTTTTTAAACCGCTGAGCGAATAACAATCATCATTTGTGCCATTGCATGATCTCTAATGTTCCTGCTTATTCACTCCTGAGGTTCTGTATGTAAAACAGGAACTGCTACAAGGAGAATAATCCCCAGGAACAGTGTGTGAAACATAACAAACAGCACATTAAAAAAAAAAAAAAAAAAAAAAACAATCAAAAAAGCAAAAAATATGCTCAAGGACAGAATGGCTTGTGCATGACTTGAAGCAAAAACACACGACTGCTGTCAGTGGTTTTATTTTTCAGCCCAGAAATCCAGCACGACATTTAAATTAAAGCACCAGTAACACCTAAAATATGCAATTTGTGTTTTTTAAGCTGTTCTGTACATTTAGAACCTTCAGAGCTATTCGGAATTGCCACCGTTTGCAGAAATAGAGCTGGGCGATATGGCAATGTAATATCGATATGGTGATAAATTATGTCGCAGCCACACACGCTCGCATTCACACCTATGGGCAATTTAGAGTAGCCAGTTGACCTAATCTGCATGTCTTTGGACT
>JAQQZR010000018.1:1523594-1547261 GCA_030068235.1 Notoglanidium macrostoma | reverse complement strand
CAGAAAGGCACCCTGGGTGACCCGGGGATCGAACCCAGGACCTTCTTGCTGTGAGGCGACAGTGCTAACCACCGCATATTTTTTGTATGTTTTATATGTTTTTGCATAATATTGGAACTGTACAGAATAGAATAGAATAAACTAGGGGAATAAAGTGCATTAGAATGAAAATAGAATAAACACAGAACAGAACAGAATAAAATAGGGCAATAAGACTGATTAGAATGTAACAATAAACCAGAGCAGAATGCAATAGAATAGAATAGAGAAATAAAACGGATTAGATAGTAATGGCGAACTAGAATGGAATGCAATAGAATGGAATTAGCCAGAAAACAAAAGGGCTTAGAATATAACTATGAAAATAGAAAATGGAAAATATACAAAATAGAATAAAAACAGAGTAGGGTAGAACAAGAAAGTAACGTATAACAATAGAATAGGACAAAAAAAGAATAAAAATACAGTATAAAAAGAACAGAATTGCCTATAGCAGCACAGAACCGAATAGAACCATATAATGAATTAGAATATAATAATAAACTAGAACAATACAGAGAAAAGAATAGAATAGAACAGAAGAGATTAGAACTGTGTGCACTCACGTGTGCGGAGGTGAACATGGCGAGGCGGGGTAGCGCGTACATGCCTTCCGTCTTCACTTTTGGGAAGCGGTGATACCTGGCCAGCAGGATGCTGTAGAGATTCGATATTGTACCACCTGAGAAACAGCAAGAGAGAAAAGATCAGGACTTTTCAGTAATAGAATATAAACTATCTGACATTGTAGCTTTTTATACTTTATAAATCAGCAGTAATTTACTGCGACGTTACCCGGGCAGAAGATTCCATCTCCTTCCTCTTCAGACCAGCCGACGATGGACTGCATTTTCTTCAGGAGGACTTCCTCCATGAGGATAAACACTGGAGCAATTTCATAGGTGAAGCTGCATACACACCCAGCCACATTTTAATAAAAGACAAAGGACTATGGAACATTTTGGGATTTTTTTGGAATTTTTAACTTCCCAAGCCCATTTATTCCTAGGGCCTATATTCGTAAGACTCTATATTGTTAGTACCCATATTCCCCAGACTCTACGTTCCTAAGACTCTATATTTTGAAGACTCTATATTCCCATATGTAAACCATATGTAACTAGGACCAATTTCTCAATGACTCTCCATTCCCAAGACCTTGTATTCCCAAGACTCTATATTCCCAAAACCATATGTTGCTAGGACCAATTTTCCAAAGAGCCTTGATTTTCAAGACTCTATATTGCCAAGCCTCTACATTCCCAAGACCCTATGTTCCTAAGACTTCTATTCCAAAGACCATACCTTTTTAAGGCCTATGTTCTCAAGGGCCCTATATGTTCCCAAAACCCTACATTGTCTAGACCCTATATTCCTTACACCCTGTTCCTAAGACCTTTATTCTGCTACTGTATGTGGTAGTATGGATGTTTATAGAAGGTGTAGGGATGTTGCCGTGGCAGATAATGGGGTGGGGCGTGTGTGCGCGCGCGTATATAAAGGGCAGGTAGCGGTATGGGAAGGTGACCTGGATTTTCAGCGCCACGTGCACGGCCCATTTCCGGTTGTCACAATACCCATACCAATACCAACACCCATTGTCACAGGTATGTTGGGTGGCCAGATAAATAGTAGAGGTCCATTTGTTTACTCTGGAGAATCCGGATGTCGCTTGGTGGGTATGTAGCCTTTTTGGCCTAGATTTATCTCCTTTTTAATCCCTGTTTTTAATTAGTATTGTGTTTATGTATTATAGGGATTGTGGGGATGGTTGGTGGCCTGCAGCTTTCTGGGAAATCTGGCTAATACTTTCACCTGACTCCTGCTGCTTTATTTTTTATTTATTTTTGGTTTGGATTTAGTGTAATTAAAAAAAGTTCGTTTTGTTTATGTAATTGATTTTTTTTTGTTTATGTAAGTATGTTTTGTGATAGTTTGGTTTGTCGTATACAAACACCGAATGTTTTGTATTTGATGTAATGTGTAATTTTCTTTTGTTATTTTTTTGTTGGATCTTATTATATCTGCCGGCTCTTGGTGCGAGTGCTTCGGCACCCGGGCCCGGTTCTAGTGTTGAGTGAGCGATGAATAAAATCTATATATTTTGTTTGGCTGTCTGTTTTTGCGGACGCTGAGGTGTAGAGTGCAGAGCTGCTCTTTTCTTGGTGGTTGGATTCTTTCTTTGCGCGATTGCATCTGATTGATGCTGGTCTGATTTTCTGCTACGGGGTGTGACTGTGTGTGTACAGGTGTTTAGGTTTCTTTGTTTTTTTGGGGTTTAGGAGCGACTCTCCCATGGGTGAGCCTCAGCTCTGTTTGATATTTTGTTTTGTGGGTTGACGAACTGCTATGTTAATGAATTATTGGTTTTGTTAAATCAAAGATTAAGTGTGGACGTCTCATGTCTCCTGCGTTTGAGTAGAACGGACCTGAAGGCCTTTAAATTATTGGTATCGGTTCAGTGTGGATATTTTCTTGGGTGAAAGTCTCAAAGTGGCGTAGTCTGACTATTTTCGGGACCTATGCCCAATTTCTGTTAGCGCTGCCACGGGCCACATCTATATATTCCTAAAGCTTTGTATTCCTTAGGAATAAACTTCCTAAGGTAATGTTTGAGGTCATGAAGTCACTAATAGTTCTGCCTAATTCACTCGCGTATTGACTCCTTTATCTATATTATCTCTCAGTCTGTTTATTTATGCAGGGAAGATGAAAAACATTGATATTAGTTTATTATCATGATTACCTTTGGCTAACATTACAAAGGGCCATGGGCGCTGGCTTATGAGCACCTATTTGTTTTTCAACTCTTTTTGAAATAAAGACAATCATATAGACCAATTTGAGCATCACTAGTGCTAATCCTGTTATTTATCCGAGCATGGTTAACATCTTACATATTTGTGTTCGCAGTAGATGTGAGCCATTCTCCTGCCAGTCCAATGATGTCCAGTCCACCTGAGAGCTGGTTGAAGAATCGTGGATGACCTGGAGGTAACGAACAGAAAGGAAGGTCAGGACAGGAACTCTGTATGAGTGTACTGAGAGCAACATAGCAGCTATGAAAGAGAGGCTTAGCATTATGTACTGCAGGTGTGTAAACCTGTTTTAACGCCATATTTCAGCGTGTTCCTGCAGTCGACCAGCAGCTGCTCGAGGTTGTCCGGTTGCTCTGGCAGTTCCAGGCTGAAGCCTTCCAGTCCTTCCTTCAACTGGTGCGGATGATGGAAGTCCAACACTTTGGCACTGCGGTTCATAGACTTGCTGATGTACGCCAGTAGAATGTTCAGCAGCTCCTGCAGGAAGTGTTTGGTCAGCTCCTCACCATTCTCTGCAGGAAGGAGATCTAAGTGAAGTACAGAGACGTTTCAGTTCATTTCCAGGTTTTTGTAATCTGTTGGTGATTAATCACTGATAAAGACCAAAGGTATCTTTCACCACACATTCAAGAACAAGATCAAGCCTAAGGAACCAACAGAACTTGGGCTTCAGGTTCTTGGTCATTTTCCTCCATGCTGACAGCCAGTGTTTGGCTAACCAAAAACCCAAAGTGTAAATTCCTGTCCTGAAGATGTCAGGAAACCTAAGGTTGCAGCTGCGATTGCTACAAAGAACCGTCACTGGAGACTCCTTCCATAAATGTCCTATGAAAATGTCCTTCTTATGGAAAACTTCACTGTATCAGTTATTTTGTAATCCATTGTGTGGCGAGTACAAGTCTCTTGCGAATGAGCTGTTACTACAGAAATGATAACTTATTAGAAGAGCACATTAATATACACCTGTGATTATCAGAGCTGCTGCTATAGACAATTAAATGTCTTCAGTGAAGTTCTCCAGCCGGTCTTAGTGAGCAAACTTGTTTTTCAGTCATAAGGACGCTTCACGCTTCATCCATGGAGCTTCACCTGAAGGTTGAGACACGCCCTGTTATTTAAACACTGTAAACTCAGACTAATGGAAAAGACCTTGTGATGGGTGTGTACATACAGTATGTAGACATCAGGGCATGTCCCACTGTTCCAAACACTTTCAAAAACGGTACTTAAAATATAACTTTGTCAGTATGGTGGTTTTGTCTATTGTACGTCTCTCTTTCATCTGGGAAAGCGAATATAGTGTACTGTTAAACGTCTCTCGCCTAAAGTCATCCAGAGCATCACTGTTGAAGCTTCGCGCTAGATTCTCGTAACCCTTTCTGGTTTTGCTCCTTCGGTGCGCCTGGGAAAATTACCAACATGTTTGTCATTACCCAGCGTAGTGACAGGTCTTGATAATTAAAGTGTTGCTCACACTTGTCACACGGCACAGGTTTATATCAGGAACTTGCACTTGCTGATGGGTCGGGGACGGTTAATCCTCTATATTTATAAATTTAAATTTCCATCACTTCTATGGTGCTTTGGATGAAACCTCCTGCCATACAAATAAACGCAACATTTTATATCTTTCTTCTGGATTTATTTACCGCCATGTCAGATCTTCCTATGCTTCAGGAATGAGGTCGCTATTGAAACACCGTTGAACCGGTTTATTAGATGGACAGAGATAAATGTCTCCTGACTCATGAATTTTACATACATTTTCATCCATGAGATTCTGGTTCTGGAGTTTGTCCAAAACCACTTTAAACAGAACGGGCTTTAACGGCTGGAGGCTTCACAGATGTCCTGTTGTTTTGCTTTTCTTTTTCCTCTTTTATCTGAGACGTTATTTGATGTGGCACATTGTAGGCAAAGCTTATGAGACCGTTTTGACGGCGGTAGTTGATTCGCGTGTTCTTAGGAAAACTCTACTCGATCAGTCATCCTTATCATTGCTTACACAAAATGTTGACAGTACATGATTGAATAATTGATAGGTTTTATTTTAAGAAAGCGCTTTCCATCATGTCGGACAGGATAAATGGTTATTCAGCTGGGTAATATTAAGCCGATAACAGATGATCAAATTTCACATCGGTGTAAGCAAACAAATGTAAGTCCAGTTAAATAAACTGAAGAGTCAGCAATGGAAAGCTGTTTGGATGCTGGCCATGGAAGTCATTTCCCAAGCGTGTAGCTTTTTCACGCTGACAACACTTTACGTCTTGTTTTGAGAGCTGAGATAATCGAACCCAGGTTGACCTTGCATTGATTCCGTGCATATGAAATGAGCTTTCCGAGGCACAAAAGAACATCCTTCGTTCGAGAAATACGGAGAGGGATAACCCTGACAGATGTGTGTTCCGAAGTGAAGGCTGAACCTACGAATGAGGATGACGGAGGTTTTCAGCACCTTTTCATCTGGTGCTTCGTGACACGCCTCACCTTTGCTGTGGACGCTGCTGAAGTCGTTGGTGCTGCAGCCTTCGTCAGCCTGCTCCGTGTTTTTGTATGGATCTCCGTCCTCCTTGCTCCAGCTCAGGACTTGCTCACCCATATCCTGTCTGATTTCCATTGGGCTCCTTGAATTCTGAAACAACAACAACAACAACAACACAATTTTCCCAATCAAATTTCAGTCAAACCGAGTCAAATTTCAATAAAGCATGATTCTGATTTAAAAGACTGGCGCGGATTGAGACAGAAAATCCTCTGAACAGGTTCACACAAGCTCTGGCTCCGGCCAGTTTATGATCACCATCACCTCAATATAGATATATTGCATACATCGTTGAGTCCAAGTGTTCGTACAGCCCTTATTTTGAAATGCGAGTTCCTGTGGCAGTTTTGGCTCAGCAGTCAGGTCTGCAGCTCGGAGCTTCTCATTGGACGAAGTTTAATACTGCTGGACCTTCACCTGCTCAGCTCAGCTCATTGGAAGAACACTTGTGCATTCTTCTGTACACGGCTCCTGTTTTTCCAGTTCTTTCACTGCACTCCCAATAGTGGAATTTTACAGACGATGCAAAAAGGAAATGTGGGAAACAGATGAACGCAAGCAGTCAGTTTGTTCTGAGTCACTCTGGATAAGAGCGTGAGGCAATTGAGGAAATGTACATTTCCCTAAATTGTACCTTAATTATACAAGTCAGTTAGCATTTAAAATAGATATGTGAATAAAGAAAATGACTCGGGACGTTCTCCTGCTGATAGATTTATTCTGACGCTTTTCACTGATGGAAATTGCTGTAAACATCCCGATATCTTTATTTTCCCTCCTCCAGCTTTTTTTTTTTTTTTTAGCACTTATCAGTTTTTCTGATTCCTGTTGTCTGCTTAATAGAAATTTTGCTGCATTTATTAAAACTTAATGAGGATTATGTGGATAAATGAAGTAAAGCGTGTTAACGAAGATCCAGAAGTCTGGATGTTGTAACAGGGTTTCGGATGAAGAAAAAAAAAAAAATCCATTAAGGGACAATGAAAAAAAAATCGTAGGACTGTCACAAGGTGTTCCACACAAAAACCGAGGAGGACGTATAGCACTTTCCTTTTCCCATCTATATGCAGATCACTGAGATCTGTTGTCTAACATCCAAAGAGAGCAAGAAGAACGGCGGTCTCAGTAAGAGGCCTTCTCAGCCAGAATCAATTCAAAACATGACTCCTGCTATGCGAGCATGATTGAAGTCAAACCTCATGCTTTTTTTTAACTACACTTACCGTGGCCCTCAGACACACTCAAATTTAGCGGGTCGATTCGTCATTCACGCCCAGACCTGAGCGCCGAGGGGGAATTTAACAAAGGCGCTCAGGGGACAGCTTTGATGAACGCTCTCCTAAAAAGCATGGGGTGTTGGTCATGAATACGATGAAGCACTTTTAGTGAAAGATTGTGAATGTGCAAGAAGGTGAATTAGCTGTAGAAAAGGTCTAATCTAAATTTTATTGAATGCTTCTGTATTATTCAGAAGCTGAAGAGAAAAAATGTAAAAGTAGGGTAATTTTCCGTGATGAGCCATAAAGGTTTTTTTTGCTGAATAATGTAGCTACACTCATGTTTCATCACAAATTGCAAAATTACTTCACTTGGATAAATAGCAGGATTTTTTTTTTCTTTTCTTTTTTTTTTTATTCCTGATGCTTTTTATTTAAGCCCGAGGCTCACACACTTAAAAAAATTACATATCTGTGGTGAAAGACATGACAGAATGCTCCTAAACCTATTATAAAAAGCACAAAGATGACTAAATATATGAAATATGTATCAGTGTTTGGCAACACTGTTGTTATAAAGAGTTATAAACGTAAGAATAACAGCAACAACTCACCATTTCAGTAGAAAATGGTTTAAATGTGTTCAGAGTGTTAAGAGTAAAAACAGCGGTCTGTCAGAGAATCAGAGGTGTTGGGCTTTTATTGCCTGTCCTGCTGAAACCCAACCCCTAAAGCCAAAGCTGGGCGTGTCCCGTACCTGCGCTACGATCCTGAGGCTGAAGGGTGGAGCTTAGGGTTTTGCAGGTTTTTTTCCCCCCCCCCCAATGGCTGCTTTTGTTTGTGTACATAAATGACCCTTCCTTCTACAAATGAATCAAACTTTTCCAGCAGAGTATCAGTTTTATAATAAATCTTTTTCTGTCTGCTTCACTTAAAAGCGGTGCTGAAATCACTGAAAGGACACGAGTCGCTACACCGCACTTAAACTCTACATTTATTCTCCGAACAGGTAAAAGCGCTGGATAATAGATTGGTCCGTTTTTAAAAGCGACAGAGCGGGAGAGAGAGAGAGAGAGAGAAAGAGGAGAGGAAACAGGATGTACAAGAGAAAGGACAAGTTCTCAGTTCTGATTAGTCAGAAGTGCAGCTGCATGCCAAAGGTTTATATTAGTGCACTCGTTCTAATACATGATTGTTTCTATAGCAACAGCTCATCCACACGGTGAACGCTCCGCACGAACCCTGTCGATACGGTGAACGCTTTCTGTAAGGAGATGTTTGTGTAACATTTATGGAAGTCTGGAGTCGCCAGTGTCAGCGCTTTGTAAAGAGGAGTTTATACGTTCTCACTTTCTTGGTAGCGTGACAGGCTGTGAGTTTATTTGTCTTATTAATGTCAAGAGAGAGGGAAAAGAATATGACGGTAAGGGAACGACTAAAGAACCGGAACTGACTTGATCCGCAGACGTTAAATGTAGCTATTAATCGGTTAAAAAAAAAAAATAATAAAAAAAAATAAATAAATAAAAAAAATAAGGCTTTTTCTTTTCTTGTTTTTTTTTTTTTTTTTTAAATACGTGAGACATAAAACACTTTATGTTACAGGAAATTGTTGAATACTTGAACCTGATTCGTTCCAATACCTTATTATTTCTATAGTAACATGATGATGTACATAACCTAAGGCTAAAAGTAAATAAACAGAAAAACCCTGTTGTTATTTAACAAAGGAAACCATCTGTCATGGTTGTCACAGGAACGATGCCAAGATGGTTTACCCAGTATTTTATTGTAGTGTGTGTGTGTGTGTGTGTGTGAGTCAAATACAGACATACCGAACTGGCTCCCCTAGTTTTAGTTCTCTATGATACTAAGAAGATAAAAGGAAAACAAAACATCATGTATGTGATGGAGCAACTGCAGAACTCCAGCTAGCTCTGTATAAAGCCTTTCTGACTGACAGGATGTTATATACTGCCATGTAAACACAGAAACGTGGCCAATCATGAAGCCAATCATGCATCAAATGCTCTGTAACTTATATTTTTTTAACTTCAGCTCAACATTAAAAATGTCGTCACACTGGCGTGCCACGTTGGCGTTTGCATTGTTGTTGTTTGTCTGAGAGTTTGTCTAAATGGGGATGATTACAGTGGGTAAATCACTTTCCAATAAACAAAAAAGAAATAAGAAAGAAAGAAGGAAATGCTAGTAGGAGAAGTAAACATTATTTACTTTACAGCATTGCTTTGCATGTGTCTAAGACGTTTGCACAGTCCTGTATAGGAACGAGCGCATCGATATACACCTGTGATGGCACTGGTGCCCGAGCTGCTGGTGCAGAAAATGAATCAACAGTCACACGCAGAGCTGTGGCACACAAAAGAAGAAAGGTGTCTAAACATGAATAATTGATCGAGCTCTGGTCTCCCGGCGTAAATATTAAAACTCGCTTCAGGCACATTTCTGAATGTTAACACAGACGTGTTTATTGTGGGGTTGCTCATGTCGGTGATTGTGGGATTACATGACTCAGTGATGGGATGAATGTTGCTTAACACAACTGATTAATTATCTTGTAAAACATTAACTGATCTGTAAATTATTTAGAGAGTATTAATAGTGTGTTTACACTACCATTGAAAAGTGTGGACACGCCGTCTAATTCAGTGTTTTTCTTTATGTTTATGACTTTAAAAGAGACTGGATAATGATGGACTGTTGTTTCTCTTCTATTAGTGGAATTTCTTTCCTTCTTAACGTATTTGAGAGCAACAGTAAATAGTAAATGATAAAAATACAGTAAACAGCCCTATAGAGCAGCTATAGTAATCCATATTAACAAGGCACACGTGTTCACTGAAAAGCGTTCCAGGTGACGACTTCATGAAGCCGGGTAAGATAATGCCGATTGCATCATCACGGGAAATGCTGGCTACTTTGAAGAATCTGAAATATGAAACATATATATATTTTTTGCACTTTTTTGTTTACCACATAATTGAGTATACGCCGTACGTGTCGCTTCATAGTTTGGATGTATTCAGTAATGTTTTACGACGTGGAAAGCAAAAAATAAATAAAATAAAGAAAAACCTATGAAAAAGAGTAGGGGTGTGTAAACTTTTGACCGGTAGTGTATGTGTAAAGGGAACCTAATGGATCGACATATTCTTCTATACTGTTCCTAGTCTTTTTTTCTTTACAGTTACTGACCTTTCCATATCACAACAAAGACTGTCCCTCTTGATATAATTACATGCTGTATTCCAGCTCTACACAGTTCTGTTCCTAACACTATGAGCACTTTACTGACTTCAATAAAGTCCAGCCACGTATGGAGAAGAAAAAGACGGAAGACACCAGCTGCATCGACAATGTGCCCTTGCTTTACTCTCTCTTTTCATTCAGAGACAGAAAAATGATGAGCGAGAGCCGAGTGATCAGCGAAGCACAGCACAGACCAGAAGGACATTCTCCTCATGAGACTGTGAATGCACAGATCTCGTTATAGCGAGACAAACGCAAAACGAGAGACAAAAAAATTATCTACATAGATCCTGAATCAATCAAAAGATATTCTGCATTAAAATCCCAACATTTCGTCTGTTTATAAATCTGAGTATTAACTAGTTGCAGTTTATTCTTGTTGCAGAGTCTGTGATTGGATGCTGGAGTTAGAGGAGGAGTCAGTGATCACAGTGCAGAACAGGAGCAAAGAGGGAAAGTGTCACTCTGCTAAAGGAATGCTCTGGAGAGAAGGTGCCTACCTCAGATTCCTGCATCTTCCTCTTTCTCTTCTTCTTCTTTGATTTCTTCAGTCACTTTCTCTCAAATGCAAACTCAGCACTCCCCTTTGAGGCTCTCTGTGTTTATCTGCTTTTCTGCATCCTTCGAATTCTGTTCTCTCTCCTTGTCACGATCGAGGAGGACAGTGTGTGAGGGTTAAATAATAGCTGCTGAACGGCTCGCTGATGCTTGAGGATGACACGCGAACCTCCTTGCTCAGAGAAAGAGCATCTCTCTAGATGTCTTTAGCTCAGATGGAGATGAAGAGCACAGAAGAGACTCACGGCGTAGAATAAACGTAAATGAAGATGGAAGACGTAGGACCGTGGTGAGGAGATCCTGCAGATATGAACATCTCCGAGCACCACGGGCGGCACCAAGCCCACCGGAACCACAGCCTGGGAATGCAGATTGGAAACAAAGCCGCTTCGGGGGAAAGGAACTCTGCATCGGGCTGCTACGAGCAGCTGCTGATCTCCACCGAGGTCTTCATCACTCTAGGCTTGGTCAGCCTTCTCGAGAACATCCTGGTAATCGCGGCCATCATCAAGAACAAGAACTTCCACTCGCCCATGTACTTCTTCATCTGCAGCCTGGCGGTGGCCGACCTGCTGGTGAGCGTATCGAACGCGACGGAAACGGCTGTGATGGCGCTGATCACCAGCGGCAACCTGACCATCTCCGGACATGTCGTGAAAAGTATGGACAACGTGTTCGACTCCATGATCTGCAGCTCACTCCTGGCCTCCATTTGGAGTCTCCTGGCCATCGCCGTGGACCGCTACGTCACCATCTTCTACGCCCTGCGCTACCACAACATCATGACCCAGCGTCGGGCGGCGCTCATCATCGTGTGCATCTGGAGCTTCTGCTCGGCGTCCGGCGTGCTCTTCATCATCTACTCGGAGAGCGCTACGGTCCTCATCTGCCTTATCAGCATGTTCTTCACCATGCTGGCCCTCATGGCCTCGCTTTACGTGCACATGTTCCTCTTGGCACGGCTTCACATGAAACGCATCGCCGCCTTACCAGGGAACGGCCCCGTGTGGCAGGCGGCCAACATGAAGGGCGCGGTGACGCTGACCATCCTGCTTGGGGTGTTCGTCGTGTGCTGGGCACCGTTTTTCCTCCACCTCATTCTCATGATCTCTTGCCCCAGGAACCCGTACTGCGTCTGCTTCATGTCGCACTTCAACATGTACCTGATTCTGATCATGTGTAACTCTGTGATCGACCCGCTCATCTACGCCTTCAGGAGTCAGGAGATGAGGAAGACCTTCAGGGAGATCTGCTGCGGCTGGGCTTCGGGATGGAGCTGCAGCTGGAGTTGCGTCGGCTTCAACGAGAGGCTTAACAGCTATTAACCTGACCGTTTGTTTTGGGTCGCCGCGTTTTGAAGGCACTGACGGGTCGCTCTTCATACAAGGCTGTTCACTGGCCGAAACTATGAGCTACATCAGATAATTGGTGAAATGATTTCACCACCAACAACAATCCAAGACCTTTTAAAATAACCAAACCTTCAGAAACATTTGTTTGGTGAAATTTTGCTGCACAACTGTGAAGTCTTTTAAATCATTTCTGCCTTTCCATTATCACCAACAGGTGGGTTCAGTTTGCTCTAAAATAATATCAGGACAACGTCTTAGATATGTGCAATTATTCGAAAGGAAAATCAGTGCAAACTTGCAAGGAAATATCTGGAATCATTGTAATTAGTAATTATCTTATGGATTGAAGTAATTGCAGACTCCATATCAAACAGCCAGCTCCGCTTCAGTGCCTGGATAATTCCTCGAGTCTCATCCCGTCTGCTGGTCGATTTTTGCTCGTATTTGTTCACATAATCAAATGTAGGATTAGTATTGCGCTGTGAAATGGCTGTGACTCTCTGTACCTTGTTTTCTGTTACTGGTCTAATTGTATAATTACATTTTTCCCTGAAATACGTCTTTGAAACCATTATATCATAAATGTATCATGAGAAAAATAGAGATTTCTTCTTGCCTAGACATCCAGAGCTTCGTTTCTAAATGTCAAACGCAGCAGGCACACATCGAGCTCCAGAGTGTAATATTCTGTATCATGTCAGACATAATAAGTAATAAAGGCTTATAAAAAAATAAAAGAATTAACCCATTATGTTCATTTTGTGATACCGTTGCAGACGTCTCTACTTTGCGCAATTTATTATTATTAATTCATGACGGCCTTATCTCCAGACAGGTGAAGGGTTTAACAAACGCCAGAGTGTTTATTCTATTCAGCCAGGCTGGGATGTTCAGACTAATGAAGTGTTGTGCTGTTAAAGAAAATGATTCAACAACACGGTGGCGAGATGAAGCAGAGTCACTGTTTCCACCCTGAAATGGATGATCATCATTAATATTATTATTATTATTATTATTATGAACAGCACATCCTGAAGTGTTTTATTCCGCTTACGCCACTGCAACTAGGCAATGCTTACAATTTTCAATAAAACATGTACTTTCTATCCATTTATAGTTACATTTAACATTGTGGAACGTCCATAAAACAAGTTAGTTCCTGTAGCAGCTTGACGTTAATAAGACATCTTGTCATGGTTCCTGAAAACTGCAAAAGTGAGAAGTCTGAAAGCTTACAGTTATAGCTTCACCCCTGAAACTGGAGACTCCTTCCATAAAGCTCTCCTGAAAGAAGTGTTTCTTCACCATATCTATGATTAAACAAATATATTTATTATCAGACTTAGGTCATGTGGCGTGACTTAGGTCAGGTCAAGCAAGTCCCTATGAACGGGCTGTTGCTATAGAAACAGTAATGTCACATGTTCCAGACCCTGGCTCTGGAGAACCTTCTGTCCTGCACATGGCAGTGTTTTCCCTGCGCCTGATTCAACTATCTGTATGAGTTAAAGTGGAAACATTGACAAGAAGATCTCCAGGACTGGGGCTGCGACCACGTGTAATACAACGTTGTTTCTATAGTAACAGTTTATTAACGAGGCATTTTTTTTTTTGCTCCTCGTTCACAAAGAGGTCTCAAAGAAGAAGAGGAGAAAAAAACATTCCTTCCAAAAAGATGAACAGCTTTAAGATCATTCTACCAAACTCACGCCTCACGTAAGACCCGCAGAAAGTCCCAAAACCTTCTAGCTGACGGCCGCATACAAACTGTTAAGTGGTGAAACAACCTTCAATATTATGTTTCGTGTCATTTTCTGAGAAAGAGGCCATAAAAAAGCGCTCAAACGGAATGCTGGAGAGCAAAACCTTGAACGTTCAGCAAACAATTTCAAGAAGATTAAGACATTTATCGATAAGAAAGTAACATCCTGTATTTCCTGTTCTCTTCAATCAGTTAAATATACAGGAGCGAAAAATCATTTAAATAGTAAAATACCAAGTTGTAAATGGGAAGGTGAATGTTATTTTTGGTAAAAAAAAATATGTAGATGGTTAAATGAATGTATTGTATTATGTTAATCATGAGCTAAGAAAGAAGAGATCTTTGTATATGACTGTTAAAACGAAGAAGTACATTTTTATTCATTCGCCATTCAGCGCATTAAATCGGAAAGAATGAAAGAAAACCGTTTTATTCCCATCAGTAATGCATCCTTTGCACGCTTTATAAAATCTCCTGTACACATGATGAATATAAACATTATTGTTTTCTTTTTACTGTTTTCCTTCAGACTTCACACTTCATACTGAATGCAATAAGCTCATAAAAATGCTACTGGCAATTTTACTTTTCTCATTAAAGGCCAGTTTTTAGACTAAGACCCGGTTAAAACTGTTCTTGCGGTAACCATGGCAACACTACAGCAGCCGGAGGCTTTGCCGAGTAGAAATTCCACAATTTGTTTTTAAGAATTGTATATAATTCAAGGTCGAGAGTTCATTTATTTCTGTGTTGATTTTCCCGTCATTAATTTGTGTGCTGACGTGAGTAATGACCCTGATAAAAAAAAACCAACAACAACAACATTAGGAACGTCATGTTAAACGTGACTCCATAGAAAAGATGAGAGCTCTTCATGTTAATATTTTATGCGTGTGTCTGAGCATCTCCGAGCCGGAAGAGGAACCAGTGAGCAAAAGTGAACAACATAACGACGCGGCATAAAAGATAATTTTCTTAATATGAATTAAGAAATTCTCAATGATGCACGTCATGTTGGACAAGCTGATTTACGAACGTGTCTAGTGAAGTTAGTGAAAGGAAATTGTAACGCTAAAGTTAGTGGCAACAGCGTGGAGAAGAACCGCATACGGGTGTGATGGTCAGGGGTGCACAAACTTTTGGCCATATAGAGTATTTTTCAGAAATGCATTCTAATGTTCCTGGGGTAATATTTGTACAGTATGTACCAGGCTTAATTCTTACAAAGCAAAGGTATCGTAAATTACTTACAGAAAACGTCATCACGTCAACGATAATCTGTATATGCGCTCAGTCGGCCGTACACGTCCCTGTGAATGAGCTGTTGCTATAGAAACGAAAGTGTTAGAATGAGCATATTAATATAAAGCAGTGATTTGCGTCTGCACTACTGTCAGAGCTGCGGTTATAGAAAACTAATCAACCCCTTCTGACCTATCTAATATGTGAAATCCTTTGAAAATGAATATTGGAGTTGTGAGTTATTCTGCACTTTTCCTGCTTCTCCCTTCATCTCCACCCACATGTTCTCTCTCACTCATTATACTGCAGCAGCTGTTCACACACACACACACACACACACACACACACTGTCCTACACCAATTCACACACTAACAAGTTCTCACTGAGGTTCTAGCCAGCAATGACCTATTGATCTTCCTGCTCGCCGCATCGCCTCGACAATTTTCTGAATGACCTCCAGGTGACCTTCTGCAAATGATTGTTGCGCACCCACACGAAGACGAACATCTCACCACCACCAGTCTCTGCATACAAATACTGTTCTATACCTCAGGTTGGAGTAACAAAGGTTTGTGATATTTCACACAACATGCAACAATATGGAGCTAAATGTGGAACCTAAAAGGGTTCTACTTGGAATCCTTTCTTATAGAGAATCTATAATCTAAAGGAATCTTTAAGGGTTCCCCCAGAGGGAACTCTTCTTGGAATAAAATGTTTCTTCATGATATTCTTCGCAGGAACGCTTAATCATACAGCATCCAAAAACGACACTCTAAGAAACTTTAGAAGCACTTAGGGTTTCTTCCGTGCCCTTCCTGATAAGAAAGCAAGTTTTGTAGGGAAACCTATAAGGGTTCCCTCAGAGTGACAACCAAAGAACTCTTAAAGGTTCAAAAGTGAACCGTCTCCTAGAAGCCCTTTCTGAACGGGAAGCACCGTTCTACTATTCACAAAACCTTTAATGGTTCCCTCGGTATAACAACCGAAGAGTGTCATTTTGGATTCGGTGTATGATTAAGGGTTCCTCTGAAAAGTGTTCTACTTGGAACCCTCTTTAAAATACAAACACTGGTAGAGTTCTACATCAAAGTTCTTCAAGAGGGACAACTGAAGAATCCTTAACGTTTCCAAAGTTTTTTTTATTTTTTATTTTTTTTTAAGCGCCATTGCCTAAGAGTATCATTTTTGGTTCTTCTTCCAACCCTTTGTTAAAAGGAAACACTCTTACACTATAACTTTAATGGTTCTCCTTTAGTGTGACAGCCAAAGAACACTTAAAGCTTCTAAAGTGTCAAAGAGCATCATTAAGGGTTCCTCCAAAAAGTGTTCTACTTGTTATGGTCTCTGCTTGGCTGTAGGATTATTCATCAAACATTTCAAGGTGTGATGTTTGGTCTTCATCTGAAATCAGATTTTTAAAAATTTGTTCAATTACTTGTCTGCTTTTAGAAGGTTCAACAAGAACAAGCAGTGAATAGGAGAACCAGGCCATTGTGTACGAAACAAAACCTGCTTCCTGCCCATCACAAAGACACAGCAAGTTAAAATCTCTCCTCTAAAGTCTAAAGCCCACGCTGCGCATAATGAATTACAGGTTCCGAGCAGAACCCCTCAGAACGATTCCATTATTTCTGTAGTGCGCTGTGACCTTTAATGCGCTCGGTCTCCGAGAATGAGCTCTGTGCATTAGTGCAGAAGAGCGGTGCTGAGTGGAACCGGGAGCGCCGAGAGGACGCAGAATAATGGAACATCGGATTTAAAAAAAAAAACTCCATTTTCTTTAGGTGATGTGGGAAGCGGGTTTTTTCATGGCACTTCTGTTGGAAGCTTTGGATTTGATGAGGGGTCATTACAGACAGAAATCACATTTAACAACTGCGGCTGTATCTCTTCACAGCCGTGAGGTCACACACACACACACACACACACACACACACGCACGAGCATTTCATGTACAATCACAGAAAGAAGATCAAAGGATATGAAATGACATTTGGATATGATTATGAGTATGCGGTGCGAAGTATGACAAAAGAAAGTTTTCAGACGAACGTCACACACAGCATGGTTCTGCACGAGGCTGAAGTTTGGCTCTTTGCAAATCCTTGTTGGCAAGTTGACGCAGTATAAGAGCAAGAAAACACATCAAGACCACGTAAACGCTCTGACCCGTACCTCGATCAGTCACGCCGGGACGAGCGCCGTGCTCAGAGACAGAATCGCGTGGTCTCGACGGTGCAGCTCAGAGGTGAGACTCCACACTATGAAAGATCAATAATAAATAGGAAGGATGTGTACATACCTGGGTTTATTTGACACACACACACACACACACACACACACCGAGTCCTCACGCGCTGTGTGGCGAAAACAAAGCCGGGAAATTCATTATTCAGTAACAAGGTCTGCCTTTAAGGCTTCATCGGCGGCTTCTCAGGCATTACTCGGTCGCAGAACTTCCACTCTTTCACGCCGTAGGACGTGTCGACGTCCTGCGATTTCTAAAGCGCTCTCGAATTTCTCGTTTCCTCAATGGTGTCTGCCGGCTTCCAGCAACTGAATGAGAAGCTGAACATCTTCGGTTGGTCTCATGCGACATGGTTCGAAACGAGGAAGTGGGTTTTCTGCCGCATGCTGACAAAAAACAGGAAAATGTGGTCAAGCTGAGCTCATATCACTGGCACGAACACCAAGAAGCACAAACTGATGCTGTGTGTCCTTCAGCCCTCATTTAAAGTTAAAGCTCAATGTTAATGCTAGTTCAGTGTTGAGGCTAGCAGCTTACAATGTTCAGTTTACCTTCAACCGTTTGCTAAAAAAAAAAGGTTCCGATTTCTCAGTACTATATAAACAGCTGATGTAGTGAATTCTTCTGTAAGGAGAAATGTGCTTCTGTGATATTTACGTAAGGAGTCGACAGTGTCAGCGCTCTGTAGCAGTCAGAGGTACAACTGTGACCTTCTGTAAAGACGGGGACGTTTACGCTTCTGTGCCGTCTCTCTGTATAACACGACAAACTGTGTTTTTCTTATTAACTTCAAGACAGAAAGAGACGCTGGAGAAAAGAGGGAACAAACATTTACGTAAAAATAAACATAAACGCTATAACGTAAGTGAGAATAGTAACTAAGCACATTTTTTGCCAAGTTCTCGTTTTCATGCTAACGCGTTATTCATTTAGCAGGTTATGGAACATGTGAGGACATTCCACACACAATTTCAAACAAACAAGCTTTCTTTTAAAACTCTCAACTGTGCTGTAACAATATTTCAGTGTCGAGTAATATTAACAGGTTTTGTTTGTTTTTTTGTACTTTGATTGATTTTTTTTCCAGTGTTTGTTATTATCGAATTTTCCCTTCACGTTTTTCTAAAAAAAACTTCTAACAAAGTTTATACTTAATACAAAATACTTACCTAGTCAAAGAACTCTAAAATATTAAAATGACTGAATAAACATTTGTTTCTGAAAAACATAACATTCAGGATTTATCATCTAAATCATCTAAACGTTGCGATTGAGTGAAACTGCTGTGCCAACAATCAGGGGAAAGTAAAACACCAAAGGTCTTTTGATGCTTGGAGAAGTCTTACGTAATCTCCCAGAAGTTTCCGAGCCTCCCAGATCACTAATACAAACTGAGCTTTCTACTTTTTCTTCTTCAGCATTCGAGAATACAGACAAAAGGTAGAATGAAGTCATTGTGCCAAAGGCCAAACACCCACAAATTGAATCCGAATTTCAATTGCAGTAAAAGATAACGCAGGTCGTGAGCTGAAGCGTATCTGCAAGCGAACCATCCAGCTCACGCAATTAATTACAGCCTGTAAGCGAGCAGGATTTGAATAAAATTCATCCATTAGAGCGCGGCCGTCTCCGGCGTGTGCCGAGGATGAAGTGTTCCAGGTCTTTATCAGCAGCCTGCCTGTGCATCATTGGCATTCATTGTAAACCCACACGGCGTCGCGGCCTCACATGCGCTCGATACGCTCTCGGAGCAGAACCTGCTGTTCTCATCCGGCGATCTGCACTGAAGAGGAAGAAAAACCTGAAGGCTTGTTCAGGGAAACTGATATGAAGCTACACCGCTGTCTTGTCACAGAACCTGCGAGGGATCGTCAGACTGAAGCCTCATACGCACTCTTTTATCAGTTTTATCCAGCTGTTACCCCTAATGCCCGCTGACAAGGGGGGGATTATTATTTCCCCATAACTGCACATCCTGACATGGTTTACTCCTCTTCCTCCAACAATTACAATATTGTACTCGTTTAAAAATGTAAGGACTAAAACACTCAGCGGCATGCCGTGATTGGAACATAATCGAGTCATTCTCAGCACCCAGAAGAGAATTTCCCCTCAACAGCACCTCGGTTCTTTTTCTCTTCCTGAACAACAACTTGCCAAAGATTACAACATTTTAATTATTAATCAACTTCATGTCGCACTTCTATCCGTTTAGAGCTACATTTAATAGCGTGGCACGGCGATGAAACGTTATAGCAGCTATAAACGGCCCTTCCTTCTCTTTCTGACGCTCTCTTGAAGTGAACAAACAAAACAAAAATACCCCAAGCTTGTCACGTGACCTTGAGACCTTAAAAAAAAAGCGTAAATTCCTGTGTCTCTGAGAAAACGTAAAGTTATAGCTTTACATCTGACACCGGATTCTCCTCCCTTAAACGTTTAATCAACCGTCTTACGGATCAATGCTGAAAACCGGAGCGTCCGCCGTACACGTCGCCGCGAATGAGCCGTTACTATAGAAACGATAACGTGTTAGACTGAGCTCAGCTGCGCTACTGTCAGAGCTGCTGTTATAGGAAATTCATCAACACCTTCCGACCAATCAGAACACTCTGGACACAGGCACTAACTTATCATAATTACCAGATCTTTTCTTGTAGTTACAAGATAGTAACTCATAATTATACGTTGTCTGATTTTTTTTATGTGCTTCCGTACCAGGATGCATTTTTAAATCCATTCTGGAACTCTTCCCTCTTTTTTTTCTAAGATAAACTATAAAAGTGGTAGATTTTCAGTTTCCTTTCCATGAAAAAAATGTTTTGTTTTTTTCACACTTGTCCTCTGTACCGTAGTGACGTCCATTTCACGTTGCAATCACGTGCATCACTTTGACGGTTCTAAATAAATTATACCTTAACCGAGCATTACAGTATGAGCCGAACAGACAGATCGGCGCGGAGCCTGCTGGTGAGTGACTGAACGAGACGTGTTTATCAGATATCTGCGAAACCGAACGACATTAATATCACCTTGCTCTAAAATGAGGCTGTGATTAGAGCTGATGAAAAATACACCGAGGCAAAAGGGCAGATGATGAAAACTCTACACGGCTCATCGTTATTCACAGAGCGTTTCCTGAGGCCAAAGGCCAAGCAAATTTATCTTTCATTTAGCGAATGTAACCGATGAGGATTTTGCTGCGCCGTAGTGTTGATCTGATGATTGTAGGTTCACGTAAAGACTGTTTTTGAACGATGACACACTGACTGTTTTACGGGAGATGTTGTGGGGGCTTCTGTAATAGCTGTTAAAAATATATATATGTGCATTTAATGGTATTTAAGCCAAGTGTTTTCAAGAGAACAATGGTAATTCATGCTCGGGCTAATTTGAATATTCATGGGGTCGTCATTCTCATTTGCATCTCAAACCGTATCCCATAAAGACGGAAGATTCTCTGAAGAATCTTAAATAGATTATAATTGATTTCTTACAGAAAGAAGTTGTAGTAATGTCCTGGTCACGGTGTAAAGATGCTCACTAGGTCATTTTAGAAAATCGCGAGGACGACAGAAACTTATTTCATGGTAAAGTCGCAGAGGTAACTCGGTCATGTGACATTTAAGCAGGAAGTTCATCGCTTAGCCTTAAACTCCTGTGAAATTCCTGTGAACTGAGCAGCGAGTTTCAGATCGCAGTTACGTCGAGACTCGGGAGTTCACACGTCTTCATCATACGCCGTCTGAGCTGGAAAGCCGCACGGACTGCAGGGCGGTCAATAACCAAATGTCACCAGGTTCTGATATAAAAGAATCTTTAATGTCACAAAATGTTGCGAGTTGTTAATCTGTGGGTTCAAAATGTGACAATGCTGTACAGCTTCAATATACCGAAACACAAGTTTTCATAAATAGTGAATTTTTTTCCCAAGTGAATAACTGGTTCCAAAATTATTGGCACCCTTACAATTAATATTTCCCCAGGGAGCTCTGAGCCTCTTCCTGTAATGTCTTTGATCCTCCAGAACATCTTTATATCCTTAGGTTTGGATGCGTTCTTCAATTTCAACCAATGGACAAAGGCTGATCTGGATGTGTGGTTTTATTGTCTGTTGCTAAGCAGAATTCATGCTGTTAGAAGGACTGGTGACTTCAGTTCCCACCTTCTGCCCAGGATTCTTGGGATAAACTCAGTATCCGTGGCGACCCTGAGCAAGAGAAAGCCCTCTAAATAGCCGGTTGACTACCCCAGTTAACGTTAGTGTCAGGGTTTCGGTTTCCTGTGGCATCCAGTCACTGAGTTCATAAAAAGAACCCTGGTCGCGATGGTCCTGATGCGTCTAATCCTTGAGTCATGCAGAACTAATATGACCATGAAGTTGCTAAGCAACAGGATGCAACATAACTTTCTCTGGATGGCTGTATCCATGGCCTTGGCTGGGTATCATCGACTTACAGGACTGAGGCCAGGGCTGATCACAGAGCATCTAGACTGAGAGCACATCATCATCATCGCCAGACCCACACGGCATGTCTACACACACACACACACACACAGAAATCAGCACAAGTGACAGTGTGGGCACGTACAGATTAAGGACTCCAGCACGGTGGAAGATTTGGTGGAACAAAAACAAATCAGGTTTTGGTTACGTGGAGAACATTAAGGCTCATGCGGAGCCAATCGAAAGCACAGCGGATGTGTTTTTTATGACATCAGGGGAAGAAGAGCCACACAGAGTCCCTGACTTAACAACATACCAAATAAACACACCAAATTGAGTGTGCAATCTAATGAATTGATCATGCTGCAGGTGATTAACCAAAAAACAGTTTTCGCTAATATTATTCTGCTTGTACATGACAGCTGTGGCATGGTTAAACCAGAGACGTCTGGAAGAGTAAAGCTGAAACTCTGTGCAATTACACATCAACATCATAACTCTTAAAGGTTAAAGACGGTAAAGAAGAAGGGGGCGTGGCCTCTGTGTTTCAGTCCCCAGCGAAGGAAGAGGAGGGCGTGGCCTCTGTAGTTGTCAGTTACAGTCAAGGAGGCGTGGCCTCTATCGCCTCAGAAACAGAAACACGCAGGTCCAAGATCCAGGAAGTGAAGGAAGTGTACCGCTGTTCAGAAAATATTACCTAACAAAACGTTTAAATCAAAAGTTATAAAAATAAACAACGCTGTTGTTGTGCTGAATTGTTTTGTGTTTTTATATAATCTTTGTGCATTGAGAGGGTGTCACTGAAACTAAACTTTATACATAGTTACAAACAATACGACTTTTTAATACAAGTTTTAAGATTCAGTGAGAACATCTGTCTGTCTGTGAAAATCCTTTTCTTCTGAGAAACAGTGTGTGTGTGTGTGTGTGTGTGTGTGTCTGTGTGCGTGTGTGTGTTTAATCAGTGCTCCTGTAATGGATGAGGTTTGTGTGACTTCAGCAGCACGACGACGTTTCCGGCTCCATATTTCACAGATAACAATTTCAGCAAACAGAAATAGATTCCAGGAGCTTTAATTTAAGACCACTCACCATGCTCTCTCTCTCTCTCTCTCTCTCTCTCTCACACACACACACACACACATTCTTACGTGCATAGAAGTGCTCATGCTGGTTCAGACTGCAACACAGAGCTGCACTAAAGCTAATCATCATGATGAGGACTGCGACACGCTTTCTCCAGACGCTTCTTCGTACTCCTTATGGACATCTAAAGAACCGAAAAGAGTCTCTAGAACGTTCAGCACGCTGCTCTGAATGGAGTCGACCTGAGCAGGAGGACAATATTCATCCAAACTCGACCTGTGTGTGGGAACAAACAGAAACACAGAGAGAGAGAGAGAGAGAGAGATGAATAAAAACAAATGAACGTGTACATCAATATATTTTAAAAACAAACAAACAAATATCTATACTGCTTAAAGAGCCACTGTATCAGACACAGGAAGGGGGCGTGGCCTAAAGTGGTAGGTGGGTGATGTAATCGTGATTGGGGTTTAAGGGATCAAAATTCCATCTCCAGCGTTTATTATTAACACCTTACCGTTTGATGTGCTTGTAGTAAAACTGTAATGTAGAAGGTACATGGTCCGCATTTTCAAATTCAATCTCTATAGGGGGTACAAACTTTTGCACGCTACCCATGTTAGCAGTTGAATGAGAGGTGTATGGACTAGGTGTGAGGATTTCACCTGGACACGGTGATGAGGGTGGGTTTGGGAAGAGGCTGCAGGACGGCGCGCACGGCGAGCATCAGCTGCTGGATCTCCGCTTCACTGCTGACGTGGTGAGGAAGCTCCGAGTAATCACAGGTCAGACCGGCCTGGTGGACCTGCGCGCACGCGCACACACACACACACACACACACACACGCACACACACACACGCGCACACACACACACGCACACACACACACACACGAATACCCACACGCACACACACACTTAGTTAGAGAAGTTGAGAACACTTAAGTTCTTGCTGTTCTTAGAGAAGTGTGTGTGTGTGTGTGTGTGTGTGTGTGTGTGTGTGTGTGTGTGTGTGTGTGTGCGCGCATTGTAGTCTGCAAAATTCCACAAATGCACGATCCTAGAAACACTAAAAATGT
>JAQQZR010000018.1:1492983-1519237 GCA_030068235.1 Notoglanidium macrostoma | reverse complement strand
TGACAAGACACACACAGAGGCCACGCCTCCTTCACTGAGACTGACAAGACACACACAGAGGCCACGCCTCCTTCACTGAGACTGACAAGACACACACAGAGGCCACGCCTCCTTCACTGAGACTGACAAGACACACACAGAGGCCACGCCTCCTTCACTGAGACTGACAAGACACACACAGAGGCCACGCCTCCTTCACTTAGACTGACAGGTCACACACAGAGGCCACGCCTCCTTCACCTGTTGAACTGTAACATATAAATAAACCTCGAGCCATATCATGTCTGGAGTTCATGCTAGCATAACATTCAGAGTGTTCGTAATTAGCATTATTCCTGCTACATTTTAATGAAATTAGGAGGTCTGACTCACACAGAGAGACTTACACTCATGAAAATATGACATTAAGGAATATAATTGTGAGTTAAATTGTCTCGGTGGAGAGAAATCACATCTATTCATGAGGTTATGAAACGTTAATTCAGTCAGAACACACCCTTTAATGGCTGACAAGCCTGATCTAATTTCATTGTTACCTAATTGGTTTAGTCAGTTTTCCACCCGGTGTGTGTGTGTGTGTGTGTGTGTGTGTGTGTGTGTGTGTGTGTGTGTGTGTGTGTGTGCGCGCATTGTAGTCTGCATAATTCCACAAATGCAGGATCCTAGAAACACTAAAAATGTTTTTAATCGCCCTCTTCTGCATACATGAGCTCACAGACAGCCATGATTGGCTACTGACTCTGATTGACAGGCGAGAGAGAGAGAGAGAGAGAGAGAGAGAGAGAGAGAGAGAGAGAGAGAGAGAGAGAGAGAGAAAGCCCTCCCCACCCAGGAAGTATGGCCAGTTTCGCTCTGAGGCTTCGTCGTGGCATCATCAGGGATTAGAGCTTTAACTCATAAAGACACTTTTTCATGTAAAGAGTGAAAAGAGATTCAATTGTTTATTTTTTTACCATTTCGTAGTCCGGAGATTCATTACGACTCTTCAGGCTGCAGACGAGTTTGACCAGAGATTTCATTCTGCAAACACACAAAACAGCATTACTGCAAACCACACACACACACACACACACACACACACACACACACACACACACACACACACACACAAAACAAGAACACCGCAGCTCAAATCCGCTGTGTGTGAAGCTGATAGTGGCTGATCTGTAGCAGTGACCAGAGACCTCTGTGTGTGTGTGTGTGTGTGTGTGTGTGTGTGTGTGTGTGTGTGTACCCGGGCTTATCTGCTAAGCGTTCCATGGTGAGCTCGCTGTCGTCCTCTAGCAGGTCAGCGAACGCCACCTCCAGGTCCTCGAGCTGCCGCGTCCGTCTCTCCACACACTCACACAGCGTCTCCTGCAGAAGTTTATCAGCAGAGTGTAAAGCGTCACGTTTACGCCACACGTTCAAGCGTACACACAAAACAACTGACAGCGGCGTTTTAGGGTTTATTCCTGCCCCGGTCCCAGTATTCCCAGGATACACCCTGACCTTGAGCAGGATAAAGTGCTTACTGAGAGCCAATGAATAAATAACCTGAAGAGGTACACGATGCACCGTGTGTGAGGAGGCAGCGCTGCGTACCCGCTGCGCCGCCGTCAGCTCTACAGAGAATTAATCAAATGTACTTTTATTAGATTAAAAAAAAAAAAGGAAATGAATGTTCAGCTCAGGTTGGACGTTTTGCGTTCGCTCTCTGGTCGTTAGCGCTAATTTGATTGAAAGCCTCCATTACCTCGTCCGCATCCTGGCGCGGCCTCTCGAAGCTGTACAGCTCCTGCAGGATGGAGAACTCTTCCTGTCGAGAGGAAGCACAAAATAACAGCAACAGAACAGGCTGAACTCCATCAAACTCTACCATAAAATTCCTCATTTTCATGGCCCACGCAGGCACGAACACAAAGCTATTATTTATATATAACCGTTTCTCTGAGAAGTGGAAGCGTTTTTCTCATCACACCTCAGGAAGTAAACAGCTCGTGTTTTTCAGGCTCTCCAAACACAAGCCGTTATTCATTTAGGCTGTAAAACTGAAAATATCGCTCTTTATAGAACTTCAGCGCTTTGGAGTTTCTGATCGACCAGAAGGTGTGCGAATATCTTATCGTTTATCGTTTCTATAGCAACAGCTCGTTCACAGAGACGTGCACACCGAATTCTCCACTCATTATAAACAGATTAAAAACAACAACACGCCTAATCATTGATTTGATGGGGTTTTCTGTTAGGAGACGTTTATGTCACGTTTATGGAAGGAGTCTCCAGTGTCAGCGCTCCGTAGCAGTTCAACTTTAACTCCGACAAAGCGTATGCAACATTATAACATTACTAAACTGCCAGAATGGTGCGCTTAAAGACACAAGGATGGCTGATGTGATAATATTATACCAACATTTTACACTTAAAAAAAAAAAAATGTACACAAAAAGCAGCACTGGATGTTAAAATGTTGTACTAAAAATTGTACACTGTAATTAAAAATGTTATTTAAATAAAATAAAAAAATTATACGAATGATTATTATTTCTAATAATAAATGTTTTATTATTTATTCAGTTTTGTTAATGCAACACTAGCTGGCACTTCGCCATTCTGAAACGTCAGGCCTGATCATGTTTCTGCCCCTGTAACCCCGGACTGCCCCGCTGTGTGCCTTGTGTGTCTGTTGCTTTAGATAAAAGCCTCCTCTGAATAATAAATGAATGGATACTGACGTACTGCTGAATAATGTGTATGAACTCCTCTGTACCAGTCATGCTTTATGTTTACTCTGTATCTGGTATCTACTGTATCTATGTCGTGTATTTCCTGTCTGTGCCCAGTGCGTATAAGTCCTGGATTGTTCCTCGGCGTGCGGTCATGACTAGTCTGTAAGCTTCCATAGAGACCGCGTCCTGTCCTCGCATCACCGCAATAACAGCACTAATAACCACAAAAATAAGCTGCTGTTTTTATTTACAATGCGAATGATCCAGGAGTCAGAGGAAGCAGCAGAGACACTATACGGAACATTACATGAAGTTAATGAAGTTAATGTTTTGGGGATGTGACCGGTGGAAGGCCTGAGAACAAAGAGGAATGTGCAGCTTTGGATAGTTAGTGCCCTCTGCTGCCTGATACAAGAACTGCAATCGCAATTTACAAAAACCTTCCTCACAACCGACCAACAAAATGTGTAAATCCTTTGTAATGCTTCATCTTGGGGGTTTGGGGAGCATAACCCCGCCCCTAATGCTAGCCCTGCACTTAACCCTAAAGAGTAAAAAGGAGAATTAACCACGCCCCTAACCACGCCCCTAACCCCGCCCCTAACGCTAGCCATGCACTTAGCCTAAAAAGTAAAAAGGAGAAATAACCACGCCCCTAAACATAACCCCGCCCCTAATGCTAGCCCTGCACTTAACCCTAAAAAATTATTTTGTGTGAAAATGTAAACACTTTTCTATTATATTTAAGACACTACTTAATACTTTATATGTTAATTACTTTTTTCTTTATTTAAAAAATTTTTTTTTTGGTATCTCTGCTCTCGGCTCAGGTTTTTGTGCTCACTCGAAGCGAACAAATGACCTCTAGAGGTGCAGAGAAAGAGGTAATGAAAAAAGCAGTTTCTGCTCGAGTACCTGTGTGTACATTTCCTTGAAGGGATTCTTACAGGAGAAGAAATCCAGGTCGATGTCGAGGATGTAGGGATCGTCCTGCTTGAGCACACTCAGTAGGCTGCCTACGACTGAAGCGGTCTCTGTCGTGCTGCTGCTGCCATCTGCTGGCTGAGATGCGCCAGCGCACGTCCCACTGCTGCCCGGCTGAGGGTCCGGTTTGGATTTTTTCGCAGCGTTCTGCTGGTCGTCATCCCGGTTCCTCTCAGACGTGCTGTTTGCAGGATCTACGCGGATGACGCTCAGGTGGAAGGGCTTCCCGTCTTCGAGCTGCTCGGCAGGAACGTAAAGAGCGTCGCTCAGGAAGTAATCGTCCGTGCTCGTGACTCTGAAGTGGAAAATTAATTAATCAGGTGTTCTCAGAGTCATTCTTCATCTCGTCCACTGCACCAGCATGAACATCAGGTCAATATGAGGGATCGGGATCGTCGTTTCAGATGACGCGAACATTTCAGCGCACATCGGAGCTGATGAAGAGCTTTACGTCTGACATCAGAATCCACTCACCTGACATTTCACATCAACTGAAAATCCTTCATACACAAGTACAATAAATGACCTTTTTCCTTTCTTTTCACTCGACATTTAAAATTATTAAGATGGCAACGGATTAATTAATAATAAATGATTTAGCTTGATATTTAAGTTAGATCCCAATGATTCTGCTCTCACAATTACATGGATTAGCTCAACTTTACCCATGCTCACCATCAACAAATCAAATACGTTGGAATGATCAAGAATCTGTAATAATTAAGCCGAGCTGGTGGATGAGCTTCACGTCTCACATTCAGAAGAACAGCATAAAAGCAGAAACTGGGAATTTGGGAATCTGCTAGATATGATTGGTTTGCAAATGATTCGTTCTTTCGGAGCAAATCACTAAGGTGAATGAATCAGTACAGGTCAGTGACATGAGCAGATTTGTTCTGGGTTTTTTTTCGTTCAGTTGCTGTTACTGCTATATAACTCTAAAAATACAATTATACGCCATATTCGCTCCTCTGTCATCCAGCAGATCAGTGTTTGAATCCTTGAATCGTTTGGTTCGCTCCTCTCTCAGTCAGATAGCTAGGGTGCGAAGCAGTGAATCTTTCGGTCGTGACCAAGATTTGTGCCTCTCTCTTTCATCTTGATTCAGTAAACCTTTTGAATCGTGACAGAGATTCACCACCTTCTCATTCAGCAAGTGAGATTTTGAATCAGGAAACCTTTCATTCATGACTCATTCAGTGGGTTAACATGTGATTCAGTGAACCTTCTGGTCATTACAGAGGTTTTAATCATCTCTCATTCATCGATATAGTATTTGATTCAGTGACTCACTCACTCATGATCGAGATCTGAGCGAATCAGTGTTTGAATCGGTGAACCTGTCAGTCATCACAGAGATTCGCTCCACTTCTGTTCAGCATGTCAGGGTATGAATCGGTGAGTCGTTCAGTCGATTCACTCCTCTCGTCTTCAGTGAATCAGTACTTGAATCAGCAATTATTTTGATTATGTCTCGGGTTTGTTATGAATCGGGTGAGTCATTTAGAGCTCATTCAACCTTGGAGCTGAAGCTTTCCAGTATTACACATTACAGACATACAAGCTTATTATAAAATAATAATAATGATTACTAGCAATTTTATACAAACATCAAGTGTTTGTTGCTCAGCCTGCACGTCAAACCAAACTGAACGAATACGTGACAGAATCTGAACGAGTCATTTAGCAGAACCAACTCAAATGACTCGAGTCAAAATCTCAACTCTAACGAACTGTTGCTTATTACATGTAATAACAGTCCTATAACAGGCACGGTGGTGGCGTGTCACCTGATGGTGTTTGTAGACGTGTCCCTCCCCACACACATCTTATGTTCACCCTCTCTGATCTGCTGTGCCCAGTACGGATGAAGCCAGGCGACGTGGGACACGTGTCCGGCGTACACCATGGGCATGATCCAGTTCTCGATGCTCAGCTCACTAGGAAGGAAACAAAAACACACACATCGGTCAAACTGATTTTTAAACAGATTACACACATGCAAGAAGAGATAAATACAGTTTCACATCCTTTCACCTGAACAGAGTCTCTTTATCGAACACGGTGTGTGCGGCCATGCTGACGGGGATGAGCAGGTCAGGGTGCGAGTCCAAGTGAACCATCTTAATGTCCTTCATCGGGATGTGCCGGGAGCCGATGGCACGGTAGATATGTTGCACAACCTGTATAGATAGTGTGTGTGTGTGTGTGTGTGTGTGTGTTGTTTTTCATCATTTAATTACTACATTCACAACTGCACATTTGTTTATTATTAATATAAAAAGACAAAAACCATGAAAAGGAGAATAAGCAAAAAAAAAAAAAAAAGCTGCACAATTTGGGCAGAAAAGTTTTGGGACAAAAATAGCATGTCAATAATTTACAAAATTATTATTATTATTATTTTTTTTTTTTAGGAATTATTGGATCACACCAATGACATCATTTATTAAAAGACTTACACAAATCTTTTTGTTTTTATGAACGCTTAACCTTGCATTTTCCTTTTTTTTTTTCTTCTTTATGAAATTATTTTACTATGTAATAAAATATATTTTACAATAACAGGTATGATACTGCACTTTAAAAATATGTACTGTCTGTAACCTCAATATAAACCAAACTGTATCAGAACATGTATAATAATAGTGCATATAATATAATAGTATGTCATAAAATAATTATACACGTTGTAACTTGGCATATATTCTTATACACCGAATAAGTGCCAGTTGTCGCATTACAGCACAATATAACACGGTTTCCCATTCAATTAACCTCTACCTATAGTTTAAAGTCCAAATAGCGCCATATTAGATAAATAGTGCACTACGTAGGGTACAAAAGACGGCATGCTACACCCTATATAGTGCACCTAAACAGGAAGTGAGGACCCATTTGGGATTCCGCCACACTCTTTAGCGAGCTAGAATTTTTTTTTTTTTTCGGAAAAACAGAAATTTAATTGCTGACCTCATGGTGATCTTCTACAATCCACACTGGAAGTTTAGAGTAACTGCGTTTCACCAGCGGAGTTTGCATTTAGCTAATTTCTAAAAATAAACCTCAGAGATCTATATCGTACCGATTATGCTAGCTAGATGCTAAGAGTAGAAGGCGGAACAGTATTAGTGAAACACAGTGCAGCGCTGTTTTAGTACCGGCCGGGAACAGCGCTCTCAGCTGGAGAAACAGGTTCCATGAGTGGCGAAACTTCTGCTTCTGTGCCTTTCTTTATGTTCACTAATCACATTCTGGTCTGAATCTAACACAACAGAAATATTATTTAATCTGGAAATAATAATTCGACTCGAAGTTGTGTCTTTGTTCAACAACTGAATTAAATCCATAACCAGAGTTATTAGACACTGAGATCCACACTGAGAAAACATCATCTTTAACAACATGGCCAGGGAAAAGGTTTAAGTAGATTACTGTAATGCTACAGAATCTGTAAATACTTTATTATATGGAATCTGTAGAATACTATTTCCCCTTAAAACAGGATAATTCTTTCTCTCTCTCTCTCCTTTCTTTCTTTCTCTCTTTGATCCTCATTCTTTTTTGATAAACAGACTCACTCACTCTCAAACCCAATCGTCGTCATGTATATGAATGTAAAAATGACATTTTAAAACAAAACATTTAATCAGAGTGAAGTTAAATGCTAAACGATGTCACTACGATGATTAATTAATCAAGCAACCCACAGTTAGTTATTTGTGCTACACATTGTTAGGCAAACTTTCTTCTTTACTTTCTTAATAGATCTCTCTCTCTCTCTCTCTCTCTCTCTCTCTCTCTCTCACACACACACACACACACACACACACACACACAATATTCCAGCTGTATACTGAGAGCCTACAGACAGCAACGTAGAAGCAGAAGAGCACATAAAGATCATTTCCTTTTCATGGTACACATGTAAATGTAAATACAGCTAAACGGATGAGTCACGCTGTTTACTACATGTGGAATACGAGTTTGAAATATGCAGAGGAAAAAGAGTTAGAGCCCAGAGCTGGAGAGTGACTGCTGTCTCTGTCAGAAGTGTTGGGAGAACTGGAGCATTAAAGATGCATTCATCCCGTCATCTTTTATTCACAAAGTTTTCTACAGTCGAGTGTAGAGGTCCATCCGCTCATCCGCAGCCCCACAACTGAATTGTGCTTAGACAGATCATTTCACAGCCTTTCGTGCCACTTTCAGGAATTTTATTCCACGGTATTATTAAATTCCCAATCTTGATGTGTCAGGAGGTGTTGATTAATTTTCCATAACAGCAGCTCTGACAGTAGAACAGCTGCAAATCACAGCTTTCTATTACAGGGTTTCTGATTTGGAACACATCTGTCTGTTCACACGCAGGCATAAATAGAAAGTTACTGGCCAAATTCATCTCATGGTCCCAAAAATGCTCTAACTTAAAAAACATGCAACAAGAGCAAATAATTCCCTCAATCACCACAAACTGTGTTCAAATGAATATATTCCTGCAATCAGTCGTTACACAATGGACAACAAAATACAGCTACCAATGTCAACCTGTTTATTTGTACTGTTTGCCTGTGAATACGTGTTGAATTTTCTTAATCATAGTGTGTGCCAAACGACAAGCAAGCACGTCACAGCAGGAACAATCTTTTTTTCTCCAAAAGTGATTTTACCAGAAATAACAAGCTGTACTGCACTCTGCACTTTGTTAAGTTTTAGGTGCCCTGCTGAATTACTGTAAACAATAGAGACATTTCCAACACATGTGTGCAGGTCTTTCCGTGCCCATCGACTGTCTTTAGACTCAAGACAAATTCAGACATTCATTATGATACAGTTCTTATATTGCATTGTTTATGGTGTTTCCGTAACCAAACAGAATCAGAATTAAGAGCGGAATCGGAAATAATCACATTAAGTCCATTCCTTCCTAATGATTGGGTCAGAGGTTCACTTCAAAGCTGGCATTGCTTATGGATTATTAAGAACTGATTGCTGATTGACTAATTGTGTAGCGGAGTTTCACACAGGTGCATTAGAGAATCATAATGAAGTACGTGATTGCTTACCTAAAGGCTTTCCTTTTGTTTGACACATTTAATGCAATAGAGCATTCGGTCTGTGGATGAGTTTCTAAAAAGGAAAAATGTGAGCAATGTTTAAAAACTGATGAAAAAGTGTGAACAAATTTGCAGGAACAGATTTCTGCTGCGCTAAGAAGATGATGATGACGAAGAACAAGTGGATCCCAGTCCCGTTACGTATGTCTTAGCAATCGGGAAAGACTTTAATGCACCCCTTCTAATATGTTATGGTTTCTATGGTAACGCCTCATTCACAGGGACCCGTACAGCGAACGCTCCACATAAACGGATTAAAATAATCACTAGCCGTGTTTCTGTTAACCTGCTTAATGCACAATGTGAAACTGTGAACTGAAAAACGAGTAACGGACACACGTGAAAGTAAAAGAAAAAGTTTTTATGCTCACATGAGGTGGTTTTTCAGACGATTTGATGAAGCAATATTTCACAAAATTGAAACAGAAACACGTTTTTTGCATTCAAGGCACGACGTGACACGAAGAGCGAATAGAAAGGCTACCTTTCTGAAAAAAGAGTGCTGTGTAAGGGCTGTCGCGAGAGGAGAAACCCAGCGTTAATCACGCAACATCACTCAGTGCTAACGCGCAACATTCACTATTGGGTTTTGTTGAAATTTGTAAAATATCGCTTATATTTCACGCAAAACCGCAACAGAAACCGGTGAACTTTTTAATGTAACATTTCTGGAAGGAGTCTCCAGTTTCAGCGCTATGTAACGCTCAGAGGTAAAGCTGGAACTAACTGGTTTTTAATAATTATTATTAACTTCAAGAGTGAGAAGAATCTCGCGAAGCTGGCGAAGGAACGACTGTTTATAGCTGCTATAATGTACCGTAGGCTACGTGAGAACGTGTTTCACAGAAGTTAAACATTACATTAAATCTAACTACAAATGGATAAAATACAAAATGTCGTTCTTGAAATGAAAAACTATAATCACGAGCAAACTCCTCTGGTATTAAAGGAACGAAACACTAGTTACAGGGAAATAAAGGACTGTGCCGTAACTCCGCTTCATCACATCACCCTGATTATTTTTCTCTAACGGCATGTCCTGTAGTCTTACAAACCATACGATATTTTACCGTTTTAATAATTTTGTGTCATCGTAGTTCAAATATACTGCATCAGTCGACATAGTTCTTTGAAGTTGTGGAGCTCTTTCTTTTTTCTGACCTCAGATCAGCGTCTGGCGTCCCACAGGGAGCGATCCTGGACCCTCCACTGCACCAGCATCTGCCTCTCACCACACGTTCCCCGATCTCTCGCTATCTCTGGACTCAGTGAATCATTGAAGCTCCTGAACCCTGCATGCACCGTAGTCTAATTGGTAGCTCTGAGCTGTGTGTGTGTGTGTGTGTGTGTGTGTGTGTGTGAGTATGTGTGTGTGTTTAGACGCTACAGCTCGTCCATGATTCATGCCACGGCCTGGTTTGACTTCTCATCGTGGAGTCTTTTGCACTCCATCATCATCGTCCTCCTCTCTCGTGTTCTTCGGGGAGCCTGTTGAGTCGGTGGCTTCAGCAGCCTCGGGTTTGTTAGAGCTGAATCTGCCGCTTGGGGAGGAAGATGGAGGGAGGAGGGAGGGAGGAGGGAGGGAAGGGTGGTGGGAGGGAAGGAGGGAGCGCTCTGTCTTTTGTTGAATTATTTCTCATTCCTCAGGTCGGCTCGTTGGCTTCCTCCGGGCCCCTTCTTTCAAACTTGGCCACGAAGTGCACGGCAGACGAGGCAGGTGAGAAAGGGAAAGGAGGAAACTTTTTGTACAGGCAGTCAGCCGGGCGCTCTGATCTCTGATTGGGAGAGTGGCAGAAGACGGAGGAGCTCGCGCAGCAGCGCGCAGGACGCATGGAGCTCCCGTCACTCGGCGCGGATTATTAACTCTGACTCAGTGTCAGGGCCGCACTGAATAAATAATGACAGACTGATGGCTTCCCGTGTTCTCACACCGCTCCCTCTCTCTCCCTCACTGTGTTTCTCTATCTCTTCCTCTCACAAGCGCTCTGTTCTTGCCCTCTCTCTCTCCTCTCTCTCTCTCTCCTCCCTTTTTCCATCTCGCTCTCCATTCTCTCCAGGTGTGAAATTGGACACAGAGCCTGTTTTTTTTTGTAGTACCGTTCTGTCATCTGCTTCCTATCCTCCTTCGTTTTTATCCTAGAGACTCGGTTTTTTTTTTTTTGTAAAGCAGTGTTCCTTGTTCCTGCACCTCAGGAGTAACTTGATTTAGAGAAACGCTGCAAAAATATGTTATGAAAAAAACATAAGTGCATGGTTTATTGTGTACACGACCACACACAGAGCTTGTTTCTTTGTCATACATATGTATTTGAGGGTGGAGAGATGGAAAGTGAGGGTGATTACCTATTCTGTTCTGCAAGTAGCAGTGTTAGGAGTGTTACTGGGTGCTGTATGGACAGGGTTGCCATGTACACCATTTCTACATCATCATTTATTTTAACACTGCTTGTCCACTATGTTGCTTTTGTCATAAAGATCTGGCAACCTACGGTGTGTCTCAAACACATACATCAATGTCCTTACACATAAACAATTTCAATACTAAACAGTATTTTTTTTGTAAAAATCACCTTGGGTTGTATTCAGAGTTGAGTTATGCGTACAAAGTTACTGAAACATCAGTATTCAGACCTCTGCTGTAACTACAGACTTTAGATCGATTCAGAACTACGTAAGAGTCTGTGCATGTGCGGTGGAGTTTGAGTAAAACAGAGATGTGTCTCGGTTTATGCGTGATTCGGTTAATTGTCTGCATGGTTTCGGCTCATGTAAGAAGTCCAGCGCTGCTAGCTGACAACATGTCACACTGAAATATATGTTTGGGATGGAAATACACTCAAAAACACTATGGAATATCAATCAAGACCAGTATTAAAGGCATAAATATGACACTATTCATTAAATAATAATACCGTTCCTTAATAATACAGCCCACGAAAAGGTTTTTGCAGTTAGAACATTAGAGGAGACGTCTTAATTAGAGTCATTGCTTATCTCTAGGACTGAATTTTTTATGAATAAAATGAAGAATGAACTTAAAGTGAAGCGGATGAGTGTTTGGTCAGCTTATCTTTCAAACCACGGACATGTTTTTTTTTCATTATTCATATAAATTATTATTTCCTTTTTGCATTATTATATTTACACTACGCTCCATTGTATACTGCATGAGCCAAGGAAAAACTGTTCTGCATCTTCAGGCCATATTTGTTTTTCTCAGAAACCTCTATTCAAGAAAACGCTGGCAACCTCAGCGGACTGATCTATACACAGCTGATTTTAATAATCTGAACGTGAAGCCCAGAAGATTGACTTAAGCAGGCGTGTAACCCGACTCTGAATACGTGCAACTTTCCCAGCTCTTGCACTTAATTCGTTGATTCCAGGGCAAAGCTCTTAAGTTTTCTACAAACACACAGCCATCTTTTCATCAACATAAACCCAACTGGGACGCTAATGCTACACAGGCATTTGATTGATATGACACAAAACCAAACAACACTTGATTTGTTCATAAATTCTTCATTACTGAACTCACGTTTCATTTTCAGTCCTGAATGTTTTTAACGGCTCTGTGATTGAACAGGATTTCGATCGGTTTATTTACATTTTGGAAATTAGAACCACCGAAGTATGTTATAAAATTTCACTGACAGATGCAGACAAAAGTAACAACTGCGGGAGAAAACAAACCCAGCAGTCCCATGCTCTTAACCCCCCCTCTCCCCGCCCCACACACACGGAGACAGAGTGTTTATACAGTAAATGATATTATCACATAATATTAGAGTAGCGCTGGCTGATTTTCAGTCTTCGGCTCTGTGAGTCCACACGCTGCAGAGAACTGTGCCCTTTTACAGAGAAGGGAGAATTTATCATTGTCACACAGCTCCTGGACTCTTTGGCCTATTTTTGGATGAAGAGTGGGGTGTTGAGGGAAAAATACCCAGCGGCACATCCTTGCATCTCTCTCCCTCCATCTTTATTTTTCTCTCTGTGTGTTTTTTTCCACTTTATTTATGTATTATAAATAAATTTCCTTTCTTTCTTCCCCCACCTCCGTCTGTCCTCACTTCTTCTGAGACGTGTCCCATATCACCCGAGTGTCCATGTCACCCACGGCCCTGCGGGGCTTCCTGATTGGCTGATTCCTTTCTGGTGCGAGACTGGTCCGGTGCAGGTGAGTGGGCGGCCGGTTCCGACCCGAGGGACAGCGACAGGCCGAGTTGACGAGTCTCGGCTCACCATGCCAAGGCGGTGTGGTGGAAGGAAAGATGAGAAGCAGGCTGCTCTGTGCTCTCTTCTCTCCTGCCACGATAATCACAAACATGCCATCTATGCCATCATTCCATCTTGAAATGTGACTTTGTTTATGATTACATATATTCCTGCAATGATTTTAATCACAAAATTAAACACCTGTAAAATGCAACTGCTGTAATTAAACATGTAGAATGTAATGACTTTTTTAATTGAATAATATATGCATTAATTAACTTTATTTAGAATTTCTGTCATATTACTAAAAGTGTTATTTGCATCATGAAAAGTAAACAGTCTCGAATAATAAATGGTTTAAACCACCAATAAGTAGTACAATGGCTGTGCACCATCTGAACACCTTTACCCTCATTAAAAATGCAAGACTATATGAATATGCATGATTATGTAAATTAGGAGCACATGCACATCCTTCTACAATCCCAAACAGTCTTGATTTAGTATCGTCAATTTTTCACTGAGTTATTTAAAAGAAGCCAAACCTGTCAATATACAGTATACAGTTGCCATGACAACCACTATTTGTTAATCACTAAAAGTTTTTTTTTTATGAGAACGTCTAAAAAAGGAAACTGTTGTAACAACACCATATTGTTTTATACTATTCTGTGACTAACGATGAAACTGACAGGAAAGTGTGTAGGAAAGAGAGTGAAGAAATTAAATCTTGACCCCAAGATGCTCTCATTTACACATTTTCGAAAAAAACCCTGGAAGTGAAGAGAGTCAGTTATATTTCAGAAAAGTGTACAAACGCTCTTAGCTATAGTTAGGCCTCGTATTAAAAAACCACTGAAATTATTTTTAGCTAGTGAAAATATCTTGAATATAGGTACATGTATTCACATGTTCACTTTTCGAGATGATTATTAACTAATATAATAATATTATTAATAATTATTAATCACAGCAGATCATTTTTATTACTTTAAGTGTTTACTTCTAAAAAGAGGCAAAAATATCTGCCAATATAACAAGAAAAGAATTGCTAAATACCTAAGTATATGATCTTAAATAATTTAATTACAAGAAAAAAAAGCCTAAAATTTAAATAACATGAAATATATGTATAGATATTCAAGATGTTTTCACTTTCACCAAAAAAATTGAGCAAAATTTTGTTTAATGGCAAATTCGAATTTCATTTTTGGCTAAAATCATGAATCATGAAAAGATTTTGCGAAAATTTTAAACGTAGTTGTTTATTTGGACCACTTTCACCATACCTGAGCCTTTTTGTGTATACCGAAACTCATTGGTGTGCACTGTAATTGATTAACCTACTGGTGTGTACTGTATGTCATTGGTGTGCAATGTAACCCATTGGTGTGTACTGTAACCCATTGGTGTGTACACTAGCCTACTGGTGTGTACTGTAGCCCATTGGTGTGTATTATAGCCCATTGGTGTGTATTGTAGCCCATTGGTGTGTATTGTAGCCCATTGGTGTGTATTATAGCCCATTGGTGTGTACTGTAACCCATTAGTATGTATTATAGCCCATTGGTGTGTATTGTAGCCCATTGGTGTGTATTATAGCCCATTGGTGTGTACTGTAGCCCATTGGTGTGTACTGTAGCCCATTGGTGTGTATTGTAGCCCATCGGTATGTATTATAGCCCATTGGTGTGTAATGTAGCCCATTGGTGTGTACTTTAGCCCATTGGTGTGTATTGTAGCCCATAGGTGTGTATTGTAATAGACTGGTGTGAACTGCAACCCACTGGTGTGTATTGTGTGTATTTTATCTTTGTATGAAGTCAGAAATGTAGCTAAGAATATCTATTGGAGTATTATGAGCTCTGACAGCGGATATGACTGCACCACTGTCAGTGCTGGATTAATAAAGTTTTGGTTAAGATTTCCTCTTTCCTCTCTAGCCTAACTTGGCCAACGCTGTCCCACGGATGCTAAATAATTCAGCTGTACGACTTCATCATATGATGAAGTCTAGTCCTGGTTCCACATGACGATTCTCTATGCCTCTAGAACACAGATGTAGAGTTTCCATATTTAGCTGCCAGCTGGAGCTTTTAGCCACATAATCTGTTTATCTGGTTAAATCTCAGTGTGGACAGATTTATTATTTTTTTGGAAATAGTACGTCGACGTCTGCATGTGAAAATACACAGCTGATGAAATTTGAAGACTATACAGAGTATACTCGCACAGAAATAAATGCAGTTGCATCATGTGTCTGTTTGATTTATGTTGGATTATGAATAGTGTGAGAATGTGTTATGGTCCGAGGTGTCACTTCCTTTCATGTTGATGGATGATGCTGAACAAATAAATAAAGGGAGAAGGACCTTGACTAATGCATTACCACTGAAACATATATAGTAGTACTGAAGAAAACACAGGACTCAAATAGCTAGAGATCCAAAATGTATAATAATAATAATAATAATAATAATAATAATAATAATGCACTACTATTAAGTTACATATTACAGATATAATGGTTTATCAGTGTTATAAATGTAGAATCACATTTTATAGAATACATCAGGAAAATAGTCAACAGACTGATGAAGTGATGGAATCCTACCATCCCAAAGTTGATTATTTTCCTATAAGAACACATCCTAAGTATCTTATTCCTTTTTATCCATTTATATTTATATGTAATGTTGTCTGTCCTGAAGATGTCAGAAAACTTAGTTTGAAAGCACTGACGCCAGAGACATTACAAAGATTTTAATTAAACATAACAACAGAAAACTTCACCATATCAACGATTACTCGTGTCCGTCATTCAAGTCCCTGTTTAAGTGGCGTTTATTGAAATGATAATGTATTAGAACAAGGTCATGAATACATACGTTGTGATTTGCAGCTGCACTACTGTCAAATGAATCAGCACTGTATTTTGTCATGTTGTATTTGCACTGGATTACCATGATAATGAATGAAGTGCAAAATGAAGAAATATGGACTGCTTCTTTGGCTCTTTACATCTCAGACAGAACATCAGATATTGATCCTGTAATAAACAGCAATAAGAGTCGAGTAGAACGTATGAGCAAAGTCTCTTTATTTGGGCTAATCCATAAATCTTGCTGAGGATCCATGCCCAGAGTGAAAACACAGGCAGACGTAGTAAACAGAGGCAAATCCACCATCACACTCCAAACAAAACAGGCTTGGGTCGAATACACAGGATTGGGGAACTGGAAACAATGATAAGGACAGCTTAAACTCACACAAACAATACACACCAGTAGGTCTACAATACACACCAATGGGTTACAGCACACACCGATGTGTATACATACAAATTGGATAAAATATACAACAGTAAGTTTACAGTTACAATAGGTTACAACACACACTGGTTTAAAGTACACACCATTGGGATACAACACACACTGGTGGGTTTACAATACACAGCAATGGGTTACAATAAACAAATGTTGGTTTACAATAAACACCAATGGATTGCACTACACCTAGTGAGTCACATTACACACCAATGAGTTACAGTAAACACCAGTGGACTACAATACACAACAATGAGTTTACAGCACAACTCAAGCACATTAGTTACAAAACACACCAATTCTACAGTCCTACACACACCAATGATTTACAATAAACACCAATGACTTACAATACACACCAATGAGTTACAATACACACCAATGAGTTACAATACACACCAATGAGTTACAATACACACCAATGATTTACAATAAACACCAATGACTTACAATACACACCAATGAGTTTCAGTACACACAATTGAGTTACAATACACACCAATGACTTACAATACACACAACTGAGTTACAATACACACCAATGAGTTACAATACACACAATTGAGTTACAATACACACCAATGACTTACAATACACACCAATGAGTTACAATACACACCAATGAGTTACAATACACACCAATAATTTACAATACACACCAATGACTTACAATACACACCAATGAGTTACAATACACACCAATGAGTTACAATACACACCAATAATTTACAATAAACACCAATGACTTACAATACACACCAATGAGTTACAATACACACAATTGAGTTACAATACACACAATTGAGTTACAATACACACCAATGAGTTACAATACACACAATTGAGTTACAATACACACCAATAATTTTTCAAGACACATTAAAGGGGTAAAATACACACCAATGACTTTACAGTACTACACACGATAATGAGTTACATTATCCCCCCCGTCCATCAGTGGGACGTCAAGGCACCACCATAGGGTGGTGATGAGGTTTGTGTGTATTTTGTGTGTGTGTTGCTGATATGGTTGGATCAGCTACAGCAATGTCCTTTTATCATGTTTTGGACATTTTAAACACCAAAAAACAAACCAAATAAAGCACAACAAATGTGCACAGACAGTAAGACAACAGGGTGTGGTCAGGGTGAAGCTGGGTGAGCAGTGAGATGAACCAGGAGGCAGAAGACCAACTTATGTAACATTACTTATGTAACAGATCCACTTTCCTGATATTTATGGCAATTAAGCAGCGTGGTTTGTGAAAAGGCCTTACTATGAGGGTCCAGGTTCTCTACAGCACATAACACAGCTCTGTGGTTTTTCTGTCTTGTTTCAGACACGCAGTATCTGATTACCTTACAATAGTTTTAATTGATTAGGGTTGGATGGACGGTATCAAGTGTCTCGCATCATGTTATCCAGGCTCAATACTGAGTATCAGTAATGGGACATTTTTCTGTGGCCTCCTTTTTCAATGCACTGTATGAATAAATGTATTGCTAGGTCTGTCTTAGGAACGATTTTTAAACCCCAGCCAAATGTCTCACACAATAAAAATGCTGAATGTCAGTAAAGAAACAGATATTCTGCACATTGTTTCAGAAGAAGTTCATGTTCTTTGGTACTTGTTGATGACCTGTGCTGCTCGCAGTGGTTTATGATACCATGGAGTTTAAATTGTTTATTTAATAGAGAGCATAAGGACGGCTTATCTGACCTTGAATAATGAGCTAAGTGTAAAGGAAGTGGGTGTGGCATGTAGAAGTGAAGTCATCTCTCTCATTTTGCTTCTCTGCTTGTTTGTTTTACCTCTCCGCGCTCACAGACACCTTTGTGTGTGCGCAATTCACAGCACCTCGTGGTCATTTTTAATGATCAAGTCTGCGTACTCAGGTTGGTTGTCCTTGCACTCTCTATTAAATTTCTATCTCAGTCCTATAAGATCATTTAGTATTTAAATTTCATCTTGAAAGGTCCAGAGAAAGACATATTTAGTGAAAGGTTTGAGCAACCTTGATGAATAAATGAGTTAAAGATTCAGCGGGGAGTCGTCTGGACTCGCTTGTCATCTTCGATGAGACCAATATGGCCACCGGGTAGGAGACGCAGGAGTGCACATTTCAGCAGCATGTCATCGAGACGAAGTCCAGATCTGTCCTCTCTCTCTCTCTCTTTCTTTCTCTCCTGTGTCATTTTTTTTTTCCACCTTGAGTTCGATCAAGCCAAACACACTCTCCTGGCAGATCAATCATCTCTAAACAGGCGAAGCTTTTCCTCAGGAGTGAATGGATTTCTTATTGTTAAAAGATGGAAGAAGCATATGCATAAGCATTAGCATGAGCAACTGCACCATTTTTTTCAGGGCACTGCAGCAGAAAGCCATTAGGTTTGTTTCACAGGCCTGACGATTTAGAAATCAATTGTTTGTTTTTTTTCTTCTTAGCATTGTTTCTTTGTCAGTTTATTCTGAAATCCTGCTGCCTGCAAACATGGCTCTGCATTATTTAATAGCACACTTATGCTATAATGATACCCGGTGAGACCATATGCAGGGACCGAACTGAAAAAAATGGAAATATATAATTCAGCGCATGCAGTAGGAGTTATTGACCTGAAATTCACTTTCTCACCAGCAGAGGGCAGCGTGCATCATGCAATCGAACACTACTTAAAACAGTAAAAAAAAAAAACACTATATCTCCCAGAAGACTCTTATCAAATGGAAAAGAGAAGCTGATAATCAAACCCTTTTACATAAACACTGTCCATGTTTCATCATAGACTGGCATAACCAAGCTAACGCTAATAGAGATAGCAGTGCAGCAGACAGTGCATTAGCTCTGGCCACAACTCAAAAGTGCATAAAGGGAAACCCAGTGGAAGGCTAACACCCTTGAGCTTAGCACTTAACCCCATTCTTCTTCCCCATAGCTAGTTAATGCCAGCTATTTTAAATAAAACCAAGAATGCAAATATCTACAAATGCACTTGCTTGGATATCTATTACTATTAATTTAACGGTTATTTCACAGCACTCCGCTTGGCGACAGTCCATTTCCTCGGACTAATGTTTGCGGCCCCATTGCTTGAGTGCTTTATGAGGAAGTCGGACCTGTAATATGAACCCTCAATCTTTCCGAAGAGAAACCCGAAGCCTAAATCAGTGTCTAAATGATTGCTATTTCAAAAACCCGATCATTTTCTGGTTCACAGTAAGCATGGCTGATTGGCACCAAGTTTTTTTTTTTTTACCCCACTCCTGTTTATGTGTCACTAACCATCACTGTGGATCCTCTATAAAAACCGCCTGCATTCAGAATCTTTCATTTTAAAACACACAATTTCTTAATACTTCTGTATAAAATGATTTGAGGGTGGAGCTACACATGAGCCAAGTTTGTGATTTCGCAAAATAGCCTCAATCTCTGATGGTCCGAGATGCAAATTATTACAAGATAATTTGGTGTTTGTAATATTTTTAGCTACATAACATGTTTGCAAGGATAGCTAATTATGTCATGGTATTTCTGGTAGGTTCAGCACTAGCTGAGCTAATATAGTAGCGGATATCTAGCTAGAATTTCTTAATCCTAGCAATAGTTGATTAACTGAACTCTGGTGCAAAGTGGTAGAATTTGGATGGCGGAACAACACTGGAGTGTTTTCTCCCCTAATTTGCATAATCATACATATTCATAGAACCTGCCTTTCTTTATAAGGGTAAAGGTGTACAGACGTTTCTCATCCATGTGACAGTTTCTTGGTAAATAAATAAACAGTCACAATTTATTATTCAGCCCAGATTACCTTTAATATTTTAAAATTACTCCTTCAGGGTTACTTTGGACATTGATGGTCCGACCTGACCACACGATAAGCTTTGGGACTTTAGATGCATGGCTAGTCAAGCATGCGCGACATTGTAGCGAGGATGCACACCCTTTTATCACTGTCTGCGTGCCTCTGAATAATAAACAGTCGTGTTATCCTAAAGAAGAGCTAGCTCTTTTGGAATGCTTTTGGTTAGCTGTCCGAGACTCCTGGAGGGGAGATGTGCCTCCTGATATCTCACCCTCCCTCCCATCTGCTTCCTCCTTCACTTTCTGCCATAGCTGCCCCTCTCCGGCTGTGAGTAATGGCTCAGGTAGCAAACAGTGTCAACCTGTCTCTCCATCTTCCCCTCTCCTCGTCCTCCTCCTCCTTCTTCTCCAGAGACTGATAAGCAAATGTGCCATTCTGCTTTCACCAAATCAGAGGAGCCAGAAGGCACGGATCAATATCGAAATGATATTCTGGTTTCTTCAGAATGCTGCATGTGTGTGTGTGTGAGTGTGTGTGTGTGTGTGTGTGAGTCATAGGTAGATGATACAGATATGAACCATGTACTCATCATATCCTGGTGTCCTTTGTGGCCAGGTGATGTGACCTTTCAGCTGAGAGCCTTCCAGAGGAGACGGCATTTATCAGACGAGATAACACTCTGCAATCCTCCCAGCTGGAAAGCGTCTAGGGAGCTTCTTGGAGGAAAGAAAGGGCCAAATATCTCATTGAGCTTCCACAAACACAGCATGACAACGACGATCCATCCAGTTTGAAGATTCAATCAATGAGAAGACAGGATACTTACGATCTTCTGCTGAAGGAGAGGAACTCTTCTCATGGATCTGAACTTATAGACATAAAGATTCTTCACTAGAATGACTTCTGTTGAATTTTAAGAAGACTTGTATTCCAACACTCATATTACAATGAGTCTTTACCATGCCTTGAGTCATTTGAATCAGTTCGGTTAAATGGTACATTTAGATTTCATCACAAATTTTTTCTGCTTCATGGTGTGCCCAAATGTGCAGTCCAATCATGGCACTGTCTAACTGACTCGCTGATACCGTACTCGCTGTACTCACTGATTGGACGGATTCGCCTGAAATGAGAGATACGAATCTCAGTCATGAGTCACTGATTCAGACACTGACGTGGTGAAAGAAAGAGGAACGAATCTTGGTCTTGACCAAAAGGATGACACTTAAGCAGACATGGAACAGGTTAACATAAGAACGACATAAAAACATTTGACGTCATGACTTAAACGTTTGCTGATCAACAAACAGACAAAAGGAGCCTGAACCGACTCACTGAAATCATTGCTGGGTGAGAGAGGGGTGAATCTCTGATGTTTTAAGAAACTTTGACAGATCAACAAATAATTTAAACCTACATAAAATCTCCGTTTGATAATGTTGAAGTTAGTTATGGATGTGTACAGAAATTGTTTGCTTTGACCTCCAAGTTTCAGCGTTCCTGTCAGCCACAAGTGAAGAAAGGAATGAGTCAGTGACCTTTAATGATTCATTCATCTAAGTGACTCATTCAAAAAGATGAACTCGCTTGCAAATGAGTCTTCTGCTATGGAAGAGGAGACCTTTTATAGAAACAAGTTTCACAGGAGCTTTTAGAAGGCATGTATTCCAGTACATTCTAATGGATGAAAAACATCTATTTAAACTCATACAAACACGTCATGACACTTTGAATGATTTCCCTTAAACCTGTAAGAAGACGTGTATTCCATCATCTTCCTACTAACATCTCAACAAGCTTACACAAACACACCATGCCACTGAAAGTCAAGATACCACTGAAATGAAGATCATTTTCCATCATCTCATCAAGCTTCCACAAATGCAAATTGCCACCAAAGGTCATCCATTCAAACGGCTTGCTGTTGGATCTATAAGAAGACATGAAAGCTAATGTATTACAAGACAGCTCCGTAGACATCCTCAGTCACTGGGGTGGAGGTCCTCCAATTGGATCTGTTTAAAGACCATCCAAAAATCCTAAATATTCCTACTAACACAAAACATTTCACCGAACACCCCATGATCTGCCAATGGAGTGGAGCTCATCTACTTGAACTGAAGATCAACGTAACACTGACAAGATCCTCTTTTGGAGCAACTTCCACAAATTCACTGGGTCACCAAAGGTCTAGGGAATTTCCATAGGATCTGTAAGGAAACATCTCAGCAGCCAACATGTTACAGAAACTCCTCAGTCATTGGCATGTAGGTTAGGTCTATCAGAAGACCATCCAACATCTTCCAAAAATATTCCTACTAATAAAAAAAAAACATTTCACCAAACACACCATGATCTGGCAATGGAGTGGGGCTTGTATACTTGAACTGAAGATCCTCTTTTGGAGCAACAAATCCAAAAGATTTCTACTGGATCTGTAAGAAAACATCTAAGCAGACACCATGCTGGAGACAATCCTTAGCCACTGGGGTGGAGATCCTTCTTTGGAACCAAATTCCATCGATCTGGTAAAAGACACGCATTCCTATGGATGCTAAACATCTGGTCAAAACTTCTATAAACACATAATGACCCTATGAGTGATTTCCACTGGATCTGTAAGGAGACATGTATTCCGATGTATTCCTTCTGCTTCTCAGTAAGGCTTCACAAACACCAAAAATCCATTCAAAGGATTGCCATTGGAGCTATACAAAGGTATGAATTCTAACTTGCAAAAGGATGCACTTCTAAAAGGATATACAGATTCGGAAAAAAAAAGCTATGAAGCCTTTGAATCCATGGCCCGGGGATTTGTAAGCTGATTACGTCAAGCCTTGTACGTCTTGTCAGAGCTTCCAGGTCTGAAACGAATTCACAAAAGAGTCTAATCAAGAGGTGAGGTGCAATCACTTGTCCAAAAAGAGCATCTGAATGACAGCTCAAATCTCAACACCTTGGTTCGGCTCTTCTTGAATTCATGGAATGGAAGCCTCTTTTCATGGGCTTGTCATAGTTGGATGATTTTTTTGTCGCTCAATCGTTAGGTAACCCACCTCTGGTTTTCTCAGCTCAAATTGAAAACTCTTTTCTCTCATGGATGTGGAACTGAACTGAACTCGTCTGAGAGCCTTTTCTGTGTGGTTGAGGCAATCTCTACCTAAGGATCCTCGTCTTCCTGATAAGCTCTCATTTTCATTTCCATCAAACCGGAGACGAGAGAGAGAGAAAAGCCCATTCTGTCCCTAATTTCCATGTGTGGTTGATCTGTGGATTACATTCTGGCAGACGTGGCAGCTATTGGAGAACAGATGGTGTTGTTTTGTGTGCCATTCTAAGCTTCTCCTATTAAAGAAACCAAAGCAAGGATTACCTCTGCGATGGGGAATATTATTACAATCATAGGGTTTTTTTCCTTTAAAAGTGAAGCACTCTTATTCTGTCTGGCTACTGTCAAAGTGTTTCGCTTTGATGATGAAAAGAAATGAAACCTCTCTGCAAGGTCACCGAAGAAAAAAAAAAAGAAGAAGAGAGAAGCCGGAAACTTCTTGAGATGAAAAAATAAAAGAGAGAGAGAGAGAGAGAGAGAGAGAGAGAGAGAGAGAGACTCAAGCCCTTAATGTGAAGCACACACAAATGAACCCACAGTGGATTTGCCATTCATCAGGCCAAATAAAGTGGGCAGGAGGAATTCTTTAAAAAAAAAAAAATGTTCTCCTTTTGTTTGTTAAGCTTGGAGGAAAAGGACTATGGATGTGAGGTGAAGGCCATCGAAGACATTCCTTGATCAGTTAATTTTAAAATAAATTCTGGCTATATTTGCCAGCTGTAATGACCTAGCTTCTCCAAACCAGCATAGTTTGAAGCCTTTGAGTTTTAAATGCCTCAAACACTAAAATTGAAAAATAAAAAACCTCAAATGTAATTTTTCCCACTAATTACTTTGAACTTCCTGTGCCTTGTTTTTTCCCCACTCTTTTAATGAATCAGTGATCCAAACAGTTTATAGTATTGCAATGGTTATTCTCTTACACGTGCCGAGTAACCACTCAATCCTGGTCAGGGTCTTCTCAGTGCTAAATCCTGAGTCAATCCCAGGAACGCTGAGCGTAAATTGGGAATGCATCCAGGATAGGACACCACACACACCCTCACACCTACGACCAATCTACATATCTTATCCAATCCATCTGCTGCCATGTTTTTGGGAGGTGGGAGGAAACCAGAGAACCAGGAGAAAACCCTCATTGACACGAACGGACAGTGACCCAATCTCAGGATCAAACTGGGAACACTGGGCCACTGTACTGAATTGTTAATCTGAATAAGGCAACAAACCTCAGCCTTGCTTCTCATTCTTCTGTGAACTTTTTTAAGACTGCTGGTCATGCTTTTGTGCTTATTCTCTGATGACAGCTATGCTAGAACATTCCAGCTACTCCTGTTATAAACAGTATATCCAGTATACGAGGTGCTATCAAAATGTTCAGAGACTGTTCCTGTGCCAAACGGACGGACGGAGCGCGGCATGGCCAGGTGCACGCAGCAGGTGTGAGCAGTAACATTTGTCAGTCAGTATGCTGTGTAACGTTGCACTGTGAACATCAGGATCACATTTTCTGACAACATGTACAAGCTCATTAAGATTTTACTATGGACCTTAAACCTGAGAGGAGAAAAAACATCAACTTCTGTGTCAAACTCGGGGAAATCAGCAATGGAGACACTTGGAATGCTCCAGCAAGCCTAAGGCGATGAAGCAATGGGAGACCGTCACGATATCAGCAACATCCTCGATGGTGATCCGATGATCCTGATGCACAACACGTGCAATTTCTTGGACAGTTTTGATGGTTGTTCTTGTCAAGGGTCACCCTGACGTCTTATTGCCCTCCAGTAACATTCTTCCCCTCTTAAAGTGTGAATGCAACTCAGAACACCTCGCCCAGCTCCTTGCTTCATTGCCATAGGTTCATAGTAACGTTGTCGCAGAAACGCATAGTGACTCCCAGAACGTACCGCTTGCTCCTGCTGCATGAGGGAAAAAAAAAGGAAAAGGCTCTGAACTTTTTGATCACACCTTGTATATTCACAGATGAATTTGTTTCCAAGCAAGATTGATTTTCTATGCTGCTAAACATCTGTGTCTACTGGCAGCACCAAACCCAATCTAGCCAGCTTCCTTTTCCAGGGCCAGCACTTCCTCTGTAGCTTTATTCAGAGCAGCGCTGCTCTCTTTATGCGGAGACATTAAAGGTTAAGTGCGAGTCTCGGCTAGCTAGAGAAAGGCAGAATCATTCTGCGCCTCAAAACTCGGCGTCTCTTCATTGCGCTCGGTCAGACGCTCTTGACCCCGGTGAGACACCAAGACTGAAGGTTAAACAGCGAATGCTTGTGTTTTTCCCACCTTTGTAACAGGATGAGAGTGGAGGTGCTGCGTAGTAATGTGTTTAGTTGCTGCAGCTGTTATGGGTGGATGATAGAGGTGTGTATGTGTGGTGGATGATGGATGTAGAGGAGGTAAAATGAGCACTGCAGAGCACGTTTAGTCCCTCAGAGAGCCTGAAGTGGAGCAGTGAGTGGGAGGGGGCAGTGTGATGGCCTGATGGATGACACACAGAGCGCTGGACAGACCGTGACAGTGATGGAGAGGGAGAAGTGAGCAATGCCAGACTCACATATGAATGTGTGTGTGTGTGTGTGTGTGTAAAACATAGACTGTGTAGCTATAAAGTGTACTTTAGGATTTGTTGTATTGCTGGATGTTTGTTCAGGTGTGTTGTCTTATAGGTTTCTCTCTCTGTGATTAACTCTCACACAGTGGAAATATCTGTTACATGGGATAAACCTTGTGGAATACTCAACCCTGGTTTAACAGATGTATTTAGATTTATTGTAACTTTTAAAATTACATTAAACATATATATAGAATAAAGTGCATATCTTTATGCATTTTAATGCTTGGTAATGTTGAAGTCACCAAAATTAAAAAATTTTATTTTATGAGACAAAATTTCTTTATCGCCTCACAGCAAGAAGGTCCTGGGTTCGATCCCCGGGTCACCCAGGGTGCCTTTCTGTGCGGAGTTTGCATGT
>JAQQZR010000018.1:1468341-1491759 GCA_030068235.1 Notoglanidium macrostoma | reverse complement strand
AAGATGCTGGGATTGGCTCCAGCTTCCCCGCCACCCAGACGCATAAAGCGCTATAGATAATGGATGGATGGATGGAAATTTCTTTATACTTATTCCTGCATAAAGGAAGGCTGGTTAATACTTCTGCGTTTCACCGTGTTTGTTGGACAATGTGGAGAGAGGGATTATGGGTAAGTAGACAGCAGACCTGCCCCCACAAACCAATCAGAAGTGGCTGTGTTACTCAGCCTCTGAACCAATCAGATCGCTGAAAATCGACATTGTTGATCTGTGAACAAGAGGATGGTTAACAAGAAGCTGTGAATGTTCTGTTCAGAATAAAATTGTAGAATAAAAGTGTAAATTATTATCCTTTATTTTCGGTGTCTCTTTCTTTTTTTCAAATCCTTGACCAACATATACCTTTGTTTGTTTTTTACTAGAATTGGATAAAAGATATAAAGAAAAAGATATAAAACATGCTGAGCAATGCTTCAATTCTACATTTATATTCATTAATTTGCTCATTGATACAGTAAGCACTTTATCCGGGTCAGGATGGTGGTGGATCCGGAGTGTATCCTGGGAATACTGGCTGGCTGGCGTAACATTATCCTGGGAATTCTGGCTAGTTTACCCTAGAGCACCGCATGCTCACACAGTAACACCTAGGGGCAATTTAGCGATGTCGGTTCACCTGCCTGCGTGTTCCTGCGAGATGGGAAGAAACCAGAGAACCAAGAGGAAACCAACACTGACACGGATGGAACATATGAATCTCCCGAGCTCAGGATTGAAGCAGTGCTACTTGCTGCATCACAGTGACACCTTGCACCATGACTATATTTTATTGCAAAAGTTTCAACATTTGTGCACTGTATGAGGATGAGGTAACTTCAATTATATATTTACAAAAAAATATTCATAGGCAGGAAAATAGTTTGGAGTTGTTGGTTGGTTGGTGATAATGGATCTCCTGTATTCAACACCGCGGCCTGTAATTTGACCCCTGCTACTGATATTGATGATAAGTCCTGAATATAAAGCCTTAATATAGCTGTATACAGATCCACTGATCTCTCTCAGGTCCTCTGTGTTACAGCAGCCTGTGTGTGTGTGTGTGTGTGTGTGTGGATATGTGTGAAGGGCATCAGAAAACAACTTTTTATTATGTTTTGATTGATGCAGCTATTCAGGCTAAAAGCATGCTGGGAAGCCTCGGGGAACCGGAGGCAGCAGGCCATCGCTTCACAATGTAAATCGATGTAAGAGCACCCGTTAGAGCTCCAAATCGTTCACACACGCACAGAACGTTCCTGCTATTTTGAGCCGCATTTGTTCAGGCGCTTTAGACGTCGCTGCGAGAGATCTTCAATCTCATATAAATAGGAAAATCTCGCAGTGGTTATTGACGAGGAAAGTAAAAATCGCCGCTTCTCCAGTCCTGTGCCCTTTGTATCTGTTGCTAGGACACCGGTAACCCTTTCACTGGGAGATTTTTCATTTTATTATTATTATTTTTTTTTTTTTTACACATTATCATGTTACCACATACATCTTCATTCATGTTGTCTGTTTGAGTCGAGTTTTTGATGATTTTCTAAGGGAAACTTTAGGCAAAATAAAAAAATGTAACCATCAGTCATGTTTAAATTTTATTGGGTCGTCTGCTTTTAGGTTTCTGAACTGTTTATTATTATTCTGAACTTTATTATAGCATCATTAATTTTGTTTCTTCAAGCATAGAATGAGATGAAAATGGAATCTCGGTGACCTTGACCATGGCATGGCTGGTTTTCAGAAAATGTTCTGAGATTTTTACACACCAGAGTCTCTAGAGTTTATACAGAATGGGGTGAAATGCAAAAACCATCCGGCTCTGTGGTCAGAAACGCATTGCTGACGAGAGGTCAGACAGGATGGCTATGGTAGCTCAAGTAACCACTCTTTACAGCTGCGGTGAGCAGAAAAGCATCTCAGAACTTGACAAACCTTAAAGTGGATGGGCAGCACCCGGTTTCCCCTCCTGTTAGCCATGAAGATGGAATCTAAGGATAGAATGGACACGGGCTCGCTCAAACTGGACAGCTGAAGATTGGCAAAACAATGCTATTATACATTACATTTATTTTTTTTTAACTTTTGTGGTGTTGGTAGTTTTGGAGATTTTCTACGTGTAAGGGGTTTGCAAACAGGCCCTGTTAAATATCAATTCCTCTTGAGGTTTCTCTCCCTTGGCTCCAAGCGCCGTATTTGTTCTCGCTGTTGGTACACCCTTTGCTTGCACGATGATGTCTGAAAAGCCGCTTCCGAGAAAATCTGTGTTGTAAAATTCCATGATGAACGGCGCTGATATAATCACACTGTATGAAACATAGATCTGTAAAGCTGCACATCAATACACACCTGCAGTGCACGAACAGAGAGCTCATAATCAAAGGCTTCTAGATGGAGCACTTTGTTCTCACACACATCATATTTTATGCATCCTCAAATTTAACATTTTCTCGACGAATTTCTTCCTCCGACGCTAGCTGCTGTTAACGCGTAATTGGCATTCGTACAGGTTATCTGCATGTCAGATGGACACGTCTACTCTTCACCCACTCACGTCTTTGAGCTCTGCATGGATACCCGATCCAGTGTGTGACCACCACCTCCACCACCTCCGCCCGGCCCTGCGTATCCATCAATCCGCCTCCTTCCCAACGAGATTACAGCCTGACTTTGATCTCTTGCCTCCCGTGGTTTCAGGCCCACTTTGATGTGTTCTCTTCTTGTTAACGACGGAGGCGATAGTAGATGACAGCAACCCTTCCGGGTGATGGGGAACGAGAAAGTGAGAGAGAGGTGAGGACGGAGGGAATGAGAGGACGTGGATGAGAAATACTCTCCAGAGTGATATAAAGCAGGACATAGGGACAGATTGATAGGTGCTCCTCTTCGGGCTCGTCGAGAACCCCCTCCCTTCCTTCTTTTCCTCCCCCCCGACCCGAGGCATCTCTCTGCTTCGGCATTTTCATGGGCTTTTTGTGGAGATGAGAGATGGGCCCTCTCATTTATTTCATCTTCTATAGGAGATGTTTTAAGTGCTCCTCTGGGGCAAAGAAGAGGCAGATGCTCTCTCTATATCTCTCTCTATGGAGCCTCTCTTTTCTCGCTTCTTGCCGCCTGCTGCGGTTTTCTGTGGGTGAATATATCCAGGTTATTAAGCCATATGTTTCCCTGGATCTCCTCAGGATGAACACAACACAACAGATATGTAATTAAAACCCATAACATTTCACGCAGTTGATCACATTCACCATCTATGATACGTCGGATTCCATTTTTAACACACGAACACCATTCAGGATTAAAGATTTGGCCTTCAATGCTGACTAAATTCTCAGATCTGCTGGTACAGTCACCCAAACAGGTGTGATTCTGAAAATGATTCATGGTGCACAGAGCACACCACAAGGCAAAATCGAACGCTGTTGAGCGCTGTGGCTAAGAACTAGCAGAGCGAACTGAACACACATGCGGCTGCCGGCCAATTTCTCTCTGTACAATATGTCCGAGTCCAACAGATACGCTGTGCTGCTGGCCAAAAGAAGAAGAAAAAAAAAAAACGGTGTAGGAAACTGCTTCACTCCTGGGATCTTCTCTCCTCACGGCTTTCTGTGTAAAGCTTCAAGCTGCATCATTTAGCAAGAATAATAAAATCTAATAAAAATCTAAATTCCACCCTATTCTCCGTTCCCAAGCATCCGTCTGCTTTCCAGACTAATTACGTTCACTCTGCATGTCTGCCTTGCAAATAATGCAATTTTTTTTCTGATACATTTTAATGGCGTTGTTTTATCAAGGGAATTTGTGGGTATTACTAAAATGGCTCATTCTGTCACTTTATGTGGCATGGAGCATGCCTAATGAGCTATTTTGCCAATGGAGGAGCGATGGAAATTGTCGAGAACGGCGGAGGTATGACAGTCAGTGTTTCATTTTGTTCTATCCAGCATGACGTACCTTGTCACGCATGAACCTTAGAACAATGGTGACATTTTAAAAGCATCGGATACAATAGGAAATCCAGCAAAGCTAAAGAGGTGACACGTTCCATTTCGTTTAAGAAACGCCCAAACAAAAGTTGCGAGATCGGGTGAAGAATTCTTATTCCAGTGGTGCCTGAGAGGGAGCATGGATGGTGTATGTTATAGAAGTGGATGAAAGACTCGCGTTATAGCAAAAGGCCCCGGACTGAAGCAAATTGGTTCATTACGGAGATTGATGGGGAAACACACATCTGGCAAAAGAGAAATGCAGACACATACTTCACAAAGGCTGCGGGTTAAACCCTGCCCAAACCGGCCAGGACATCCAAGTTCCCAATGAATCCCAATCGCTCAGTGGTGCATTCTCACTGAGGACGGTCACATTTTCAAAAGGAGTTACACAAACCAACTTGTATCAGTCACGTTGCTGGCTCTGCATCCAGTCCGGGGTTCTCCAGTCGACCCCTGGGTTAGGAGGTAGTGGTTATCTTTGTTTTTTTACAAGTGCGTTCTTGTTAGGACAGCAGGCCAAATTGGGGTCAGATTTATCTCAAGCAACGCATGCTAATGATACCTCCAGCTTCTCTAAGTAGAACCTGATTTGCTTGATCCTGCAGTGGACAAAAGTTCCTTAGTTTGGTAAAAGTCTCTTGTTTCAAACAAACAAAATTGGGGTAAGGAAATATTTCTTGCTAAGAACTCGTGAAACTAGCATAAAGTTTTAGCCAGTGAAAAACTTGAAACTAGATCTAAAGTAAAAACCAAGTTTAGTAAGTAAGAACCAACTTCTTAACCACTAAGCTACCACTGACCACAGCTGCCACATATAACCTCTACACAACTAGCTTCTGATAGCTCATTTCAAGACAGTTTGACTAATCATATCATCTTATTTTAAGACATAACATCTCATTACAAGCATTTGTCCATGCTATACAAGCTAATGTAAAGGATAAAATACTTACTTTCAGATCAGACAAATTTACACAATTCAAGCAAGTTTATCCAAAATACTTGCATTGTATAGTTGCTTATAATAAGCCTAATTGCCTATTTTAAGTATTTTAGTTAGAAATTTTGTCTAGTTTTAAGTTTTCCGCTGGCTAGAATTTGATGCTAGTTTCAAAAGCTCTTACCTAGCTCACCCCATTCGCAGAAACAAGACACTTTTACCAAATTAAAGAACATATGGCTTCTTTCTCTTAGTGCATATAGTTTTGGCTTTATTTCACTAGATTCCCAAAATAAGAATGCACAGTTGGCTTAAGTCTTCAAACAAGCAGAGGGAATCCGGTTCCTCTGACGCGGTGCATTGTTAGAGCTTGTTTCTAGATAAATCGCAGCTCAGAATTATCTTGGAGCGAAAAATAGATTAATTTCCTAAAAATAAGGCATTTTTACTTTCTTGAAATTCATTTCTTTCTGCAGTGTTTTGTAGGAGAATTTGCATCCTAATTTACAAAATTGAAGGGTCAGGGTGAGGTTAAAATGGATGAAATTAGAATGTTCTTTCAACTTCCTTGAGAATCCGAAGGGTCAGTGGTGCATTCTCGCTGCCAGCATGGTCACATATTCAAGCCAATTTATATAGAAACTTCCAAACGTTTAGATACGTGCAAGGAGTAGGAGGTAGTGCTTATAGTCTTTTGTTTCAAGTCCCTTCTTGTTAGGACAAAAGGCCAAACTGGGGACAAACGTGTCCTCAAACGCTGCATGCCCCTCTAAGCTTGATCCTGCTGTGACCAAAACTTTTGCAGGTCCTGTTCAGAGCTGTAAACAATGAGCCAATTCCAAAGCTAAGACTTTTGTGCAACTCCGTCCTTTCGGTGGTCACGTGCACGCTCTCAAAACCCATTAGCATGTTTTCGGGATAAAGACTTGCACGTTAAGCACCTCCATCTCCCAGCTACAGATGAGATTATTAATAGGTTGCTGGCTTGGTTAAAAGAGGCTCTTCAGTTGAATCAATGGAGCACTTGAAGGGGACGCTTTGCAAGTGGACCTGATGGTCAAGCCCTCATTGTTCAACCTGAAGCATTCAGACTCTGTAAGCCCTGTAATACCATCGGAAGCTATTCTGTTTAAAACCATGCCAGCCATAAGAGACAAGCGAACAAGGATGTGTTCTACTGTGAACCCAATTCAGCAATATTTCATTGACCTAAACTGGAATGGGATGTTTTTAGAGAACTACCAGAATTGGAAATGGAATAAAACCTAAGTTCAGCCTAATGGAATAAATGTTTTCAAGGGCATAAATCTGCTAGAAAGAGGCCATTTCTGCAAGGCATCGCTAATGGACTTCGCTTTTAGACACGAATGTAGGTTCATCCTTATGGACACAAGGGAGCTTCTTCACTCACCAGGGAGACGTCACATGTGTCTCCTAAGTAGTCCATAATCTGTCCTCATCTTTTTTCCTCTCTCCTGTCCACTGAATAATGGATTTATGAATCAGCTCTGTCAGAGCCGGAGTGACCTCAGAGGCCATGGTCTCTCCGGGGGTTGTTTCGCCGTATGGCCCGAGGGGGCCGGAAATCATATTCCAAATTGCGTGTATGGAGGAGCATAAATTATTCTGATCATTTTGCGAGGAATCAACGCAGCAGGTGAAATGAAAAACTGCCGAGGTGACGGAAAAGGCGCCAGACCCGATGATCTTTCATTTTCTTTCCAACCCAAGTAAACATAAAGTCATAAGGCAGCCATATTAAAAAAGAAAAAAGATCTGGCAACCACTTCACATTTTCAATGGTAATCCAAAGCAAGTGATGACAGCATGGACGCATTGTGGGGTGAGCGTGAAATGCAGAAGACGAGGGGTTCTGAAAGGAAATCGATCGCTGTCTACTCTCCCGGTGTATGGAACACACGGAATATGGCCCGGGGCAAAATAAATGCTCCTCTTGACCCTTTTATCTGGGGAAACAACCTCCAGCTTACGGTCTGTTGGAGAAAGATGTTAACACTTCCAGTGATGATTGTTTTGGAGAACGCTTTCATGTTGAGAGGAGAACGTGTTTGCTTAATGAGGCCTGAGAAAGTTCAGGAGTTCAAATAAAAGCCCCTGTGAGAGGCACGAGCTGCAGATTTGTGTGTCAATTGATTTGTAGCTTCTTATACGTTCACAAGGATGCACAGGATTGGAAACAAATGCCCACCATTGGAATCTGAGGAGTCACACGAAGACGCGTCCTCATAGACCAAGGGGGTTTCTCTTTAGCGAACCTCTCCAGGTCCTTTCTTGTCGGTTCTTTCAGCAGTCCTACACTGCAGACTCCAAATTCTCTGGAATCTTTTATGACACAGGAAAGTCTGTGAATAGCGAGGACTACCTGAGAATCCCTAGAGTTGCTTTCACATACGCAGTGTAAGCGTTTAGTCCATTTGAAAGAGGAAAGAGGACGCTGGCGCGTTTGCATTTTTGGTGCGGTTCTTCAGGCAGGTGAAAGCACGGCGATCGTACCTGGGTCTGGGCGCGTCTGAGTGAGATGGCGAAGCGAACAAGAAACAGGAAGTGAACCAAACATGCGTTGAACTTCGGCTTGCAGTGTTTTTTTTTTCTTTTTTTTTCGTTTTGTAGATGTTGAGCTGCTGAACTGAGGCAAAAGACTGAGCTCTTGAGCAGCAGAAATTCAATACATTCTTGAGGTTTGGACTGATGAACAAAAAGGAAATTAAATGCTGGATGCAACAGAAAATGTTTTAAATGGGTTTAGCACTGATTCGGTGTCGTCTGTGCTTGGGTGATTCCTGCACACACTTTACCTCCACTTTTCCATCACCGTATTCCTGACCAATGTTTGAAAGAGTTTTACACGGGAGTGTTCAGCCCCTCAATCAACATTTGTTTTGTTTAATTACATGCAGTACGAAGACAAAGGAAACCAAGTGGCGAACGAAACGGATGTGTAAATGTTGCTGATTCAGGCTCAGCTAGCGGTGTGAAAAACTCCCTTCTTTTTCTTCTCCGTCTTCTCCTCGGTCCTGCTGCGGAGTTTTTCTTCCTGGCGTTGTGAACGAGGCACATTTCCGTTCCACTTACACCACTTATTTGTCAGAATCAGGGGGAAGCTGGAACCAATCCCATCTGACTTTGGGCGAGAGATGGGGTACGTCTTGGGCAGGTCGCCAATCTGTCACGGGGCTAACGCAGACACGAACAGCCGTTCACACTCACATTGACGCCTATGGGTAGTTTAGAGTAGCCTGTTGATCAAATCTGCATGTCTTTGGGAGGAAACCCACGCAGGAACGATTAGAACATCCGCACACAAACTCTGCACACGAAGGCCTCGGTCATCCAACCCAGAACCTTCTTGCTGCGAAGCGGCAGTGCTAACCACTGCACCACCGTACCGCCCGAGGTAGAGTTCATTTAAAAAAAAAAAAATCTTTTGCCTTGTGGTTCAGAATGCACTGAAAAGGGGAAAAAAGCCATTCAACTGAGAGGTGTGTAAAATTAAGAGATTAATGTTCCACATCTGTAACAATGCAGGAAAAAAGCGTAGCGGTCCACATTAATTAGAGTAATCCATCAAATGCGTCGGCCATGACGCTGCTTAATGATTGCTTTGAGAAGTTTTTAATGAGCACTAAGCGCACTACAACTCTGTTAGATAAAACAGTGACGTGTCTCCACACATGCTGCTCACGAGCTTTATTTTCAGCCACAGCCAAATGTCCTTTGTGCCACAAAATAAATAGCCTCTTGCTTGGTAAATGACTCAGAACTATGATGAGAAAAAAAAGAAAGAACGAGAACAAAGCTTAAGCAGTCGTTCAGCATACGTGTGGAAAATAAATAATAAATTCAGCATGGCATTGTTTTGATAACAGGAGAAAAAAACCTTTTTCTGATTTTTGCCGTACATTTTCAGCGGCTTATCTCAAAGGAGTCATCATCGGTCTGAACCCATTTCCGTTTCTGCTGTTAACAGCGAAACCTTGCGTTGTCAGCCGAGACATGACATGACGTTAAAGCGGGGAAAGGAATAAGAAATCGAAGTGTGAGACGAGGTAGATCATCGCTCGGCGCCGCTCCTCGCATGACACGCCTGTCCGAGATTAAGGCTAAACAGACAGCCGAGGTTAATAGAAAGTGACGTAGCGCATTTTGCCTTGTCCTGATGACTGGCGCTGCAGATGCGATATGGCTGACTGGCATTGATTTAGACTACACACACACACACACCGAAGCACAAACGTTCAGTTCGCATTTGCGCCCTAATAGATTCGTTCAACAGTCTTAAGGATAAGTGAAAACCGTAAGATTTCACCGTCGGCTCGAAACAAAACAGCAAGAGCGTCTCTCCTCACCCACTTTCCATTTTGTAGCAACATTCATCATATTAATGAGAAACCCGATGTATATGCCAAACGTTGTTCCCAGAATGCAGTGCAGCTTTATGAGCTGGACGGACTACAGCACTAAAGAGCCGCTGCATCGCTCTGTTTAACAAGTCTCTCTTTAGCTAGACATGAAATCCCATCGCAACACTATCAGCACCGCATTGTGTCATGTAGGAAACTGTTTTAAGTGAAAATACAGAGAAAAGGTTCCAGAAACGTCCGTTACAGATCACAACTTCATAACATGATTAACATGCAGGTCGTTCGGGGTGACGTTCTCCTTTAAGACCTTGGTTTGCAGTTCTGGAGCTGGATCATGGAGGTGGCTCTGGTGCAGACAGAGACAGACAACATGTGAAACGTTCAAGCCCTGCAGGTTCTCAGTCAGAGAACTCGGGATTGCAGCTTCTCTGTTTATTTATTACCGGGGGCTAGCATAGCATACGTAACCCCCAATCAGCTTAGCATGACAGGGATTAGCCACACGGAGCATGTTTTAGGTATTGCTTTGTGGCCTCTGCGCTCTCTCGTGGATAATCTCATCCCTGGATTCGAGCTAGCTGAATCTTGATTGGACGTCGTCTCGTTTCAGCAAGATCGTCGCCAAGACTCGACTGCGAATCCGGACCGACCGACGTTATAGAAGAAGTCGCTCGGATGCCCGAGAGAGAGAGTTCAGAGGCTCCTCGTGCCACAATAAAGCGCAGTTCACCAGGGCACGGTGCAGGACGCATTAAAATTAAGCCCTTAATGCGTTTGTGCAGGGAGCCAGGCGAGGATCAGATGAGATGAGAGTTGGCGTACATATTCACCACGTGCTCGGGGCGCCAGGGTGATTGAGTTAGAACGGACGTCATGTGAAATGTCACCATCTGCCTCGATGCCTGATCCCAAACCAATTTAAAAACCGAATCCCCTCCCTTTTTCCCCCACGTCTCAAATCCAGCAGCAATTATAGATCGGGCTAATTAGCCGACGGTCTGTGACGGGCAACAGCCAAGGTGATGCTTTCAATTTCACTCGCAACCATGGAAATCAGGCCTCGAGGATTACGTGCCAGTCATATAGAGACGTGATAGCAGATTGACACTATCTTTAAGTAATACGTTACGTCTTAATGGTTAATCCGTCGTACAGACCAAATTACAGCTGAATCTAGACTGACAGCTGGATTTAACCGGCTCTGGAGGCCAAAGATTACTCGGTATTAGTCAAGATTTGACATTTCGCTGCTGGTGTTGTACGATTTCCCCAACATTCTCTTTATTTTGGAGAATTCGTCTCCCTGATACTGAACTGCAGTATACGTGTGGACACCTGACCATCACGTTCATAATGTGCGTTTTCACATCCCATTCCAGATTTATTTCTGTTCCCTCTTTACCTGTTGCGTAGTGTAAAACGATTATTAATGTCCTTTGTTAAGGAATGGCACTGCGTACTTTTTATCCGTTTTTAGTTACATTTAGCGTCGCGGAACGTCCGCGACACGAGTTGATTCCTAACATAAGGCATTCGGTTTCGAAATCTCAGTCCAGAACATAATGCGCAGTCTTTAACCTGCGAACAGCTCGCTCAAGTGGAAGATGATTGCCTCACTTTGTTGCAGCTGCTAAATCATCAGACGGCGGCTCACACAGCTCGTGACATGAAGGTTTAAACCTCCCAGGACTGCCAGAAAGCCGGCGTTCGAGTCCTGGACAGGAGCGTTAACTCTCGACGGCTCGGGTTTGTGCCTGAGAAGTCCTGCTTGGCTCGCAAGTTGTTCTGCTGTTAAAAAGAATAAACAGTTACCTTGTGTAAAAGAGAACATTTATTGTAATAAGAGGAATCTGTACATCATCGTACGAACTGTTTGAGTTTCCACACCTCCAAAAACACATTTAAAACAGCAACATCGGGTGTACGGGTTTCAAGAATATTTAGTCGTGTTATGTAATATAAATATTTGGTACAAAATATCACAAAGCAAGGTAGTACATGGACATCATCTACTCTCCCAAAAAAAACACCGCAACGACGCACTGTTTCATAAAACCACTTGTGTGTGTGTGTGTGTGTGTGTGTGTGTGTGTGTGTGTGTGTATACAACATGAGCTAGCATCACCTTTATTTTACAGTATATCACTGACAAAGCACGGGAATATTGCAGGTGAACTCTGAGCACCTAAACCACAAATATTTACCTGCTGCTTGGAAGCCGACTACAATCATATGTATATTCTTTAAAAAATAACCTCTTTTCATCCCCTCGATAACGGAGGCGGCGAATGCAATTCCAGACTCATTTCTGTGGCTGGCGCAGAGGGCAAAAATATAAGGGCGGTGATTTATTTTAACATCCCAGCCATAACTCAACATCGGACCGCTGCGATTATCATTCAGAGAGGGGATGAATCATCGGGGCTTTTCTTTTCTTTTTTCTTTTTTTTTTTTTATTACTAACAAAAACAGCACGGACGAGGACAGGAAGAGTGCAGCGATGTGGTTATTAGCACGCACAGCATGCGCGTGAGTAATAGGTTTGGGTGTTCGGGAAAAAGACACGGATTGATATTTCTGTCAATTTTCTTCTTAAAAAATATAACTGGTGGTTCGCTCTTGGAAGCGAACGCATGTAATTTTGTGTTTAGCACGAGGTGACTTTGTAAATAAGCTTCTCGTGTAAGAGGATGTAGGATGGTGGGATGCAGTTGAGATGTGTGCCAAAATGCGAGTCACATTTCCTGCCTATGAGCGAGTAGATAATTGGAAGCTTCTGGCATTTTCTCCAGTAGATGATGAAAACGGGTGCCAATCACGAAAACACCTTTTACCCGACCCAAATTTTTGAAGCACCATGTCTGCTCGGAAAGCACTGACAGATGTACGTACATCAGAAGTAAGACTGAAAAGTAAAAAGAAAAAAAAAAAAAAAAAAAAAGGCATACATCTGATCGCCGCTCAGCTAATCAGAGCTCCGGATCATTAACGCCTGCGAACGGAGACGACGCTGGAGTGGAGCGTGAGCCGGCCGTTTTTATGCTGTCGCGCCACGTTCCACAGAAACGTCGATAAAAGTGTTGGTCCTTTGTAAACCGGTTGGCTTTTCACGCCGGAGTGTTTCACAGGAAGGAGTCCAGACGCGATCCGTATTCCGCGCCCTTCTTAAATTCGGTAATGTCAGCTGTTACGTCGAATTATCCCAAAAATATGACAACCTTCGTTCCTGCAGAAGTCAACAAGTCACGTCACGACGCCATGTTTTAAAGCGTCCGCTTTGCTGAAAGTCTTCCAGTCTGCTGGACCGAGCTGGGGCGAAGGAGAAGGACACTTTGTAAGAATTCCACTTTGTAAGAAACGCAACGCTTCGTAAGAATTCCACTTTGAGGAAGCTGAGGCCTGTTAGGAGTCCCATTCGCTCTCGTCGGCCCCGTACATATCTGCCAGCTTGCGGAAGCGCGGCCCCCACTCGTTCAGGTAGCTGTAGTCGTGCAGGGATTCGGACGATGCCGAGCCGAGCGAGCTGAGCGATTCGGCGACCGAGCCCTCGCCCTCGTAGGCGTAGGTGGCTAGAGAGTCGTAGGGCGGCGCTGCAGGGCTGCTGTCGTGCTCCTGAACGCGATGCGTGATGAAGTTCCTCACGTCCGAGTTGTCCCGGGACGCCATGGCTGTCCGGCGGAGAGGAGGCGGCGGGTACGGCGGCTCGGAAGGCACGACGTCGCGTCTCAGTTTGCTTCCTTCCTCCATGACCTCCGGGTGGCGCAGGGCTCCGATGTCGAACGCCTGCGTGTCCTCCTCGCCGCCGCCCTCATCATTATAGCTCACCACGTTGTCCCTGACGTCCTCTTTGGAGATGATCAGGGGTTCCTTCTTCTTTTGGCGCTTCAGAGCGGCAAACAGCACAACGATCACTGAAGAGAGAAGAAAACACACACACACATACACAGGGTGAGTGGGATGGATAATCGACAAGTGACAAAGAGGCGGCGTACATTATCCGAGCAGCGTTAGTCAATTCACAGTCTTCGAGCGATGTGGACTTTCAATCTGTTTTTTTTTTTTTTAATCCAGCTGCACATACTGTTCCATTAACAGTCCTGGAGGCAGGTTTGAAGGCCGAAAGATACAAACAACAAGAGTGGAGTAAAAAAAAAAATAAAAATAAATAAATAAAAAACCAGTCTGAGTTGAGAGTAGATTAAATCGTTGCTCAGGAAGAAGTGCGCATGCATGGTGTGCTTTAACAATCAGACGCTTGGCGTGTGGATGATGAGGTGTCACCTACACAACAGAGCAGCTGCTCGTGTCACATGCGGAAGATCTGGGAGACGCGGAAACACGTGCCAAATCGTCTTTTAGAAATCTGCTCCAGGGTGATATTTATTAAATATCACTGAATATTCACACCACTGAAGCAAATCTGAAGTCTGACATGCAAAGTCGTATTATTTCTCTTCCGACGAGAAAGAATATAATATGGCTTTAATTCGAATGGATTTGAAATCTATTCTTTGTCATCGCCTGATTGAAAGTCTAACGGCGTCGCACTTATCAGTCCGGAGCGTTTAAGCGTGTCAGGGCTTTTTGCGCGCTTCGCTTTACTTTGCATTCTGGCCAGACATGCACATTTCAGACCACCGGAGTAGTAATTAATGTAATGTTGGAGCAGACAAAGGATCAGGCTGACAGGCGGAGGGGTGCGAGCATGACGGAGAGAGCGCCGTCTCCCTGACAGTCGGGCTGAAGGATGAGTGCTTCGTAACAGCACGGACAGGAGGATAGACGGATGGAGCGCGTGATGATCAGACTGCTAAAACCGCAGAAACAGAATGCCTCTGCTGGACTTTGCCCCAGAGGAGGATGCGGTAATTCGACTGGAGACTTCGGGAGGGAATTCAGTAATGTTGGATTATCCTGGCGTTAGCACATCACATCCGCACAATCCCTCAGCAGCCACAGTCACCTTGGTTACATAAATAGTGTATATCGAATAATATCGCGGCCTCGCGTTTGTACCTCGCGGATTTAACCTCACCGGAAATGATTAAAGCGCCAGATGTGTTGCTCTATTTTTACATCCAAAGATCAAAATGACCTCCCGGGACCCGTGTTAACTGACACTTGATGAGCTACGCAAATGATCACCTAATTAATTAGTCGATGCTTAGTGCATGCAGGAAAGTAACACGTGTTAAGACATCTTCACCTCGGCAGCCTTTAAAAAATATATCACTTGCTTTAAATATGACTCCTTTGCTTTTATTTCCAACCTGCACCTTGAAGACCCGAGTTATTTTAGTGTTCAGTATAACTGTAGATCTGTTTACTTGGTTCCACGTTGAGCAGCTCTGACGAGGGGAAAGTGGCGTGATTCGTGGAGACACGCCCACCTTTCCATTTATCACCGTTAAGCCACGCCCACTCAGAGCTGTTCTCGTTTGCATTCACAAACGACTCAACGCTACTGTTGATGCTTGTGGGCGTGGCCTGGTGGTAGTAAGATATTTACATTTACACGTTACATCCTAGCTTCGTTTTCAGGTTCGATTAGCAAAGCCGACGTACGGTAAAATGCTGTTCTGAAACCTTAAAGCTTGTGGATGAGGGCGGAGTCATTCCAGAAGAGACCACGCCCATCAGGATCAAACTATCATACAGTAGCACAGGATAGATGTGACCTTCGTGTTGATTTACAGTGAGGCTTAAATCTAAGGTGAAGCATAAACCTGCACTGCTACTGAAAGCAGAGCCACCATTTTTTCCTTTAATTCGTCACAGGCTTTTTATTTCCATGTGATACTTACGGAGCAGTATGAGTACGCAGAGTAGGATAGCCACCAGCGCTCCGGTGCTGAGTCCGGCCGTGCCGCTCAGAGCCTCGGCGCTGCACATCTCCATGTTTCCGTCTCGGTCGCAGGTACACACGCGCACTGTCAGCGTACCTGTGCTGCTCATCATGGGGACATCGCCGTCTGTAATCACCACGGCGACAAGGTGCGTGCTTTTCTGCGCCCGCCGGAAACCCGTTCGTCGTGTGTAGATGCCTGCGGTGCTGTCTGTGGAAAACAAGGACGAGCGCTCAGCTACAGACACGGCAGGGCTTACGGGAGCTGCAGGAGCGGGTGTAAATCTCCAAAAAGCCCAGGATTGGAGCGGTTTCTGATTGCGCTCTACTTCCTGACACTGCAGTCATAAAGGGAACAGGAAAGGAAATAACTCACCGCCGTTGTCTCGCACTGAGAAGTTGGCCTTCACTGAGCTCTCTGGTGCCAGCGTGAAGAAGAAGCGGTGGCCGCCTGACGGCTCGTCCCGATCCGCCGCCGTTATGGTTTGGATTTTCTGAGGCACAATAAAGAGCGGTAATTGAAAAATGGTCCCTGCGAAAGGAACCACACACACACACGCACTGACACAGTGGCTTGCTGACTTCAGTTAAACAGAAAACAACAGCTGAATTGTCCTTAATGGCTATTGTGTAATTTGTACTAATTAGAGTTGCATATATAAATCAATTGCAGTGGAGTCTCAATGAGCCGTGCCGTTTGTTTTCCACAAATCATTTTTAATCAGATTTGTAGATGCAGTAAAATATTTTACATTTATAATGTCTTTTCCTTCCTGTGTCCTTCCTTCTTCACTGCGCACACACACACACACACTGGAGAGCTCTCATTGGAAGTGAGGATAGCTGTCGGCTCAGAGACTCAGCCCAGAGTTGTCTTGTGTGGTTAGCAAGGGCAACTCGAGGTTAAACGCCCTCGTTCAAGGACACATCTAAAATTTAATCAGCAATCCTCTGGTGCTTAGTGTGTTTTCTGCCCATCGGGCATAGCAACCGGCCGGACTCTTCACCTTCCTGCCCTTCGGTGGCTCCCAATCAGCTTTTCATTATATTCTAGTCAAACGTATGACTCACTCTTCATGAGCGTATTCCCGATTCGCTTTCTAAAAGACTCCCGAGCGTTGGACGCGTTAGACGCGGAGTGTCTATCTCTAAGCGGACAGATAAGCTGGTGGGTGTTTCAGAGTTGGGCGTCGGCCGGCGGTGGGCGGATCAGTGACCTGTGTGATGATGGACAGCGGGGAGGCGTGTGGAAAGGTAGTTATTATAAAGCGCCTCTGATAAGTGACAGCACCTGTCATGCGGCGCGACACTTAATCTCATCAAGCATGACAGAAAAAGGTCTAATCCGCCAGGGCGAAATCCTCATCGCAGATCCCTATCTCCATCCGGAGGCCGTGCCGTGTTCACCAAACCACACTCATCTCGTAGCTTCTTATCTCTAAATTGACACGGTGGCCCCCGGTGACAAATGTTAACGTCTGTTAAAAAAGGCGACTTTACCTGCCCGGATTTAGCGTTTTCACACACGAAGGTCTCGTAGAAAGAGGCCAGCTCCGGCGGGTTATCGTTCACATCCAGAACACGGATGTACACAGGCACTCGACTCGTCTGGTGGGGGTTATCTGGGGAAAAAAAACACGCGCGCACGCGCACAAAATGTCCACTTAGAAGCAGCGTGAAAGAGAGAAAGTGAATATTTATTCAAGTTAAGAGCACACACATATTCATTAGGAGTAAATATATTTGCTGCCTTTCAAATATAATTCGTTTCTGTCAAGCAGAGGGATGCGTGATTCAATTCCGTTCATTTATTTTTTAATTCCCGAATTCCATCTTTCTATCGTTAACACGACACTAATGAATATTTCGCCATAATGAGCTTGAGTTCAGTCCAATCTGACCAGTTCATCTACAGTAATAAGTATGGAATAAAACACTCCGTCTTGCGCTGTTATAAGAAGAGAAACACTCAGCCATGGGATGGGATAAGAATGAAAGGCTGTTAGCGTAAAAACTCCTCTGTCCTCTGACACTGGAGACTCCTTACAGACACGTTTCTCTTCACCATATTAACAATCACACATTCAAGTGCAAGTCCTTGTGAATCACCTGTTACTATAGAAACCATTGTGTTTCGTTACGACCCTGTGATTTGCCAGCGCACGCCTGTCAGAAATTAACATTAAATAAAAACAGGAATTGAGAGTTTGTTGACCGAACAAACCATAGTTTGATAACACGTAAGCTAAACAAGGTTAGGAAAACGTACATGTCATATGAAATTGATATGAGCGACATGATCTCCACATGCCTTTTGTTGTGCTGTGACAGCTCTTACAGAACCGTTCTGCGTGACTTTTCCCCAAAAGTCCTCTCGATGCAGATTTGCGTTTTTTTTGGATTTGACAATTCTCGCTGCGTCCTGGCGCCTCCCATCCCAACATAATGTCAGTGTGATATTTTGACAGATCGGAAAGTGTGTGCATGACTTACTGAACTCGGATGCGATCACAGAAATATTGTGCCACGCAAGGTCTTCGCGGTCAAGAGGCTTCTGCAGGAATATAGACCCGTTCCCGGCGTGCACGTTAAATATCCGGTCCACGTCTGTGTGCCGATCAATTGTGTACCTGGAAATGACACCATCCTCTGAATCAATACTCCTTAGTGAGGAGCGCTGTGGCTGTGGTGCTGAATACTGAACGAAGAATAATGCCTCCTACAAGGTAACTTCACGTTTGCTACCTAACACGGGCTGCTGGCTGGAGAACACGGGATCGGGTGACAGCTCGGAAAAGCAGAACTGATTACATCCACGCAGCCTGAAGGCCGCTCGCGGCCCGCGCCCATTTGTTCTCGGTTCAGCGGGAGCTTGCAATATTGCTCTTTCAGACGCAATCATTCAGAGGGATCGCTCCATTTGCTAATTATCCTCCTGATGTTCAGCAAGACCGCGCTGCCCCATCGTGATGCCCCGGATGTCTGATAATTACCTGCCCTGAAGTCCTGCTCCCTGTCCGCTGCTCAGGCTCTTTAATTGCGCTTCTTTCTCTTCCCTCTTATTTACCGCCATCACCGGAGGGGAACAAATAAAGGAGCCATTTATTGTAGGAACGAATATCTTCATTTATTTTCATAATGGAAGCTTATTACGATTAATTCAATACGAAGTCACAAGCGGGGGACCTTTCGAATTAAAAGAGGACACGACGCGGATATGTTCGGTCTCCGCTCGTATTCAAAACATATAAAGCAAAGCCCTGTAGGTGAAGGTCATTTAGATCGATGGGAACGGACGTTTCAGAGTCTCACACACTCGCACGGAGCCTTTTGTACACGCGGATAAATTGAATATTGAGAAAAAAAATAATAACCCAGGAAGAGAAAGACCTAGAAGCTTCGGAGAAAAACACGGGAATCCAGCGCGGCCCGCACAAGGTTATGCCATTATTACCGTTATCGTTATTATCAGCATTATTATTCAGAAAAGAAAGAAGAATCTATTATAATGTAAACACGAACCAAAAAGGACTTGCTTGTAAAATCCGGTGCAACATGGATGTTTACTTTGGTGCGTACGACTCCACCTGATTTCACTAATTAGGCTGCCTCATTATCTAGAGAGAGAGCTCATTACCGAAATCAGGTGCTTCTGTACAGGGGACTCGGAGAGCTACGATGGAAAACGTTCATGGTATAATAACCTCGTCTAAATATATCAGGGTTTCAGTGTATCGGAGGTACGAATCGGATATTTCCAAGCGCACGAGCTGGTGCCGAAATCTACGCACGTCCTTGTTGAGATAGCCCAGATACTGTGATATCTTGTTAGGGTTTAATTTCAAATTGACTGGAAGCAGTGGATTTCCAATTTTGTACCGAATCTTTACATTGTTAAATATAAAAAATGTAAAACTGATTTTCTTGTCTCTTCATCGAAATATGCTGTTATTCCGTAGACATTTATTTATTTTTTTTTGGACATAAATTCCACACTACATGTTTACTGTACGTTTCTATATGAGCTAACCTATATATCGTGATAACTATCGTCTTCAAGACGGGTGATAAGATATACTGCTCACTAGCACATTAGGCTATAGATCGTATACACTCGTACACGTGAAACCGTGACAGTAAGAGTAGCGAGACGGACGAGTTTAAAAGCTCACCTGACTGGGCTGCGGCGCGCGTCCTGATCCACGGCGCTGACCGACCCGATCGCGGTCCCCAAAGCCGCGTCCTCTGCCAGCTCCATCACGTAACTGGGATGCTCAAATCTTGGAGGCTCGTCCATGTCCTCCACGTTTATCCGCACCGTAGTCAGGTCTTTAGAGTCCACGCTGACGTACCGCGGGTCCGGGTGTGTGTTCCGAACCTGCACCTGCAGCGTGTACGACTTCTTTTTCTCGTAATCGAGAGGCTGCGGAGTGAATCAAAGCACCCACGTTGTGTACTCGGTTCAATCAGGACAATATGCAGGCCTGCTGAGCTGAGGTAAGTCATTATTTCACAGCAGGGACTTCTCTAATGAGAACGTATTCAGGGCTGCACGCATAGCAGGTGGGCGAAAGAAACCAGCTTTACCTTTCTGACACTGAGGATGCCATTCTGGGTGGTTTTGTTAGCCGTTACAGAGAAAACGTCCAGGCCGTCTCCGCCCACCAGCGTGTAGTCCATCTCGGCGTTCGGCCCGATGTCGGCGTCCAAGGCTTGCACCTGACCCACCATGGTGCCGGGCTCGCTCAGCTCAGGAACGCTGAACTGATACACACCTTAGCGGAGGAGATCACATGCTTCAGCTTCTCATATGGACGTACACTATGTGCTGTTATTTTAGAAAATAAAGCCAATCTGGAATATCGGAGAAGTTTGGAGTCATCAGTATTCGTTCCTTTTATTTGCCTTTCGGGGAAAGGGTTTTAATTTAGTCTGTATGTTTAAACGAGGCACCTCAATCGGCGATCACAGGAGGCACAATCTGCCTGACGGTATAACGCTTTTCACCTGGCGGATCTTTCCGATTTCTGTATTTTTGCCTTTCCTACTCAAACAGGCCATTCCGCCATTTTCAGATTATTAAAGAGTCATACTTCGTTTCCATTTAATTGCAGTTAATGTTGTGGGACGTCCATGAAAGGAGCCAGTGTCTGTTCTGACTTACGTTATAGCAGCTATAAACGGTCTGTCCCTCACCAGCCTCTCTTTTTTTTCTCAGTCTTGAAGTTAATAAGATGAAAACATGCAGCTTGCTACCGAGAAACCAAACAGATCCAAACACTTCAGGCCGGAAATCTTACAGACCGTTACACTAGCGCCCCTTTCCGTAAACGTCGATCCTTACCCCATGAACACTTCACCATGACAACGCTTACATGTTTTGCTTTGCTAAATAATAACATTTTTAATAGGCTTAGATCGACTTTATGTGCATGAGCATCTACCTTTGAATGAGTCGTTACTATGGAAACGATAATGTGTTAGAGCGAGGTTATTCGTATGACGGCTGTCGGAGGATACCGAGCGTTCCCGAACTCGTTCTTTTCTCTTATTGCACTGGACTGGCGTTATTACAGCGCTACTACATGTCTGATTTTTTCAGCCTCTACTTCTATAGTCCTTGTGATAAATTTATGATTTGTCCACCCAGATATGGTTGTTTGATCTGTATTAATTTGCTGAAGCACGCTGATGAGTTATTCTTTGTCATCGGGTGCGCAGACTAAAAATTCATGAGCTAAATCCTCAGCAAACAGCAGTGAGTGGTGTGCTGAGAGTTTCATCTTCACAGTGTGTGTTGTAGTGCAGTGCTGCAGCCTTACTCTGTGCAAATTGAGGAGGATTGTCGTTCACATCAGTCAGCGTGATGTTGACTATAGTGGAGCCCGTTAAGCCGCCTCTCTGGCCCGCCATGTCCTTGGCTTCGATCACTACCTGGTAATGCTCTCTCTGCTCTCTGTCCATGTCCGAGGGCCCTAAGGCTGTCCGGATTATGCCTGAAGGAAACACAGGTCTGTGTGGGCTGCTTGTTTTTTTTTTTCCCCCCTCACACGCGCGCGCACACACACACACACACACACACACACACAGAGAAAGAGAAATCTGTTTTTCCGTGAAAGCTCCATAATGTCCTGATCATCATTATGTGCTATGGAGACGGTTTAAAGCTGCGTTTGCTCTGCCACACGATGATGATCGTGGAACTATGAGGCTCTGGGGAAAGAGCTACAAACCATGCTCTTTGTGATGGAAACGCGGTTAAAAACCTCGGTGTGTTGGAGCAGCGCAGAGCTCGTTGCGTGCACGCTGACCCTTATGTTGCCTTGGAGATTGTAATTGGCATCAGCAGCCTCTACTGGGATGCAGCTGCAGGTAGTGAATTATCTGGGCTGAAGGATAAAGGCGGGTGCCGTGGCGATGCTTTCAGCAGCCGAGCCAAGCAGACTGTGTAGCGACGGAGCGTTCCAAATCTTACAGTGCATGTCAAACCTCCACGTCATACATAAGGCTGTAATCTGGCCTAACAAACGAATTTGGAATCTGTGACTTCTTAATGAAGATCTGCTTGTAATTGAATCTGAAAGGTATGGAAAAAGAGCTAGTGTGTAGTTTTTCTGCTAGGGGGCGATAAACTCAGGGCTGGTTCCTCAGCTACCAGACGCAGCGGGATCGTCAGATATCGGATCGGATCATATCGTCACAATTACTACGGTATCATCAAACATCATGTCGTATCATCACAGATACCGTGGTAGTGTCAAGTATCATATCGTATCCTGGCTGATATTATGGTATTGTTAACTACTGAACAGTTCCATATCATCCCAGATTCAGTGCTTTCGGCAAATTGCGTTAAGAATCGCAATTGCACATATCAGGCAGAAGCCCGAAGTTTACACCCCGGACATTACCAAACACATTTTCTAATGTGTAATATTGTTGTTGTTTAAAATGAGTTTCAAAGTGACGCCCCGACTCTAAGAAAATGCTAGAAAACAAAGAATGTGTCATAACTGCAAATGGTCATAAAACTGTCACAGATGGCTGCTGGAGTGGTTCGTCTGTTCCATCTCATAAAAAAGGAGCGCTCCAAATCCAAGTCCAGGATCGGCTGGGTGGTTTTTTTCTTCTCGGAAACGATTGCACGATTAACCTCGGGTCCTGATGGATATATCCCGTTTACGACTTACACGCATATCGTCGTCCGTGTCACATCTGGGCTCACCCGTATCGCTGTTAAGCTGGACGCTAATCTGCTGCATGAGCTTTTTGTGTTTCTGTTTAAACAAAGACCTCTGCTGGAGACGGTCCAGGGTGCACATTAAAATGATTAAACTGCTTTGAGTATGTTCGACTAAAGTGCTCGAGTGGGAGGGCCATAATGCAGACCTTTCACATTTCTGAAGTACTCTCTTGCTCTACCTTTTTTATTCTCTTTCTCTGTGCAACTTATTGTATTTCACTCTCTCTCTCTCTCTCTCTCTCTCTCTCTCTCTATATATATATATATATGTTAGATAATGATGAGGACACGCCACGCTGGATGGACCATCTGACCTGTGTTTGACTCGACGGAGAAGTACGGGTGACCCTGGCTGATGCTGTACACCAGTTTTGCGCTCAGGCCGAACATCTCGTCGTCTGCGTCTTGTGCCGTCACCTGAATAACCGAAGTTCCTTAGAAAACAAAAACACAGATCATTGGTTTAGAACAAACTTTGACTTTTATAGTAATAGCTGGAATAATTATTTAAACCAGGGGTGTTAAATATGGGTCCAGCTGCATAAAAATCTTGAAGGCTAAGATCCGATTTAGCCTTACTGTTTGTCGTTACCTTCTAATGCTTAACAGTTAATAATTAGTTTACGGCTGTAACGTGCGTTTGTATATTTTATTTAGTGGTTATATATACACTACCAGTCAAAAGTTTGGACACCCCTTCTATTCAATGTTTTTTTCTTTATTTTTATAACTTAAAAGACGCGTCATGTCTTAAAGTAATGACGGACTGTTGTGTCTCTTTACTTAGTCGAGCGCTTGTTGACATGATATGGATTACTTCAGTTGTTCAATAGCGCTGTTATAAACAATACTGTATTTTTATCATTTCCCATTTACTAGTTACTGTATGTCTCAATCGCATTTAGAAGGCAAGAAATGCCACTAATAAGCGTTTAACGAGGCGCACCTGTTCACTGAAAAGCATTCCAGGTGACGACTTC
>JAQQZR010000018.1:1420156-1440760 GCA_030068235.1 Notoglanidium macrostoma | reverse complement strand
AAGATGCTGGGATTGGCTCCAGCTTCCCCGCCACCCAGACGCATAAAGCGCTATAGATAATGGATGGATGGATGGATACTTACAAGTTGTTCTTGGTTCATTAACTTTTATGTTGTAAACTTAACTTGTAATAACTGCTACTAAAATGTTTCACTAAATTCATGCATAGATACAGGTACAGGTAGTAAATGTGTTATAATTTCTGTAAAATTACACAATTATTCAACATCCACCTGAAAATCGAAAGAAGAATGCACCAAGTATCATGTCCAAGTACCTAAAATTTTGAAACATTCATTGCTATGTGCTAACGTTTCCAACTTACAAACTTCGCACCGAGTACGACTTGCAGGATCTTTAATCTCAGTAAATATTGCGCAGTAGCAGCGACGTTTAAACCTCGTATTTAAAGATGCTTCCATCGTCAGACTGTAACAAGTTTTTACAGTACGGTAATTATCTACTAAGTATATGTATATTCTGTTGTAGGTATATGCTGATTTATAATTTATTTAGCATGTGCTAATTTCAGGTCATTTCTGGTGCATATTTTCCAGATTGAATAAAACACTTTATAGTGTAAAAACTGCCAAAAAACTACACCGGAACTGAAATGCTATGAAATTCTGAAATTAATCAATGTAGAATATAAAAGTTGTACTTCCTGCATAAACTTTGTAGGTTGAATATGTAAACATATAGTAAATAATGTAAAAATGATCAGTTAGACTTCAATACTGAATGCTAACAGTAACATTATTAGTAAGTACTACTACAATTTCAGTAAATATATGCATAGATGTAAGTATAGATGATATTTCCTGTAACATTGCATGATTATTCTTCACACCAATAAGACATAATATAAAACAAGATAATAATAACAATATAGATATTAACATGAAGTACCTGATATTTTGTCAGATTAGCTACAAGGTACTAACATTTCCAACTTGCAAAGTTTGCACCAATTGTAAAACCTTGGATTTACAAATTAATTTCTAAATAAATAAATTGTAGAGCAGCACTTAGTACACACGTAGCAGCTTTCACATGCACCGCTAGTCAACAAGGTTCGTACATTTAATTTATTTAATAAGGGAAAAAAAAATCTAAAAAAACCTAAATTGCTGTATTTATGGATCTTCCTCTTTAAATGAGAGTTTAAATGAGTGCTTTATTAAAGTGCACTTGTTCGCTGAAGCCGTTACTGTAAGATTATAAATTACCGTCAGCTGGAATTTGTCTTCTATTTGATATTAGCTAGTATCAAGCACTATGCTGTATGCTAGAAGAATCTGATTAAAGTGATTTTCCAGTTACATCTAGACATTGTTTCCTTATTCAACATGACTCAGTTCACTTAGATCTAATTCGTAGTTAGATTTCCTAATTGTAGTTCTAATTTCTTGAAGTTGAACCGAACCTGATCACTGTGAGAGCCATACTCATGAGCACGCTCCGGGTAAAAACTTTTCTTCTTTAGATTTGCACAGGAGTTACGAAGCTAATGTAGCAAACAATGGAAATTATAAACCTAAAATGCCTCTGTTCACTTATGCTTAATTTATTACTTATATTTTCTAATTCAAGTGTATTTAACTTGTAATTTCTTGAAGCGAAACCGAAAATGATACAAAATCTTTACGCGTCATGCGCATGCATGTGTATTGATTTTTGATGAACTTTTAAAAAAAACAATTTCTCAGGTCTGCATCTTCCCATCCCTGCGCCTCATTCAGAAGCCTTCAGGCTGACACTTCAGGCTGAGCCCTGGTTAATTCTCAACAAAGATGGGCCTGCTGATTCCCCTGCATTCCTCAGAGGTAGTGAAATTCCTTTCGGTCGGGCCGCGACTCATCAGTGGAGTGTGTTTACAGCAAGGCAGCTGGGCGCAGTGTGAGATCTAAGCTCCTTTTCAGGAAGAATGTGCATTTTGTGATGTTATGTAACAGTGTATACAGTCAGGTCCAAAAATATTTGGACAGCGACAGATTTGATGTTATTTTAGCTGTCTACAACAGTGTAATAGAGCTGAAAATAATGAATTTGAGGCCATGATGCAGACTTTCAGATTCATTTGTTCATTTTGAGGGATTTTACATGCAAATTGGAGCAATGCTGTACAGCACGGTTGCCCCACCTCAGCTTTTTTAAGGAACCAACTAATTGGTCAAGCTAACAATCATGAATGAAATTCTCATTTTTAATACTTGATTGCAAATACTTTGCAGTCAATAACTGCCTAAAGTCTGGAACCCAGATGTTCGGCTTCTTCTTTAGTGATGCTCTGCCACACCTTTACATCAGCTGTCTTCACCCTTCTTGGGGTGTTCTTGGGGCGATTTTTGGACTTGATATCGAAAGTTAACAGAAACAGATTCCAAATGCAAATTTCACACCTGAAATCAACCCTAGACCTTTTTTGTGCTTACTTGTAAGTGACACATACCTGGATACTGAATAGCTAAGCAGCCAATTGCCCAATAAAATAAAAAACCTGTGTGTGTGTTTGGTGTTGGTGGTAAATCTCCTCCTAAATAAAGCTGAGATTCTGCACTTTGAGCTAACCTACGATGAAAAGAACTCGTTACTGATTGAAACCGACAATGCTTGACAAAATTCTCCCACAGTAGAGCCAATTTTTTTGATTGGCTGCTGGCAGCCTGAACGAGAGTTTAGAAACTCACTCTGAGCGCAGTTCATTCAATAAATTCAATATAAAATTCAATATACTGAATTAAATTGAATTAACTAGCTGGACTCGGGGGAGCTGAACGTTAGCCGTCGGGATGAAAGACCAACCATGCTGAATTTTTGTAGACATCATATCGATAAAACTATTTAAAAAAAAAAATGTTACAAACATATTTCAAAATCATTAAAGTCTTTTTCCAAATGGTTTATTTATTTATTTATTTATTTATTTATGTACACAAGCTTTGGCTAGGCATATTCCTGCACTAGCTTTAGCACCTCCTAGCATCTTTATGCTAAACACAACAACTTGTCGGACTTGGCTTTAGCTTAGGCGCGGGCAGCTTTAATACTTAATGCTGGTTGATATGAAACTCTAGCTAGAACAATACCTATGTGAGTTATATTCGCAGGAGAGGCTAATTTATACAGCTAGCCAGTTATGAAACGAAATCATGGCCAGATACCTAACTTAGCAAGGTAGCTAATATGAAAAAAAAAAAAAAAAAAAAGCTATCAACAGAATGGATGAAAACAATTTTAGAAATGCAGGATTTTAAAAATGTTTATTTTAGGTAGACTTTTGCAAATTATTCTTTTTTTTTTTAGCAAAATGTTTCCACATGCTATATGGGAGCTGAGCATGTGCTAGCACCCACTTTAGCTTTTCCTCCAACAAATTTCCTGAAGATGTCAGAAAACTTAAAGTTACGTATTTTTTTTTTGGTAACCTACAGCTTTACCTCTGACACTGGAGACTCCTTCTATAAATGTCAAATAAACGTCTCCTTATAGGAAACCTCACCATATCAGCGATTACACGCATTTTAAATCTGTTTATGTGGATCGTCCGCCTTACGAGCTCCTGTAAATGAGCCGTTGCTATGGAAACTCATTAGAACAAGCGCATTATATATATATAAACCTGCGAGCTGCGCTACTATCAGAGAAAATTACAACAGAGAATACTATCTCTATTTATTTTTAATGGCAAGTCACTCACCAGTGTGTCCTGGATATCAGATTAGCATTGGCGAGTTTGATATTACTATTGCTATTAAAAAAAAAAAAAGCAAAACAAAGGGAAATTTCAGCAGGATTGTGATCGATATGCTCAATGGCGCACATTTATGGAGCGAAAGGAGCACACTCGATGTATTCTTTGTGATGTAATTGTGGCACAGCTTGTGATTTTCTCTGACTTGACGACTGCTGATGAAGCAGAAACTGTCTCTTGAGTCAGCGTGCAGTGTTTAAGAAGTGCTTATTTGCAGGAAAAAAGGGGCGGCGGCGGTGGCGGCGGCGGCGGCGGCGGGGGACAAGAGTCGGATCGTCGCGTCCTGATTTGAAAAGGACGGAATCAAATGTGGCACAAATACACGAGAAAAAGGAAAAAGGAGAAAAGAACAAGAAGGATGCTCTGAGGAAATCTAAAAATATCGCTCCAGCGCAGATCATTTAATGGATTCGCTTAGCTTTAATCTAGCTAATCCGTATAGACCGGATAGATGTCGAGATTTTATTCATTATTTTTTTTTTTTACGTCGAGCTGCATGTACTGGAAGCAAAGGCGTGTCTTTTTTACTTATCTCATCACAGATTACTCGAGTGATGCACACAAAGAAAGCAGATGTTCCGAGTTAACAGCCAATCTCACGCTTTGGCAGCTGTTGGTGTTTATATTGCTCTGAGTGCTGTATATCTAATCTGAGCTAGCCGGCATGGGGACATGATGTACATGCTCTGTCATCCTGTCATAAATATATACGGAGAAAAATGATGTGGGGCGTCAAAAAAATGTCAAATAACGTCGAATAACGTCTAATGTGCCTCTGTCGATGGGAACTGCTGTCGGAAAAATGTCAGTGCAGCGTGCGGTTTGAGGAAAGCAAATAAGCCATCTGCATGCTAAAAACGACTATTGTTTCTTTTTGCTAATCAGCCCTGGCAAATGTGAATACTTCGGAGGATTCTCGCAAAAGCTTAAGGACAACACGCTTTAATCCGCTTTAAATCAGAACCAGCATATTGCCTGAGACAGCGAGGCAGAGTCAAGGAGCGAATGAATAATAATAAGCCCCGGATCTGTTCCTTAATTCAGTGAAAAACACATGCGGAAGCCGCTCAAACGTGCACGCGGCTGCGTTTTTTTTGACTCGTGAACCGAGGGATCAGTCGGGGCGCTGCGTTTTCTAGCCTCGCCTTGATGAGATTTGAGAGTTTTCTGAGAGCGGCTCATTTGCATGTGTTTGCAGCGCAGTGTGTCGAGAGGCGCATTTTTAAAATATCCGCTCCCCGAGCATGCCGCAGCTCGGTCTCGCAGGCGCCGAGCACGATCGGGGCCGAATAGAGTGCGGAAAATCAGCAGGACCGAACCCGGCTCCTCCAACAGAATGAGATTTCTACTCTCGGCGAGGGAGCAGCTCGGAGCGACCCGGGGCAACGACTCTACACCAGTGCAGGAAATTTATTAGACGGGTCTCTCAAGGGAGTGTGTCATGTCATGTTTGTTGACCGACCGTGTTTGGGGTTGGGGAGAAAAAAAAAAAGAAAGACAGCCCCAAGCTGCAGAGATGGTATGATTCATGCTGGTGTTGGGTTAAAGGGAAAGTTAAAAGTGTGTCAAAACGAAAAGCAGGAAAAAAGTCTCCCCGAATGACTTGCATGTCCATCTTTATAATTAACATGTCGGATTCATGTTTCGCTGGAGAGAGCAGTGCGGCGGCGCTTTAGTGTTTTACTCTGCCCGGCATTTTGTACACTCTGCACAAACAGATCCAAATCCTCAAGCTAACACCGTCATCGTTAGATCGCTAACTAGACGAGCCGAGCCATAACTGCATTCTGGGTCTTCGGGTCCGGTGTTTATTCCAACATCACTTCTTCTACGCTGGATTTCTTATCAATATGAGGTCGAAGTTGACCGCCACAAAAAAGCGAGTGAGAGAAGGAACAACAAAATCTGAAAAACGATAATCGCTTCTGTTTAAAGACCTTTGTAACTGCAATCGCATTGACATAACAGAGCATGACGCAAAACCGCTAGCTTCTCACAGGAACAATGGGGATACATCAGCGGCCAGCAGATTAGCATCAAAACGACTAATCACATCAGAGCGATTTCAATGCAAATGTTTTTAACACGTGGAGTTTTCCTTTACGGGGGACATAAAGCGGCTGTAAAGCGGGCTTGGCTTGGCGTTTATCCTTCATTACTCCTGATAAAGCTATCGAGGTGCAGTTAGCGTATTTACAGCACGTTCGGTTCGGACATCCTGGACTAATCTTGTTGGTGGTTTGAATGAGCCATCTCGTGTGAGATTCGGACGTTCGTGAAGACATGGAATAAAGTTAATTCCCAAAACAAGCTAATCCTTTTCGATGTAGATGAAAGAAAGAGAAGCGAGAGGGAGTGAGACAGCTCCTTTTGTCTACTGTCCGTTCGAGGCCTGCCGCACGCTGCACAGCGAGAGACGGATTAATGACCCCCCTGAACTCCCCCAGATGGACAGAGTCTGTTCGGTCTTATTAAATCCTTTGCTGTTTTTCTGCTCAGACCTCCAGCACATCCCGGATACTCGACGTGTGAAGTCCACAATAACGTATTCCCAAAGCAATTAAACTTTAACTCGTCTTTCTCGCTTAAAAAAAAACCTCCTTTAGCATTACTGCAATCTTTAGCTGGAGGAATTATGACAGCTAGCTTATACGTAGTTAGCTAATAGCTACATCACTAACACTAACCACTGCCTCATTAGCACGCTAACTAGCATGAACTGAAAAGGGAGTAGAGTTAACAGTTCGCTGACTGCGTACAAACATGGACAGCACTACGGCGTGCAGTAGTGTGATTCATTTTTCAACAGTGTTAATAGAAACATTCGTCATTCAGCTTTCCTGCGTTCAATCATCCAACCAGGGGGTTTGTGCCAATAACACAGGTAAAGAAATAAAACACGGCGCCACGCTGCGAGAGGAACGTACGTAATCAGTAACCATCACTCACTGACCATCCTGAGGTCGAGCTGTTTACAATAACGGCACCTCCCGTTTTGTGTTTTATTTCTCTGACACCACGTACTTTTTATCCATTTATAGCTACACTTAATGTTATGGTACGTCCTGCATAGATTTCTAGCACATGCCGAGGATAACGTACGTCCCTGATGGATGAACGGGGCAACAGCGGCGATTAAAGTCTGCATGAAACGCCGATCTCCCTCCGTCTCCACTCGAACGATCTCGCTGAAGAATCTGGGGTTATGGCTCTAATCTCGCTGCATTACTCCTCGCTGAAGGGATTAAGGAGTGACAATTTCAAGAGGAGAAGAAAGATGTAATGCGGCGCTTAAGCCGTCGTCCCTATTAAAAGCAAAACTGTGCAAGCGCCGCTCCGCTCGCTAAACATTTCATAAAGTTGATGGATTTTCTAAATGCAAATAAGGATATTTGTATCCCGTCCCTCAGGAAAATCACTTTTCACACTCATGTGCTTCCGTCTCTCTGATGGGCGCGCTTAAGCGCGTTTTCTTTTTTTTCTTTTTTTTTTTTAGGAATCCGTCAAGGCCGGCGGGTTGATTAATCCCGGAGGTACGCTTAAATCCAGCTCTAAATTAGCGCTGCAAAAATGAGAAAATTCTTTAGCCGGGAGTGCAGACTGATTAAAAGTCCTTTTCAGGTGTCAATGATTTACAAAAACTACCGAACTTAATCCTCTTTTATTTATTTATTTTTTCTTTCGAAGCCCACTCCAATGTCTCTCCGAGCTTTTTTTAAGGACCGCGGCTGAGTTAAAGTGGAAGAGGAAGGTAATGACCCACAGAGCTTTTACTTCAGACAAAGGGAAAATAATTAGATAGCGGCAGGGGAGGGAAGGAGAGGGAGACCGGAAAAAAGAAAAAAAAAGAAAAACCTCTGCAGGTAAAATAAAATGGCCGGCTTAGAGAGAGGGAAAAAGGAGGGAAAGATTAAAGCCTATAGCCGCACTCGTTTATTGTGGCCCGAGATTGGAGAAAAAAAGGAAAAATAACACATACAAGGAAAGGAAAAGCCACAAATTCACGAGTCACTGCTTTATTTTCAAGCTTAGGAAATCCCATGAGAGGGACAAAATAAGTTCGGTGCACAGTAATTAACTTTGGTGCAACCTTTGGCCACAGAGTGCAGTCGACCCTGCAGTTTTTTTCGCCTCAGCATTTCCGACGGCGGCCGTATCGCTCTCCCAGCAGACTAACAGCCTGGGTAACACCATTACAGAGAGCGATACGGCCTCGGCTTCGGCTTCCTGCCTTTAAAACAAGTTTAGATCTGACTTTATCACTGCCGTATCACCGCCTCTTCTGACAGAGCCAGGACGTTTGCGCATTAGCAGCGACTAGCTGTACGGTTAAACACGATAACAAAGACCTCAGTGCTTATACTGGATTCTGATTGGTCGGAAGGTTGATTCATTTTCTGTACCAGCAGCTGGCAGTTGTGCCGCGCCGTCTATTCATGCGAATACGTTATCATTTCTATAGTAACAGCTAACAGATAAAAACGTGTAATTATTGATGCGGTGTAAGATTTATGTAAGGAGTCTCCAGTGTCAAGGCTTGGAACAGTCAGATGGAGAACCGAGAGTTGAGGTCGCTCAGTGTTGTGACAAACGCTGAGTTTTTCTTTTCTTAATAACTTCGAGAACGAGAACTATTTAAGGCTGCTATAACGTGAACGAGAACTAAGGAACTTAGCTTTAACTGTAGCTGACGGATAAAACGTGACGTGTGCTTTTTTAATAAACAGAAAATGATCGTCGTCGGCAAATTGCTGTGGAATACGTGTCATAAAACGTTTTGGGACGTGAAACGAATAAACTCGTTTCGCTGTTGTTGATTATTTTCCTATAACGGAGTGACCGTTTTATTGCTTACACGTGAACGCGTTATCGTCTCGTACACATTCTGGAGCATTGAGAGCACAACCCGAATGCACACGTCTGATCGTTCTCGTCCATCTCGAGGCACGTCGCGGTGCAGCTCATGCGAGCAAACGAGGAGAAATTTCCGGTAGTCGGCCATCACTCTGCTAGGTGTCTGTCGCACCATCGGCTTGTTAGCGCGTATGCGGGACGATACACTCGGTGCCGGATCTGTTAAATCAAATCTGTGGTCCGGATTAGACTGTAATCCTCGAGAACTCATTAGGAGAGAACACGTTTCAATCTTCTCCGTAGGGCCTCAAATGAAACGGCTTCTAAATCCACATTGGCGCCAAAGCAGCGCTGGAACAATTCTTATGATCCCACGTACAGTGTGTCTCTGCTGAAACGGAGCACACGTGATTCCCGTTGCCGTGGACGCCCGTTCCCTCCTCCTCCTCCTCCTCCTCCTCTTTTCTGCAGATGTGCCTCTCATTGCAATCTTGAAATATTTTCCAGCGAGATCGACCTTTTGTCCTGCGTCTCTGCATTCCTAAACAATTGATTAGCGCTTATCTTGAGAGAGGGGAAGATAATCTCTCAGGTCACGGGAGCAGGAAACAAACTGTAAACACTGACAACACTAATTTATGATTCAGAAGACTAATATGCAGCGTGAATATAAAAACCTGAGCAGTATCCGGCTTCGGCCTAGCGGACCTGCGATGGGAACTCTCAGAAGAAGAGGACGATAAAAGATTAGCTCTTAATACATAAAAATGAACCAGACTACTAAATACTTCGCCAGCACCAGCACGCTAACTAACTGCCTAGCTGACATTAAGTAGAAATTTCACAAGCAATAACAGCTAGCTGAATTCTCTAACATGAGCTAGCTATCGAAGCGGTTAATTACCATGCTAATGTTGGTCAGTTAATGTTTCGATACCCAAGCTAGCTAATCAGCTAATTCTAACAGATTGCTAATTATGCAAGTTGACTAGCGAGTCAACCAACTGACACTAACCAATGTGTCATTTCTATAAAGTCAGCTAGGGTTAGCGTAACTTACACTAACATTTTAGTTAATATTTCAACACCCAAGACAGCTAACATGCTAATTCTCAGCTTGCTATTATTTTTAGCTACCTAGCTAAAATGAAAGAAACGTTAGCTAAGTTAAATACCGGCTAAATTAAACATAGCGCTGGTCAGGTAGGTGACGTTACGTTTCAGATAATGCTTTAACACACTAGAGAACTACTCTGTAAGTACAGTTATAGAAGAATAAGCACCACCTTCTGACCAATCGGAATCCAAAACCAGCTTTTTTTCTACAGCTTCTATAGATTATGGAACGATCATTGTCTTCCACACGTCAGCTCATTTTGTGTCGTTTTTTTCCCCATCATTCCTTCAGAATGCATGATCTTCGTCTTCTGCTCTTCCTGGAGTGCCTGAGCTAGGATCCCATTAGCTGAGTTCTGAGCTGTGCGCACTGCACTGATCTTACTAAACACCAGGGGAATTTCCTTTGCAGGGTAACGTTCCTTCTATTCCTCTCTGATAACTCGAGAGCTGTGAGTGTTTACCAGGCCGAGGCAGGCCGATTTATCTTGTGCTCCAGTAAAAAGGGAAGCGAGAGATTCCCTCATCTCACGTCCAGACGCGAGGACAGCGGTCTGACGTCCAGCGCTATCAGTTACGTGCCACCGATCTGCGTGTCCTTTTTCGTCCCCCTTGAGGATCAGCGTTGTCTCTTATCTTCAGCCGATGACTCTGCGTCGGACCCCGAATAACACAGGGGTTGTGAAGGACAATGGCGAAACCTCATCAGGGAATCGACTCGCATCAGAACGTAACCCAAACCCGAGTTCTTCTGCGGTTCTGCTTGAGTCAATACGACCCATTTTAGATGCTAAAAATGGGACTTGGCTCAGTTTCTCTAGCGAACACAAGACGTTATATTGGAAAACATATTTATATATTTATGTCATGCTTAGGTCGCTTCACCCAGAGACTTGAAATAAAAGTCTTAAGAATGATTTAAAAATGTTATCTGAGCCTAAAATATGATGTTAGTTGACGTTAGTACAAATAACATTCAGCTATTAGCTGATTTTTATCCATTTTTATCAGGTGTAAAGACAAACAGAAGCAAGCAATAGCAATAAAAGCTATAACGTGAAAACGTATGAAATCACATGAAGCATCGGAATTTGCACGAATGTAGCTAATAGCTGATTAATCATCAAAAGGGGCGGAGTTAGGGTGAGAACATTCTCACAACTTTGTCGTTACTGTGTCAATCATTCTGATTCATATTTTGCCATGGCGTTGTTTTTGTAGGGAAGAGAATTTCTTCCTTTTGTTTCTTTCTAACCTGCATGCTAACACCTGAGATACACAGGCATTAGATTAAAGGCACTTTCACACACGCTAGTCCGTTTGTCGAGTCCAGGGTGAAAATTATTCCTGTGGTTTGTTTTCTGTTTGACTTGTTTTCACGCTGCACATAATTAAACCCAAAAAGTCAGAAATACGCAGACAGGAGATGTTAAATTAACCTTTACCGAGCGCGTGTAGAAATCACGGGACTCACCCTAGCGGAGAGAACGTGGAGCCGGCTCTAAATGACCGATTTGCTAATTATAAGAGTTTAAAATATTCCGTGTCACGATAAACTTTTATTATTTTCTTTTCTTTGTCCGAATTCACAAAAGACGGTGTTTCTGCACAGATCCGTCTCAGTTTAGCAACATACAAAGCTAGAATCGAATCTTTGATTCACTTCCTGCAGGAGACGATTCAGAGTCAAATCACCAGAGTTCCTTGCTCTCGATTGCCATTGCTGCGTTCTCAGCGGCCTACAGAACAGCACCGAGAACACCGGGGATGTGTATGAGCGGACGTTTACGCTGCCTGCTTGGAGGATCACTCAGAATATATATCGCAGTGAATGGTATGGCACGGGTTAAACGGGCATGGATCGCTAGTGACTAGTGAGATGTGTGTCTGTGTTGCATTGATGCTCTTTATGCAGTGTGTTCAGGGTTTGACACACTGCACCATCCTCCACCAGCTGCCCACGGATAATGCAGCTGGCAACATTTCCGACTTCACATCCCGGCATTTAGAGCCTCTGCGCCAAACTCCCAGCGAGCTCGACCGCTTTGAACTCACGCCGCATGCAGGCAGCTTCACCGGCCGCCGCATACGCGAGCCCGGTTTATTCCTCGCAGGCTGAAGTTAACTTCATAACTTTATGATATTTTCCGTGGTTTCTGCTGACTTGGTTGACTTGCTTTTGGCAGGAAATCAGTGCAGCTCAGCGCTGAAGCACATGCACTGTGATGTGCTGTCAGGAGGCAGGGGGGTCCGCGCCGCCCGAGCTCATTCAGCACGTCCAATCAGCATCGGTGGAGAGCGTGCATTTTAAGCAACAGCCCTGCTGATTCATGTCAGCGATCGATTTTTGTCCCGGGTTCTGTAGGTAAAAAGCGAGAAGAGTTAAAAAAACGAAATAATTGGAATCAACTTCGAGCCACGTGGAGAGATCGGATCTGTCAAGAGCAACTCCAGGAATGTGATCAGAGCGTCTCAGAACTGACCCGAAGCACTTCACGTCTAACTAGAGCGGATATCCTGCTCGCTAATAAATCAATTTCTGCCATGATGGAGACAAATATCGGAGCATGGATGTTTGATGTGTCACGCTCGATTCCTCGAAGAGGCCTGTCCGTCCGCGAGCGTGTTATCGCCCGTCCTGGCGTCTGTTTACTCCGGAATACCACCGACCGCATCCCAAATGAAGCTTGGACTTTGAAGGGACTTCAAAAAGAAGCCGCGATGAGAGAGGGCTGTAATTACATGTGTCCGAGGAGACCGTTTTTATAAGGACGGAATCTGGACTGATGTTCGTTTTGTGGTCGATATTTTACATTAGTCTCAAAGTGAATTGAGCGGGAGACGCATCTGGTTTCCTAACAAATCTAACCTTTAATCTAATCTCAGGGGCGGAGCCACGGCTTTCACACTGGCCAGATTACACTGGAGTAGCAATCGAGGGTGGCGCGACATATTAATCCACATCCACAGGAAATGACATGATGTAGCGCCCCCTATCTGCGTACGCGCTGCGTAAGAGCCTCAGAAGTAAGTATATGATCCTCGTAAGATCCCGTGAACGTATACTACGTAGACGTAACAATCTCAATCTCGTTAGTTAATGAAAGCTGATAACGTTTACTGATAACGTTTACTGATACGAAAGCTGATAAACGATTCGTTTATTTTCCCAGGTGGCCTTTCATTTTTAATTTAATTATTAGATGTGAATTTCTGACATTAGCTCTTTTTCACAGCCATCACATATTGTCCACACGATCACGTGAAACGTAGGTGACTTTTCCGTAAGAGCGGTTTAACGCAGGCGTCTTTTCTTTTTATTGATATATTTGAAGAATCTGAAGAGATTTAACTTTTAATTGAGTGAATGAAAAAATATAGCTACTTTTACTAAATCCGGTTGTTTTTTGCTAAAGCACAGTGAAGTCTGAAATCTATTGCCTCCGTATCGATCCGGTATTGAATTAGATATTCAATCTGTAATATTTCCGGGACGAGTTCGTCTCGGCCTGTATAGATATCTTTAATGTGTTCATCTGTGCCCTAAATGAAAGCACGACCTCTCTGTTTCTGTAGGAGGCTCTTCAAAGGCCACTGGATAATATTGCGCTCCAGACCAATTTACAGAGGAAAAATGAACAGCATCACAGAACAGAACCAAAACAATGGCGGCTCTTTGAGTGACTCGGCAGCCCAATAATGAAGTGTGAAATTGAACTGTCAGTGCTCTGTGATTGTGTGCCTTCTCTCGCCAGAGGGATCACATCGGGGGCTGATAAAAGCTCAGCACAATGCGGCGTCTGACACCCGGCCATCGTAAACACAACATCCTCCCAATCTCTACTTATCTACGCTGTTACACAGGCGGCCCACGAACTCCAGCTGCTGTCATATTTAACTCGGTTAAGAGGCTCATAATTGCAAAAGAATTTCCTCATATGGAGGAGTCATATGTGATGATTCACTTGTGAAATTTACATGTATGCACATTGTTAGATACTTTACCTGAGATGTTTCAGACATTTTTCATGAGTTTTGTTCTTTTCATATGATTCATTTCTTTACATATGATTCATTTATGTTCATATGATTCATTTCTTTACATACGATTCATTTATGTTCATATGATTCATTATTTCGAAGGGTGAGTGAATACTTTTGGCAATATAGTGTATATTATATATATATTTTTTAAAAATATTTTATTTTCATATATGATTATTTTTGACAAAGTTCATATATTTTCCATATGATTATTTATTTTCAAATAATTGTCTGTCACACGACTCATGTATTTTTCTTATTTATACACAATTCATGTCTTTTTGTAATATTCATTGCTTTACATATGACTCTTTTACTTTAATAAGTGATTTTCATATGATTCAATTCTTAACATATGAACATATCAGTTTTATATGTGATAGTTCTAAGTGAATTCATTTATTCACACGTTTCGATGTGATTTTCTCACAGGAATACTTCTTTTCATGTCTTTAGTCTTTCACACCATCACATATACATATATATATATATATATATATATATATATATATATATATAAAAAAGAAGTAAGGATGACACATGAAATGGATGTGATTTTTCCGTAAGGAATGCCGAATTCTCTTCTCAAGGAAATCAGACAGTAAACGGAGAACTGACGGAGCCGCGTTTTCCTCTTCTCGTCTGCCGTCTACCATGTTGCGTCGTTCTCAACAGAAGCGAGTGTTAGCACTGTTAGCACTGTGTGCGGTGTGCGACGCAGCTATTCAATCTGTTCAGCCTTGGGTAATATTTGCACACTACATGAATATTGCAACATATGACTACTGTTACATATTCATACGGAACATTATTCTCTAATTAGACCCAAATTAATGATTTGGCGAGGCACGATTAAGGCAGCGACAATGCTCGTTTCCACGCTCCCGATAGTTATTATGCCTCATAAAAACGGATGTGACTTTTGTTTTTTACATTAGCACAATCCGTTACCTGGTGTTCTCCAGGCTTAATGATCCAGTGGTACATTGCTCTGCTGATAATAATGATTCATTTATACATTATTTAAAACCAAGGAGAAAAAGAAATGTTTGAGAAATCCATCCTGGTGTGAAATTGAAGCATATTTGAATATCTCATTTGCACAACACTTGTTTAGATTTTCTTATGGAGCACTTTTGTATTCAAAAGGTTACATGTTGTGCTCTTACACGTCGGGCTTGATTTTCGCTTAATGATGAAGTGGGTTAAAAAAAAAGTCGCTTGGAAAATGAAATAAACACTTGGGATCATGCTGGGTAAGAAAAACAATCAACAATGAAGTGGTGTGATGCGTAGTCCAATCACAGCATGTCACAACGTCTTCCATTCCTCTCAGATTACAGCAATTCGCCAACCGTTACATTTTTTTTAATTAAAGAATGACACATCATACTTTTACCCATTTATCATGACAAAACAAGCTTAGTTCCTGTTACAAAGCCCTGACACTGGAGACTCCTACCAAACATAACGAATAAACATCTTCACTATATCATCATGAGCTGTGGGTTTTTTTTCCCGTCTTATTAACTTCAAGAAAGAAATAAAAAAGACAGGCCGGTGATGGAACGACTGTTTGTTGCCGCTATAACGTAAGTGAGAACAGGAACTAGCTAAATATTCACTATGGATTCATACGAATGTTCTCGTTAGTGTATAATTAGCTGTAACTACGAATCGTTGTGTTTTTCCGTACGTTTAGAGCGAGCCCTTTATACCTACACAGGGGGCGGGTCCGCCTCTACGGAGACGCCGTGTCGCGCCGCTACAGTAACCTGGAACGGACAAACCTCTAGAGAGCGCCTTCCACGCTTCACGTTTTTACAAGCGGCAGCAGGAATCTGGAAGGAAGCACCCGAAGGAAAGAAAGGAAGACGAGGAGGAAGGAAGAAAAGGAATCTGGAGCTGGAGAACAAGTTTGAGAAGCCAAATTTTGAAAAATGGAGGATCGTAGTTATTATTTAGCACGGAAAAAGCAAGAGAGTGTGAATGTAAGTACTTGGAAGTACGCTACTGGAACCTGACGGCCACCGTACGCTCTAATACACGCTCGGAGAGGGTAAGGGGTAAGAGAGGGGGGGTCAGGGGCAGAATCACACACAGCGGAGCTTTAAGTCAAACAGCCAAGGAGGGACAAAATGTCTGACAGAGAGAGACAAAGAAAGAGAGAGAGAGAGAGAGAGAGAGAGAGAGAGAGTGTATCACCCCTCTCACTCAGTTCACGGCTGTCGTAGTCACTTCGGATGCACATTGTGCCATCACCCATGACACCCACACCGCGTCCACTGGGACGCTAACATCTGTCAACCAAGTGCCCATTTTCAGGCACGGCCTCCAGAACGAAGGCTGATCCAGTCGGAAATTTTAGGACAGAAATATGTGGAGCGGATCACTCGAGCAGCAGAGCCTGCGCGTCTCGGACCACAGCGCGGCTGCGTGTACAGCGCTCACGCAGGCAGGTGTGGGCTGTCGAGCATATGTCAGCTGTCTCGTGTAGTTAGCCGGAGCCAGAACGGGAGGCGGAAAGCTCTGCTGAGGGAGGGGCTGGTGGGGCTTCGGGGTCGCCAGGATGGGATAAATTCCGCCTCACGCTCGGGCTGCAAATTGACTGTGACATTTAAAACACCTCGTGAGATGAGATGTTTGCATTAATAAGTCGACAGAGCTTCCCTCCTGCTCCTCCTCTTCCTCTTGCGGGAAAGCGGGCTCATTTGCACCTTTCAGCTGCTTGCTTCCCGGAATGTGCAGCTTCTCAGTGCCAAATGTTGTTGTTGTTGTTTGTTGTTGTCATACATGTTATGATATTTCACTCACCAGGTTTAGAGCAAGGCTTTGTTTTTCACCGGCGCGGTTGATTGGTGCGATTGCAAGAAGCTTAGACGTGATAATTAATCCGCTGGAATGTAAACCGGTCACGTTAGATCAGATACCGATACCGATACCGATACCGGAGATCAGATGTGTTTATTTACCCGTACTCGGAAAACTACCAGCATGTAGCATGAGTCTAGTTTATGCTGTTGTGCTAATTAACCGAGGACACGACACGACAGCAATCTGGACGTATTTTACGATGGATAAATAGCATGAATACAACTATACAAGTATACGATAAAACATCTTAAACGTAAAACTCAGCAGCTCATTGCGGTCAGTGAACGTTGCCGAGAAAACAATGTCAACTCCAGGTGAGAGGAAATCGCTATGTCGTTCCTGATGATCTGCTACACTGGGCAACTGAAAACAAATGCGTTTTTCCGAAGTAAAACTAAACCAGCTTTTGTGCAATTAAGCTAATTAATGTAGCTAGCTAACGCACTTCAACTACGATCGACTCGCTAACATTATAAAGAACTAGCCTTGAAGCGTAAGCACATTAAGCACACACGTATTCCAACCATGGAACCGTAAACAGAGCTAAATAAATCGTTCTGTGACGTCCCCGATTTCAGTACGTGTCAGAGTCCAAAAAAAAATCCAAACATGAAAAAGGGCACTGATGCAACCTTAATTGAGGGCCTGCGAATTGGACTGCGCTCATTATTGCATTTATGATCATCGCGCGTCCTTGTCACGAATCGAACAACGGATTCAAATTCCATTTTCAGATAAAACGGAGGACAATAAAGCTTTCATTTCTCTCTCATAAACCCCTCATGGACAAGGTCATGTAGCAGTTGTGGTCTGAGTCACGTTTGATAAAATATTACCTTCATTTCCTGTTAAATGTTTCGATATGATTTCCGTCCTCGTGATTCAGCAGGATGCTGTCGATTCAGCACGTCGAAGGTTAAACATACATCGCTTTCGCTCCAGTGCAATTACTACATCACGCTGTACTGATATTAGGTTCAACGTGCACATACGTAGAAGGGTATTAATGCATCTACACCTGGGTGTTTGTGTGTTTATGCATGTATTACTGTATAAAATCCAGGTTTGGTAAACATGCTTCATCTTTTTTTTTGCTTTCGGTGCAGTGTGTCCTGGTTTTGATGCCGTCCCCGTCACAGGAAACATCTGGCATGTGATGCTAGATTTATCGTGGGAACAATAATTAAACCTATCACAGATGAACCCAACACCAGAGTGAGACATGAGAGGAAAAAAATACAGAAAAAGGGGAAAAAAAGAAAACAGACAGCAGAGTGAAATCTCACAGCTTGATGACATTCGGAAAAATCAACATCACCGCAGGCCGCTCGACTCGTTTTGTATTTAGTCGCGGCTCGGTGTGTGAGCCTGAATAACAAAATGGAGAAAATTCCACTCGCTGGACGTGTTTAGTTCTTAACCCTTTAAACTCCCAGGAGCTCAAGATTCACGTTTTCCTCCCCTCATTAACTGCGTGCGATTCACTGTTAATTTCACGGCAGTTACTGAATAATATGGTGTGAAATAAATAACAGAATAACAGCCTGAATGGTTAATGGCTAATTGCTAAACACTTTTACCAGCTATAAACATCTATATGTTTAAAATTATGTCATTCATTCTAAAATACTTCTCGATGTTAAATAATTTTCTCTCAGCGCTGCTGAATTCTTGATTTTTGTCTCGCTTTACTGTTTCACCGACATGACAAGCTGCATTTTTTTGCCTTCATGAGAGACAGAGTAGAGACGCTGCCGAGGGAACGAGTGCTTATAGCTGCTGTAATGTAAGTGACCATAACATAACGTAACTAGAAAAGGATAAAAAGTATAACGTCATGCAAAAAAATTGTTAGCAAATTACTGTGATATAAGAGGAATAAAACACTAGGGGATGAATCAACTTTGGGATAATGGGTTTAATCTTACTGTTCAGAATTTATTAATGATGTGAAAGTGAGGTGACGGAGTGCAGAAATACACACGTATGGCACTAATAAAGGATCTAAGTTTGTAAGGGATCTTAAAACCAAAAGCAAGCCAAAATCCAGCAACACACGCACACACACACGCGCGCACACACACACACACACACAAATAAGAAAAAACTCCAGAAACCTCTACAGAAATGTTCAAAAGGCCTTGATTCATTTCATTAGCCAGGCAGCACAGTTTGGTGACGAACAATGCCAAGTTTTTGCTCCCAATAGACACGGTACAGAGTGCACCACAAAAGCTCTGCCGCAGTGAGGGAGGAAAATTGGAGCGCCTGTTTAGATGACCATGAAAAGTGGGCCAAATGAAATGGCTGGTGAATAAGCGGCCCTGCCAAGAGCGGCCTTCACTCGCTGAAGTCGAGCTACGGGTCATTCAGGAGAATCACACGGCCTACTGTGGCTCCCGTTCCCACTGCGCTTTCATCTCTAATGAAACTGCTACATTTCAATGCAGAAAAGAGAGAGAGAGTTGAATACACGTGCGACGGCGGCTGCATGGGTGGCAGTGATGGGCACAGCCGAACTGTGAGTCACAGATTAGCAGGTCAATTTGTGAAAATCTGTTGGGACAAAAAAAAAAAAGAAGATTTAACAACTGTGATTTATGATAGAAAATGAAATTCTAACACATTATCAACAGACAGAGAGAGAGAGAGAGAGAGAAACAAGTGAAGTAATAGATTAAATTATAAAAGAGTACACAAAGCTTCATGGCCTTTATTCTATTACATATTATTATTAATATTACTGTATTCTGTAATTTAGTGAAATATACAACATAACTAACAATACGAGGTACACTGACTGCCATCCATCCATCCATCCATCCATCCATCCATCCATCCAGATAAGCAATAAGCACACCAACAGAGAGGCAGGCAGACAGACACAGAGAGGCAGACAGAAATACAGACAGACAGAGGCAGGCAAGCAGACAGACAGAGAGACAGACAGAGAGACAGACAGAGAGACAGGCAGACAGACAGACACAGAGAGGCAGACAGAAATACAGACAGACAGAGAGACAGACAGAGATACAGACAGAGAGACAGGCAGACAGATAGACACAGAGAGGCAGACAGAAATACAGACAGACAGAGGCAGGCAAGCAAACAGACAGAGAGACAGAGAGGCAGACAGAGAGGCAGGCCGACAGACACAGAGAGGCAGACAGAAATACAGACAGACAGAGGCAGGAAAGCAGACAGACAGAGTGACAGACAGACAGAGAGACGGGCAGACAGACAGACAGGCAGACAGACAGACACAGACAGGCAGACAGAAATACAGACAGACAGAGAGACAGACAGAGAGACAGGCAGACGGACAGACAGAGGCAGGCAGGCAGACAGACAGGCAGACAGACAGAGACACAGACAGAGAGAAAGGCAGGCAGACAGACAGACAGAGGCAGAGTGATAGATATTTTGATAGACAAATCGCTTGATAGACTGATATACAGTATATTATACATTTATATATTTATATATTTAGATAGACAGATAGATCGAGCAGAGCAGCAGTCGAGGCAGACTGTAATTACTGTGTCTCTCAGCAGACTCAGAGTCATTAGTGTCACGGCAGGACGCCGTTACTGCTGGTGACCAACCTTTCCACATGCCTCACTCTTTTTCTTTCACTCTTTCCCTCCTTCTCCTCTCCCCTTTCAAGTTTTTTTTGTAAATCCCATGCTCCTTTCCGTCTTTCCTCTCCTCTGCTCGCTCATCGGGGAGCGTCTGTGTCTCTAAGACTCCAATTTAGCCTAATTCACTTCCATATCCGACAGCTCATTCGCTATGAAACAAGCTCTCACTGCTTTAGAGTCAGCGCCACACTGACACTTTCTCTCTCTTGGTTTTTCCATCCTCCAGTTACAGCCACACCTTATTACCCACCAGGCCACTTGTCCTCGTTTTGCTGACCCGTGGGGGGGGGGGGGGGGGGGGGGGGGGGGGGGGGGGGGGGG
>JAQQZR010000018.1:1386043-1410145 GCA_030068235.1 Notoglanidium macrostoma | reverse complement strand
CACACACACACACACACACACACACACACACACACACACACACACACACACACACACACACACACACACGCGCGCCCACTCACAGACACACAGAAAGAGAGAGAGCTTTCACATGCTCCTGACACTCGACTCACACATGTTCATGTTGTTGATGTGCTCAATTCCCTCCTGTTTTGTTAAATGATAATTGCTGGGTAAAAGAACTTCAGGTTCTCTCACTCCTGCTCTCTAACCATATCTTTCTTTCGCGTTTATCACCCAGCTTGGATACCACTGTGAATTTTTCAAGATATTCTGAAACAGTTTATCAGTCAGAAAAAGGTCAATCTGCTTTATGAACAAACATTTAGCGGCAGTGATGGAGTAGTCAGAGAGCAGACGAACCTGATAGTGTTTCCTTTCTTCCCTCCTCTCAAAGCCTCAGGACAGACGAACACACATCAGGGTGTTTAAAAAACGATGATGTGCGCTATTAATCACACAGCCATTAGCAGTGGGTTTTCCTCTGGATGCAGCAACACACAGAGCCGCTAATCGCTAGGCTAAAGACGATACGCTACCTTACCAAACAATACAAAAAGCTTTAGACTGGAATTTTTCTGGATTAACTTACTATTCTAACTTCAGAGCTAATCATTTTTGTCTCGAGCTAGCTAGCAATACACTTCTGTCATAATATTAGCTTGTCACTAAGTTAAATTAGCATATAAGGTTGAATTGTGACTACTAGAGTTTGTTTGATTGAAGTTGTGAGGTAAAATGTTAGTGATTTTGGTGAAAATTGCTATTGTTGGCTAAAGATGATAAACTATTTTAGAAAAAAAAAATTTTTGTCTGGATTAAATCAGTGATCATTGTTCTCTGGGCTCAATAGAAATACACTCCTGTGGCAACTTTAGCTAGCTAGTCTAATTAGTGTCTAAAGCTTGAATTGTTGCTGCTAGTTTGTTTAATTGGAGTTGTGAGGTAAAATTTAGGTGATTTTTGGGGAAAATCGCTATCGCTAGGCTAAAGATGATAAACTGAATCAGAAAAAATATTTTGTCTAGATCTTATTCTTTTAAACTTCAGTGCTAATTATTCTCCAGGCCTAAAGCAGTACTCTCCTGTCGTAACTTTAGCTAGCTAGTTAAATTAGCATCTAAGGTTGAATTGTTACAACTACAGTTTGTTTGAATGGAGTTCGTTTGAATGGAAGAACACCAAAATATCTGCGAATGATATAAAATAAGGTCTCATTGAGTAAGCGTTGTTAGGTAACTCTCTTCCCTGGTAACACACTTCCCTGGAGGCAGTGCAACGCCACTTATCGCTAGGCTAAATACAGCTAAAGATGATACACTACTTTTGAAAACAAAACAAAACAATGCTTTAGACTGGCTTTGTTAACCCACTACGCTAACCTCAGCGCTAATCATTTTGTGTGCTCAAGCTAGCTAGCAATACAATCCTATTGTAAAATTAGCTAGCTGCTTATTTCAATTAGCAGCTAGTTAATGTAAAATTGTTGCTACTAGAATTCCATCAAATAGAGTTTAGCATATAATGTGCAATCTCAACTAATGAAATATTTGTGAATGGTCCAACAGTAAGCATTTATAGGTAACTTTAAAGGTGTGCCTTATTAATCACACACACACAAACACATTAGCACTGGGTTTTCACTAGACACGCTGAAACACATAGCCAGTTATTGCTAAGCTAAGGACGGCTAAAGATGATAAAGGAAAAATCTTTTGTCTGGATTTTTAATTTTTTTTTTTTTACACATCCATGTTAATTATTCTCTGGGCTCAGGCTAGCTAGCAATACTCTCCTGTGGTAACTTTAGCTAGCTGGCTAGTTAAACTAGCATATAAGGTTGAATTGTTACTATTATATTCACTTTTCTTTTGAATGCCGCAGACAAAGCTGCTAGCATTTTAGCTAAACACAAAAGTCCATGTTTCATGTAAAGGTGCTGGGCAGAATTTGCTTTGGTAACATTATTATTTAAGTCCAATCTTTTCTCTCAGAGTACTTTTTATTCATGAATGGACATGAATGAATCGTTCAACTGAACAGAATCAAATGACTCGAGTCACTGAAAAGACTCAGATGAAGATAAAAGGTTTTAGATGGTAGCATTATGCACAAACATTCAATTCAGGTTTGACTAAATCGGGTATGAACTCAGGAACGGAACATACGATATGAACATTTTTGCATTTTGAAGAGAGTTGGATTTTCATGAACACCATGCTTCTTTTGTACATGCCCCTGTGAACAATTTAGAAATAAATTTGGTTGTATCCAGCTTTAGAAATTTTTCTGTCCAAAAACTACATCAGTTAATCTGTTTGAGAGTCAGAATAACTCCACAAATCCGCATGAGGCGAGTGTGTGATGATTTAAACATGCCGTTTGCACAGTTTGTCTTGGCTGAGAGATGAAATTTGGGATAATGGGAGCTCTGTGTTCAGTAAATTTCATTTTTTCGCCCTCCTATTATTTTAAGGGCGGATTGTTAATACAGAACTGTTCTCCATTCTCGTGTCCCCGTGAGTTTCATTCCTACACGATAACTTGGCAGGAGATTTTTTTTCTCTCCAGGAATGCAAATCTATGTTTTTTTAAGGTTCATAATATTGAGAAACAGTCCTAGTTTCCAGTTTCTAGATCCTATCCATCATCGTTCATGCATTCTTTGTTCTGTAACATTTCTCCAGGACTCATGATGTGCTTCAGGATGCCGTGATGGCCAAAAGAGATTTAAAATAAAATATAGTAGTTGCAGACTGAATATTGCTACATCCGTATGTGAACAAAGGTTGGCATGACACAGTGCTAATGCTAATAATATTAATTAACAAAATGAATAAACGTAGCTCCTGGAACTGACCCTGACCAGAATAAAACACTGAACATTAGCAAATGAGTGTTTATGGAGCACCACTTTATAGGAAAATGTCTTTATTTCAAAATTCACTCAAGCTGATTGCTAACTAGTGTGTATATTAAAGACTTTCATGACTTGGTTAGAAAATCTTTTTTGCTGGACGTGAAGGCTTTCTCAACATTTTGAGTAAAATTAAGACATTTAGAACAGAAACAAAAATGGCAAAGAAATGTTTTCATTATTTTCCATGAAATAGAGCTCCATATAATAATCCAAACTGAACTGTAGTGTTACTATAATGTTGGTACCCATTAACTTATATAAGTACAGCACTTAAACCTCCTAATTGAATAAAAATGGCCGTATCCAGACAGGACATCGTTCACACTGGAAAGTTACGTAATTCTACCATTTCCAGGTTTTCCGCTGTGATTTGTTTGGCCATGTCAGTGATTTTCTTATTCTTCCAATTAGATTTACAGACCAAAATCACAGACCAAAGGATTTTCTGTACGTATTTTTTTTTAAGTAACTCCTGATGTGATGATTTTGGTCCCATCAGGATCGATACACCAGTGATTCTGAAATGTTTACCACTGCTACTCGCTGTATTTACTCATTTAGCACATAAATCTATATGAAACACTTCCTGAAACAGGAAATTGGATTGAACGAGCTGTAATAACGACGGCTCCAGGCATAAAGCCACTTTATATCGACGTGCACGACATCATGTCATTTTTAATTCGAAATGAACGGATGAGCAATAAATAAATAGACTCATAAATATATCATCAATAATCCAATAATATTATGAATATATATAAAACACCATACTGTCATGTGTGATGCCAGTTCACTCATCCTCGTCATTCTGAGTTTTATCTCAGAGGAGACGTGCAGAAATATTGCCACAGATGTCACCGGGTGAAAATAATCCTGTCCGAATAGGGCTTTATGAAGTATAAGCTTGTGTCATTCGTCAGACAGGATCATCTCCTCGCTTTTTTCATATCAGATATAATATCGATCGCTCTTGTTAACAGGCTCTGGTTTGTTACACATGGACTACATTTATTAATTTAAACAGCACTCGTGTCAGATTTTAAAGTGAGGATGAGCCGGAGCTCTACATGTGCTTTTAATTAGTTTCCAATTTTAGATTTTTTTTGTAAAACCTCATTGGGAACAGGAGAAATGAGAAAATTCCTAAATATAGCAGAAAAAGGGATTGTCTGAGGTGCAAGGTTGGATGATGAAGCCTGATGGAAACGGGGTTTTGGAATAAATTATGACGTAGTGAATATATGTCTCAGTCATATATGTCTCAGAAATACTCAGCATACCCAAATACATAAATGGGTGAAGAAAGCCCCTAATGTTCTCCAACCGTTGCAGATTCTTTTCATTTATTTGTTTTTCCTATCTGTTTTTTAATTATCCCCATATTCAGTCCTTAAACTCCATTGCTAATTTTCCATTCCAAAGCAGATGGACGCCATAAAAACCCTTTTAAATAAAAAGCTGAAAAAAAAACTCCTTTCCGCTGCAACACTTTAATAAAAGAAAAACAAGAAATTTTTCAATTCTTCCCCTAAAAGCACGTAGGAGATCCATTAGGCCCGACACAACAGATGGGCGATGGTCAAACGCACTTGGCGTCCCCCAGTCAGCCACTCAGTGTGTTATTACCTTGGCATGACTGACATATCCGTTACCCAAAGCAATAGCGCGAGAATGTTTATTAGCAGCTCTCCCGCTAATAGCAGACGCCATAACAGCAGAGCAAACAGGCCGAGTGGAGGAGGCCACCGCTGCGCTAACGCTCACAGCAGAAAGCTAAACGCGTGTGACCTTGAGGCGGGCGAGACAGAGAAGTCCTGCCTGACAATTACGGGGGAACTGGGAGGTTTTTAAAAAGCTCACAGCTCTGCCTAGAGTTTCGGCCATGACCTTAAACGCAACGGCGAATGTTACACCCCCCTGGCGGAACTGCTCTTCGGTTAGCGTGGGATTTGGTAGTACTGAAAAGATTTAGCATCAGCATCAGTGCACTAACAAGCATTAAATGCATTTTTAATTACTGTATTTTTTAACCACCTGCTCTTATTTCAAACTCTTCAGAAGGTACGCAAAGGAAAAAATATTTTACCGGAAACGGAAAATCCATCTAACAGTCCAAACGGCCGCCAGTGAATAACCAATTCATATTAGTACTGAATCAAAACATATCAGTGCTGAATCAATTCAAATCAGTGGCTGAATTGAATCATATCAGTGCTGAAATTAATTGAATCAGATCAGTAGTGAACTAAAAAGTGGTTATCAAACCATCACATAATTAAGTGCATTGTTTTTTAGCATCGAACAAATGCGTATCGTATCATATCGCAGCGTATCATGCAAGATGGAAGAAAAGCATTGGCTACAGATGTACAGGAGCTGAGAAACGTATAACAGGCTGGTCAACACTGCTTACTGCTCAGGACACATGGAATTTCACATGACAGTCTAGATCAGTATTTTTACAACTCAGTTGCAGGGATTAGTTTGTTGTGGAATTCAGCAGTGATGTGGACCTGAAAGAAAACAGGCAGGTTTGAAGTAAAAAAAAAAAAAAAAAAAAAATCAAAATAATAAAGTAGAGGCATCAAAGAAAAAGCCAATATCATTCAAAGCTTGACTTTTACCGAAGTGACGTCTGATGGATCTTCCCAGGCCTCCGCACATATTTTCTTTGGCCAACTTTCAGGAAATTGGCTTAAAAAGTTGTGAGTACGTCAATGCCTCCTGACAGAAGACAGCGATGCTATCAGTGTGATGAGATATAAGACGGCAGTATAAGAATACCTAATCATTTTATCATAAAGAAAAAAAAAGAAAAATCAGATCTCGGTCGAGCTTGTGCAGTCCTGCGTGATATCAAAAAGCTCTCTTTGCTTGACTCCTCTGCTTTTTAACCTGAGAAGTGTTTGATAAAAGGACACACCAGGCCATGTTCTCTCGCCTGCTTCAGCTCCTCGTGTTGAGATAAGAGACGGAGGCTTGGGAGCGAAATAACGATGAAAGCGCAGCAGAGGTTTTCTGTGTTAAGCCAAGATAACAGCAACGACTTCCCTCCTGTATCGCAGCGTCTCTGTCCTCCTGTTAAACCACGGAGCGAACACGTTTCCCTTTTTCCTGCACGGGAGTTTCAGTCGGGATATTTTAGCACTAGAACATGTATGGCGAAAATCGCGTTTTTCATTTTTCATCGTTTTTGCAGGTCGTGTTGCATCAATAGATGCGGAGAGATGCATTGATCATTCGCTTAAATTGGCCAGAAGCAGGACTCTGAACGGACATCACAATCGATTTCACTCAACACACACACACACACACACACGGCCAGATATTTGTGGTCTGTCTTTGTGCGTGCAAAAGGGACCGCATTGGATTTGCACTGATTGTCTCTGCTTTTTACTTCCTCGCTTGGTAAAAGCAGCCAGACCTCAAAACTCAAAATAAACAGCGGTGGGAGATACGGCAAAAATATCCCAACACAATCATGTCGCAACTGTGCAAATAATAACCTGGTTATTGTTCATTAATAAAATGATAATACATCTTTTTAGTAATATTGAAACTAAACTAAAATACAAGACTAAAAAAGAGGGGGAAAAAAAATCTAATTTTACATTTGAAATATTAATCATGGTCACGGATCAGCTGCTTTCAGTCTGTCGTTATGTAAAAAACAAAAAGACTTAATAAAATTATATCCCAATATTGATGATATTTCAGAAATGCATATTATAATTTCATTTACTATGATATCAATATTATATCCTGTCTGAAAAGTACGGCTTCCGTACAGGACATCGCTGTAACGCAGCAAGAGCACGGGTCCGTTCAGGGTTTTCACATAACACGGTCTTTTTTCACAGTCAGAGTGCTTTCACACTGGAGTCCTCCAGAATACGGGGGTCCGGGGTACACCTGAATACTGGTACACCTCCAGTGTAGTTCATGTTTGGTGTGAAAACCTAGAAGAAAGAAAGAACTGCTTCTGATGACGTGTAATTTGTTTGATGGTCACATGATTGGGAAATAATTGCAGGCACCCACGCTGTTTTCTCACCTTGAGGGTATATGTGTATGCTCCGCAAAGCAAAGCTGCAAATTCATTTCACACTGCTGCCTGTCGCCGCAAAAACCTCCTTATTCGAGCATTCGAGCAGCTCGCATTACTCTCTGACAGCGGGACGCAGTTATGGCGTAGTGAAAATGCTGAACGTGGTTCTTTTGGTGCTGACACCATATTAACAAAAAGATGAATCAAAAAACAAATATAGTGTGGTTTTCCAGTTCACCTGTCTTTTGGGTCGTTTCGCTTCTCATTTGCGTCGTTCTCTAGCACCGTTAGGAAATAAAAGCTGCACTTTCCTTACGCGTCTACGAGATAAACGAACCAGGGTTCGCAACCAAATTACGTAATGTGAACAGAGAGCAGGGGAGGGGAAGGGGAGGGGAATAATCACACTCGACTTCAGACCGGTAAAACACACCAAGTGTTAAAGCGGCCGTAAAGCTGACCAAAAAAAAAGTCACTCTTCTTTTTGTGTTCACATTGAGTTCATTTGAAAGAGAACTAAGTTCTCTTTGTGGTCCACTTCAGTGCTGATCGGGCCTCGGTCCTCTTTCTGTTCGCACTCTGGAGCACTCAGATCTTTACTGCTTTGGATTATGGGTAGCTTTCACTTGGAACAAGATGGCTGCTGCTATTCTTGTCTTATCTACGACAAGCCTAGAGGGCTGAAATACAATGGCAAAAGGCAAAGTGAACCTGGAGCGCTTTGTGTTGACGGCAATGTGAACTTGAAGCAAGCTGAAGTGAGATCACCTCCCGGGTCGGTAAGTTCGGTTCATTTCACAGGGTTCTGAGTGCGCTCGGAGTGTTCACATGACTAATGGCTCTGAGCTTGTTTTGAGGGCTGAAGTGTGAAAACACACTTATTAGCAAATACAGAAGGGTCTAAACAGTCAGTGTGATATAGGATTAACTGCCCATATGAGATCAGAGATTACATCAAACAATAAGGGTAACGAATTAGGAAGTAATTAATTAAACAAGGCAAGGTGATACACAGAGTAGCTAACCAAGAGATCCACAGCTCAGAACCCTGCCTATGTGCTTTTTATGCTGAACAGAGTGAATGAAAATGTGGCTCAGATTTCAAGGAAGAGCGCCCTCTTGCTTTCCGGAGGGGAAATCTCCCTTCTAGATGTTACAATCATGAACTATTTCCTGTTCCTTTTGCTATCAGTTACAATAACGCACCCAACAACCCAGTGTGGCCTTCAGGGTGCCAATAGATTTGAGAGAGTTTAAAAAATTTCTCTTTAGCAAACACCTCATGTAAAGCTAAACTCTAGCAACTCTATGACCATGCATTCCTGTTTTATCATATTCTTGTGCTCTAAGACTTTTATTAGCGTGGCTTTTGTATTTCTGTTCCAGATATTCAGTCCTTAAAAAAATAAATAAATATAAGTAAATAAATCTTCACGTCATGTCTCTTTGGCGAAAGTGACACATTATTGACTGTTCTTGAACTCCTGTTTATCTTGGCATGTTCTATTGTAATACAAAAGACTTGAAATGTAAGCTGGAAAAATTCAAAAAAAAAAAAAAAAAAAAAAAAACCCTAAATTCTGTGCTGTCAGACGTTCCCTGGGACAAAAGCTGAGATTTCGGATTGACTCAGAACCTGTCAGCAGTTCAAGGTTTTGTAAAAATGTGGGTTTTTTTTACTCACAGCAACAGCAGACTATTCACAAAAGCGAATGGGGAATTGGAAGTGAGAGGAAGGCTATGAGGCAGTTACACACACACACACACACACGCACACACACACACGCACACACACGCACACAGAGCGAGGGCGTCAAAGAGTAACACACACCTGGGGAGTTAAATGCAGGAAAAAGGCGCTGACAGCTCAAAGTCATTGCTTTTGTTATATGAGAAACTTGGCCCAGTCCAGACACATCACACACACACACACACACACACACACACCGTGAACCTCCGCCTTTACACACTCATCCACACATTAGCTTTATCTGCTCATGGCTGTTCTACTAATGTCCTGTTTAGATGCTGCGCCTCATGAATAAACCATTCTAATTTAGTCAGTTCTGTGTCTTCCTCTTATTGGAAATTATTAGCGGATTTAGAAACAGGACAAGAATCTGTTTTTCATCATAAATTGCTTACAGCACATGCAGCTGTGGTGCAGAAATAGTAAAATATTCTCCATGCTATTTGTAGTAGCAATGAGTCAGTCTGAGGTCATAACATGAAATCACCATCGGATTCTCAACATGAAATTCAACAATACATCCAGTACCGAACCCTTACAGACTCACTGAAAGACTCACTGCCTGACTGACTCAGTGACTGAATGAGTCACTCTATGACTCCCTGAATGATTCACTGATTGAGTAACGAACTCACCAACTGACTCAGTGACTGAATGACTGAATAAATCACTGACTGACTCACTGAATGATACACTGATTAACTGACTTACTGACTGACTGACTCCGTGTCTGACTTACTGGCTTACGGACTGACTCACAAACTGACTGACTCCCTCACTGACTGATTCACTGACTCGCTGAGTGACTCCCTCACTGACTGATTCACTGACTCGCTGAGTGACTCCCTCACTGACTGATTCACTGACACGCTGAGTGAGTTTCTCACTGACTGATTCACTGACACGCTGAGTGAGTTTCTCACTGACTGATTCACTGACACGCAGAGTAACTCTCACTGACTGATTCACTGACTCGCAGAGTAACTCTCACTGACTGATTCACTGACTCGCAGAGTGACTCCCTCACTGACTAATTCACTGATTCGCTGAGTGACTCTCTCACTGACTGATTCACTGACTCTCTGAGTGAGTTTCTCACTGACTGATTCACTGACTCGCAGAGTGACTCCCTCACTGACTGATTCACTGATTCGCTGAGTGACTCTCTCACTGACTGATTCACTGACTCGCTGAGTGACTCTCTCACTGACTGATTCACTGACTCGCAGAGTAACTCTCACTGACTGATTCACTGACTCGCAGAGTGACTCCTTCACTGACTGATTCACTGACTCGCAGAGTAACTCTCACTGACTGATTCACTGACTCGCAGAGTGACTCCTTCACTGACTGATTCACTGACTCGCAGAGTAACTCCCACTGACTGATTCACTGACTCGCTGAGTGACTCTCTCACTGACCGATTCACTGACTCTCTGAGTGACTCTCCCACTGACCGATTCACTGACTCTCTGAGTGACTCTCCCACTGACCGATTCACTGACTCACTGACAAATCCATAAATTACAAAAGAAAATAGCCGTCTAATTATGACAAAAGTAATAGCGCCCTATAAAATAAAGAGTTAGCGTGTTTAGGCGATGCGCCTCAGCGGCCGAGCTGCATTACTGGAAGATTTAGTGCTTTTTGTGTTGTTTTTTTAGGAGGTTTACGGGTATGGTTAAATGTACATCAAATGTGCCACGAACAGGCTTGGTAATATACGGCTGATTATGAGTACAAAGCAAATCAGTGTTAAAGAAGAATTAGTAACGCTGTCCGTAATTCGAGTTGCATTGTTAAGACTAGTGACTTCGAGGCTTTCTGAAGCTCCTCGAGGCACATTAATGAAGTATAAACCAGGATTTAGAGGACTAGTGACACCTGAAGACTTTTATGTTAATCCGGGAATAAACCATTTCTGCACAGAGGGGGAATTCTGCAAAAACAGTTATCCTGTACTGAATCCTGACACGTTGTTCTTATGAAGTGAAATTAAATGCCGAGAAATCTTCTAGCAGCCGGTAGAAATAATGACGTGGCGTGGCTGAATGGCGTAACATCTTCAAAAACACAACGTGAATGTAGTTGTCATGACTCACTCCTACAAGAGATGCCAAGTTTGACACAAATGTTATGCAATCTAACAACTTGACGCAACGGTAAGCAATCTAAACTCTTGACGCAACGTTAGGCAATCTAAAAAAAAAAAAAAGAGCTTCACTTTTCAAAACAGTTTAGATAAATAGAACGGTTGTCAAATTTTAAAGGAAATCCTCGGCAGCTCAGCCGTCACGCAGTTCACATGGTTAACCGGCCCTTTTTTATGCCTTTTCTTTTTTAGTAATGAGCCAATTACCGGAGGCCATGATGCTATTTACTGTGTCTGCGAGTCACTTTCACTGTTCAGGGATTCAGACCTTCAAAGAGCGTACAAGTTTTTCTTTTTTCTTTAATCATTTAAAACTGGTTGCATTGAAAAAGAAAATCTCGAAGCTATGATATCGGACTGAGAACTAAACACCGAAGAAGGAGCAGTACGTTAACGCCGACTCGCTTAAACAAACAGACAAGGCGCATTAGCCGTTCACGCACGTTATTAATGGAACCAAAAGTCACTTTTAATCCTCGATCCTTGAATTGCTGCGGTTTCCCTGCGAAGCGCCTTCCAAAGCTGCCGCAGATAACATCAGAGCGAACCCCGATGGATTTTGCTCAGCGGAATTGTACAGGATGCCATCCTTCGACAGCATTCTTCCCCCAGCCCAGGTTAACAAACAGGGGGAGGGGGGGAGTAGCGTTAGAGAGAGAGAGAAAAAAACACATTACGTTTGATAGAAAGTCTGCAAGCATGAGGGAGGAAAGAGAATGCCTTTTCTCTCCGTTTCCCCTTCCCTCCAATAGGATCATCAGCCGGAAGATTAGGCCGGATATGCCGCATTGCCTCATGTCATCCTTCCTTTTCTCGTCAATCAGCCACTGGAACCCTGGGATATTTCAGAGAGGGGGAAAAAAAAAGGCTGCTGTCTGGATGTTTCAATGGAGCACGAGGACTGAAACGTGTCTAATAAAACGATCTACAGAGGCTGATCGTGCAATTAGCTAACGCTAATCATGCTAATGTTAATTCTACGTAGTGTGAAAGAAACAGCTGTATATTGTTACTGTAGGTGATGGCAATTATTATTTTTTAATCATCAAAAATGGCTTCCACGCTGATTATTAAAATTGCACTTGATCCTAGTTTGCATTTTTAAATTTTGAACCTGCGCACTCGGCGTAGACACGAAGTCGTAAACGGTAACGTGTGCATGGGATGGACCGTAGGCATTCTTATGAATAAGAATAATGCTCGTGTTTTTGTTCATTCAGAAACATGCGCATGGTTTGAAGGATGAGCTGACCGAGGGCTCGTCTGCTACGCTTACATCTCGATTCATAATTCTATCCGTAGATAATCCGGTGCTTGAGATTAGCATTGTTTCTGATTAAGACGCTGAATTGAAAGAGATCGAGGTCGCAGCAGTAGGGCAGAAGGATGGAACTGTTACAGCAGCCGGACTCTCGGGGTGTGTGCTCTCTGTGAAAGATGTTAGGTAGTTTAAGGGAAGATCAATAGTGCACAAAAACATTTCGGACACTACAAAGAATCTGCGCTCCGATATAGTGAACGGAGAATGAATTCAGACATGAGAATCACCTAAAAATAAGATTTTAAAGATTTATAAGTGATATAAGTGACTGAATGTACATGCAGTATTGTTTGTTTGGTGTGTGTGTGTGTGTGTGTGTGTGTGTGTGTGATGAGAGAGGAGAAAAAAAGGACCAAATTGCTAAACTGTATGCAAACGAGAAGTGACTATTGCTAGGCAACGTTCAGTCAGTTTGTTAAATCTAGCATGGCTCTAATCATGAGTCACACACACACACACACACACACACACACACAATCATGATTACGCTGAAATCAAAGCACTACAAGGTGGACAAGGACGTGTTTCCTGTATTTTTGGACAAATGCCAATAAAATAAAGTACAGGGAGACGTGTTGAAAAAAGAATACAGGTTTAGTTTTGATGCTTTTTTGAAGAAAATAACAGGATTATTTTTATTATAGGGTTGTGTTCAGCGTTGCTGAGGAAAGTTTCTGGTACTCTGGAGTCAGGTTGCCCGCCTGCTTAAGTAGATTCTATGGGCTTTTTAAATATTGGGACAAAATGACCTGCCTGTATTTGATGCTTTCAAGTCAAAGAGTTTGAGAGACTGCGTTTACATACAAGAAAAAAGAAAACAGGATTAAAAACGGGATGTCTTGGATCGAGATGCCGTCTTGATGTGGGAAAAAAACGCCTACATGTTTGGATGTAAATGGACGACGCTATTATTTAACTATGAGGTTTAATACAAAATGTGCGTGGAGGTTTAAGAGGAGAAAAGTACCATGGTTAGGAATGAAATATTCAGGACATGGAAGTCAGGAGTGACCCAGAATCATAAGTCTCAACATTAAGTCTCAACTGGGAAACATCACGCTGTGAGAAACGGGGAATTTAGGGCACTGGCGCAGAATTTCACCTTCCACCTGCACAGATGTGGTATAAAGCTGCGAGTCTAGACACACTGAACCTGGACGAGGAACCAACAGCCAGCGAGGTGAAGGTGCTAAGATCAGACAGAAAGTTGTTCCTGACAGTCACTTCGTCTCATGACATGTGCGAGAGAACTAATCCTAGCTGAACTCCAGCAAAAACGAGATTTGTTGGTGTGAATCATTTCTTCAAGGGAATGTTCTTGCTTTTTTAACATCAGATTTACAGCTGAATCATACTTAAGAGTCAAATGATTGCGGTTAGGGTCAGGTGATGACCCAGAATTCATTTCGAAAACTTTCTTCCTGCCTTTAGCGCCTAAATCCTAGCAGCGTCTAGCTTTTATGCCTTTATACACACTCGCAGTAGAGCTAAAGTGCCTCATACGTAGCCGTTTTAAACCCCAGTTTAAAAACATTTCTATTTTCATGTCACCCCTAAGACATGCTGTTTGCGGACGCGGCACTTTATTTCCACTATTCTACTTTTAACACGTATTTAATCGCATTTGCGCTATTTTATGGCATTCTATTCTATCGCTGTTGCTGTAAAACTAATCAACTCTTTCTGACCAATCAGAATCCAGAATTCGACCGTGCTGTGGTGTAAAAGCGTAATCGCTGTATATCGTCATGCCGCGACATCGTGACGCCAGTAGCATCCAGCTACATGCTGATCATGTTTCAACATCAAAACTGAAGCGGCATCTTGAACAAAAATCACTAAAGAGGCTAAACGTTTTTTTTCAGTTCATGAAATAATGATGATGCTCTCATCTCTGATTGTTGATCCACGATCCCTCTGGCCTGCTGTGGAAGATAAAACCCCCGAGGGAAAAACAGCACGATCGCACCATATGTTCCCTAACGCAGTGCTCCGTCAACTGATCACACACACACACACACACACACACACACACTTGTCTTGCTATCCTTTGAAGTCTTTACAATAACATTGTGATTAATGTAGTTAATTGATGATTTCTTACACCTAAATCTAATCCTAACATTAATATGAAAGATTTATTTGTTTAGACCAGAAAACTCAAAACTTTTCAGATTTTCCTGTCCTTATGGGACATTTGGTTTCCACTAAGATATTAAAACACCCACACAAACATACACTCGCACAGACACACACAGACACACACAGACACACACACACAGACACTCACACAGACACCCACACAGACACACACAGACACTCGCAGAGACACTCGCACAGACACTCATAGACTCTCACACACACACACACACACAGACACTTGCAGAGACACTCGCACAGACACACACAGACACACACACAGATAATCACACACAGACACTCACACACAGACACTCACACAGACACTTGCAGAGACACTCACACAGACACACACAGACACACACACAGATAATCACACACAGACACTCACACACAGACACTCACACAGACACTCACACAGACACACACACAGACACTCACACAGACACACATAGACTCTCACACACACACACACACAGACACTTGCAGAGACACTCGCACAGACACACACAGACACACATAGACTCTCACACACACACACACACACACAGACACTTGCAGAGACACTCGCACACAGACACTCACTCAGACACACACAGACACACACACAGACAATCGCACACAGACACTCACACAGACACACATAGACTCTCACACACACACACACACACACAGACACTCACACAGACACTCGCACAATGCTCATGTTAGATAAACGGCGTGTTTTAATGGTTGTTTTATTTCAAAATAATTTTTTCCCTCGTAGACAAAATTACACATACTCTCATCGACCTTAGTGGAGAGGTAAATACCATTTTGCCAATAATAGCATAATCCCTTTGTCTCTTATTGAGAAAAAAATGTAATTTAGCAAATGGAATCAGCGCCCATTAATTTCTGAAATTATACTCGTCTCGCAGTCACTCATTCTAATTCACGACGCTATCGCCGTGCGCACTCCAGATAGTAAGACTATTAACAAGGTTTAAAGCGATGTTATCCAGGGATTTATGAGTGAGAATTAAACCACTCTGTAGTAAATTGATTCTGAAAAGCGGAGAGCATTTGCATTTCATTTAATCTCTGCAGAACAATTATACCTCCATAAGAGGGCTTAGGTGAAAAGATTGCAGAATACAATTATAAAACGCGAGATGCCGAAGCGCCACTTATTGCTACCAGGGAAAATAACACGAAAATAATAGCTTACAATGCATCTACACAACAAGCGACGTCAATTTCCTGCTAAATAAGTTGTTTATTAACGACGCGCACCTGATACTGATGTCATCTGAGGTGTTAATTCACTCTCAGCGTTCTGATACAGCAGGGAAAGTCTTGTGTGTGTGTTTGTGTGTTTGTGTGTTTGTGTTGACCCGAGGGACTCTCGCGGCACATCGCCGACTTTCCCACAGGCCTTCGCTGACACACATTAACAGAACAGAGCATTTCCAATAACATCCGGCTGAAGCACCTGTGCAAATGCATTCCCTCTGTAGCTGCGCCATAGATACGGATTCACCACTTCAATACCGTCGCACTTAAAAGCAAAAAAGTCCAGGTGAAGCTATTTTGGGTTTCCGGAGCCTGGGGAACCTTTCTCAGGGTCACGAAGGAGGCTTTCGTAGAGCTTCTGGAAGCGAAAAAAAAGCCCGGCTCAATGAATCTTAAAGATTAATGAGTCACCCCGGCACGGACGTGCGAGGAATACGGCCACAGTTTTGCTCTCGATTCGGATAGACTTACCAAATAATCTGGATTCTTCCAGACAAAAGGGATTCAACTTATCGTCATGTCTAAACGCCGTAATTCCGCACCGCAGCGCTGTTCAGTTCATGAGTCTGATTGGTCAGAAGGCGTTGATGTGTTTCCTATAACAGCAGCCACGTCGGTACTCCTCATGTGCTATCGTTTCCATGGTAACCCGTTCACAAGGACTTGCCGCAGACATAAAAAATTATTGATGTGGTGACATTTGCAGAAGAGGCATTTTCGGAAAAAGCCTCACACGGAGGAGTTTACGCTTTTCTTTTTCATTTCATTATTTTGGGTCTCGTTAAGCTCAAGAGAAAGAAAAGAAGTGAAGACTTGTCGCAGGGACATTCCGCACCATTAACTATAACGGGAAATGGTTAAGATGAATGACGCGGCTTTGTTTACTAAGCTGAAAATTGTACCTGTTGCTGTCATATACGAGGAATGAAAGACGTTGCTGTTGCAGGAAAAGAATCGATTTTGGAATAAACAGCAGCTCTGCATCATCACGTGACTGATTATTTTCCTGTGACAGAATGACACCGGATGATCTATTCCTGACGCAATTATAAACGTATTCATCGGAGTTTGGTTTCAAATGAGGAAATCAAATCAAAGAAATAAAGTATGAAATCTTTTCAACATGCACAGCCTTGGAATGTTTGGATCGTTTTTATAAACTGGATCAATCCGTGGTTTGTGGATTCTTTTCCCCCAAAGGAACAAGTTTATCAACCTCCGGACTCGCCAACGCTGTTACAGTGTTATGTATGATAAATTATTCAGTGTGTAAACGTGTATACTAGACTTTTATGTTTGATATTACGAAGCACTTTAGGATTTCAAACAGCGGCAGCAACACACAGCTTGCTATATTCAGTATGAAGTGTTTCAGGAAGAGCTGGTACTTTAAAAATGATCTAAACGCAGTGTTTACGATGCACTTAACGCTACGGCGCTTTCAGGATGCCCGCTTTGAAAAACGTTTCTCGTGCTAAAGAGTCGTCTGAACAAAAAAACAAAAAAAAAAAAAAAAAAAAAAGAAAAAAAAGCTAAACGCTTCAATGCCTTGCAATCTTTTCTACTTTCTACTCATTCTGCTTTATTCACAGGCTCATTGAAGTGGTGCATTCAGAAAAGTGGAGGGGGAAAAAAAAAAAAAAACTGACCTTGATTTTTTAATTCTGAAGGGATTTCACTTTCTTTCTTTCTTTCCTCCTTTATTTATTTTAACTCGTCGCTAAAAGCTGAACTGACCGCGCCGACAGGCGTTTCCCTGCAGCGGTCCGAGGAAAGAAAGCAGTCTGACGTATCGCTAAAGACCGAGATCGTCGCTTTAGCCTAGCAATTATTCAGTCGATTTTTCGATAACACAAAACACAAAAGCGACGGTGCAATTTATACCGTCTGTCAAACGAGGGCACTTTAGCTAATGCAGACCAACTCACGACAAAAGAGCTGATTTATTTATTTATTTTCCAGCCTCCTTGTTGTTGACAAGCTCTTTATAAGGAGGACGGACTTTGGAAACAGCTGGAAAGTAAAGAAATAGAAGAAAGAAAGAAAGAAAGAAAGAAAGGGAAACAGGAAGAGAAAGACAGAGCGCACACTCTTATTAGGAGTCCATCTCCTGGCGTCGACGAAGTGCACAGATCTACTGCAGAGAGAGAGAGAGAGAGAGAGAGAGAGAGAGAAGGGTGTGAAAATAATGATGGCAAGCTGTCAGGCTTTTACGTGTTATTACCGTTCGTAAGAGCCGCCTTCGCGAGAGCCGTACGATATGTGTAATTTTCTTCAGTAGGTGGCTGAATGGACTCGGTCATGCTGAAAAGATTAGTGATTTATAATAGTGGAGAAACTGTGCACTTGGAGTGCTGGCAGATATGAACCCCACACACTCACACACTCAGAGAGACAGTGAGAGAGAGTGAGAGAGAGAGAGCGAGAGAGAGACCCTCCCTGTGGGTTTAGCGTGGTCCAGCAGGGAATAAAGCCCCTTTTCATGGCCTGAGGAGACTCTGACAGGAACAGAGGGCCACAGATACCGAGGGAGGATCTCCATATGGCAATACTTTATTCATCAGCGCACTGAATAAAGCACTCACTGAACCTTACACTCCGAGTTCCACTCTCATACACACACTCGTGCCTTCTCTGTGCGGCGTGTGTGAGATCTGTCGTCGTACCGCAGCGATATCGGGGCTTTAAATGACTGCGTAATCGAACGCCGCGCTTATTCTCATGCGCTATACCTGCTGTATTCTCAGCTACGATAGCGATTTATATTAATACGGTATCGTTTCCATAGTAACGGTACATACGCAGGCGGCGTCCATGGCAGGCATTTAAATATCGTGCATAATTATTTGACGTTTATGAGAATGGAAGGAGTCTCGACGCTTCGTAACACGTCATTCGTAGCTGCGTCATATTACGCGTAACACTCTGCGTGGAGTTCCCGTATTGGAGGGAAATGGAGGCGACCGGTATTTATCCGGTATCTTTGTGTTTTATTGCTCTTACACCACAGCGGCTCGAGACATGACATTTTTTATTATTTAATAAACAGCGGGTAATCTTTTACTCCGTTTATTGTTGAACGTAGCAGAGCAGAGACTCCGCAGTGACCGTTACAAATCACAAAAAACCCAGCAGAGTCCTTCCGTTAACGGTAAGCAAACACCTCCTTACAGGAGACGTCGCCGCATCAAAACGATCTGATTGTCATACAATTCAATTCTTGAATAATACCCTGCAAAACATGTGAACGAGTTGAACCGTCACCTTTAAATCATATTTCCTGTTGTAAGCTTTTAATAAGCCGAATATAAGATTATTATACTTTATATCTGAACCAGGAAACAGGTTTTAGAGACTGCCGTATTTTTTAACATCAAAGATTCAAGATGAACCAAAGTATTAACTGCTTTAATTTTCAAATCAGTGTTCAGCGATTCATCAAGACGAAGGTTCCTCTGTAACGCTGAGGACGTCATGGAGTTGAAAGGGTTAAAGGTGTCTGATTTTTCAAAGAAAAAAGAAAAACAACTGGTGTGTTGTAAGTGTTCTGAAAGGTCTTTTTAATGAATAACACCTTTCATCTCGTTAAGGCCATAATCTATCTGGCTGTTGACATTAGCGTTTAGCATTACAATAGCTCAGCGGTGGTGAGGGGGGATACCTGCAGGGCCGGCTGCAATAGAGCAGCGGGACCTCGCTCTGTGTGCCTCCCGACTTCCTTGGAAGGAGATGCCCTCAGGCTGCGGTGCCCGATTCCTGCCCTTCTGTCCTCTGTGTTTTGTACAGAGATGCCTCCAGGCTGAGAGGTGATCCTGGATTCCTTCGCTCACCTCCCCTTGCGGTCTTCATCAGCACCGTGGCCTTCTTTTAGTCCAAATTCTGTCTCAAATCTCATTCTGCCTACACTGTACCACCCCCGAACTTTCTTCTTCTTTGCACTGATAACCCTCCCATCCACCATCCCACACACACACACACACACACACACACACATGGGCTTTGATCTCGAGGGCCGGTGGGCTCGGGTGACTGCCAGTCGCAACCCTTTCCTTCTGTTCCACACCGAAACGCTGCCCACTCATGTGGCACTCTTTTCCCTCGGGTAGCTCTTCGAACCCAACGGTTGCCCTGGTAACGTGCCCACAGTCGGGCCGAGCATCAGGTCCGACGAAGCTGTGGGTGGGAATCCACACACACAAAGAAACAAAAGAAAAAAAAAATCCCCAATTGGATACGTTCTCGAGCTGGCTTCGTCCCAAATCAACACCACCTTGGCCTTTCAGTCTCTGCTGACATTTTAAGAGCTGGCGCATGTGAGGACGCGAGGACGGTTGTAATAATGTCAAACAGGCACTGAAAGAAAGAAAAAAAAAAGCGGTGACTCGTGGAAAGAGCCGAGCTGATTAGCAGCGTCTGTGGATAATCCCTAATGCCACACAACAAGCCAGGAAGATCTCTATTTAAATGCAAAAATGGATGTACGTTCACTCAGCTGCCAAACGCTAATCTTCTCCAATTTGGGCCTGTTGGGAAGCGGCTTTTGCTCGCTTGTGACTTGTGTACACATGAGAGCTGTCGCACTGTGGGTGGGGGTAATAAAACACACACGCACACAATATGTCTTTGTTCGGCTTTATGAGGAAACAACAGGAAGTGTAAACCCAGCGAGTGTCCCGGAAATGGACACTTGTTACACCACAGCAAGTTGCTAACGACTCCGATTTTCAATTTATAACCAAAAAGAACGGGTACTTTTTATCCATTTATAGCTACGTTTAATGTTGCAGACCATCTGCGTAACAGATTCATTCAAATTCTGACTTAAACAGCTAGAAACATGCGTTCCCTCTCCAACCTCTATCTTTCATTTCTGTCTCGAAGTTAACAAGACAAAAAAAACCCCAAAACAAAACAAAAAAAACCCACAAAAAGACACAGTTCTGGAAATGGAGACTCCGGTGTGTCCGCCGTGAACGATAGCATATTAGAGCGAAACCCAGGAACCGTCAAAGCTTGCTGGTTTAGAAAATGAAACAACACCTTTTGGCCAATCAAAATCCAGAATTTGGTCACGGCTCCTGAAACGACGTGAGACGCGAGACTGAGACTGGAGACCAGGAGGAGGAAAGCGGGACGCATCAGCAACATGGCCGCTTGTTGAAAAAAAGACCTTGGAAGGCAGATCTGTCAGCATCTGAGAGAGAGAGACGAGGGGTTTGTGCTGATCAGGAAAAAAGCTCACGAGTCCTTCAGAAGAGGTTGTAACCCCAGGAAGACAAAGGAAACGCTCGGGGCAAAACTGTCACTTCCTGTACAGACAGAGAAATAACACCCACAGACAAAATAAAAAAGAATGGGACTCTGTGTGAGCGTGCTGTAGAGTGTGTGTGTGTGTGTGTGTGAGTGTGTGTGTGTTAGAAGAGATGGATCGACCCATTAGTTCTGCTGGTGAAAAAGCGAAAGCAGACACAGCACTGCGTCTCACACACACACACACACACACATCTGTTATTAGCGAGTCTGATTTAAAGATGGCTGCTCAACACCCGTAACGCTGAAATAGATGTTTTTTCTTTCCTGTCTCACGTGTGTGAATCCTGTCACCGACATCAAGGCCAAGCGTCTGCATCTGTACATCTCATGTTTTGACATCAAGTCCTTGCGCCCAGCAGGTGTGTCATTGCTTTACGACACGGCTGTATGCCGAGTTATTTTCATATTTCACACAAACAAACAAACACACACACACACACACACACACACACACACACACACACGGTGATGAGTTTTGTTTTGACAGCCTGATATGATTAAAACTTCATCAAGCTCCCAATTTATTCGAAATGTCAATAAAAAGCTTTGCACAAACAGCAAATATTGTATACAGGTACTGGCCAATTTATCTGATTGCTTTATTTCTTTATTTTTTTAACATAACAACAACAACAACAATAATAATAATTATTATTATTATTATAATTAACAACCCACAAGCGAGAACCTTATGCAGTTACGCAATGTTAAATGTAGCTATAAACGGATAAAAATCATTCTTTACTTCATTAATATTACAATGTTCGGCAAATCGCTGTGATTTCTGCGGCATAAAACGCTTCAAGACATGTCGCTATAGGAGAATAATCTTCAGAGCGGTGAAGTGACTCTTGTCACACCACACCACCCTGTCGCTGATTATTTCTCCACGCCTGCACAACACGCAGTGCTTTATCCCTCGTGTAATATCTGAAAAACATGGAACCTTTTTTATATCAACGATCATTTTGTTTTTGTGGTGCACAAACTTTTGCAATCAACGGTAAAGCTTTCTAACTGAACTTCTCTGCACTCGGATTTATTCAGACATCTTGAAGTTATAATTTAAACAGAAAAGGAATAAAGAGCCTGTGGTGAGACTGAAGTCTATTCCCGGCGTCCCTCGGCACGTCCCGAATCGGCCGACTATCTCTCATGCAAGTGAACTGTGTTGCTCTGGTGTACACATGAGTAATGATTGTGCTGCTGCCGAAACGGCACGCTGACACACTTTACACACACTTACACACATTACACACATTACAGCAGCCAGTCTCATAACTATATATCATTTTTAACAACACATACAGCCGCTGTGGGTAATTAAAGCCCTGTTACGGTGTTTATAGTGAATTCAGAGAGCAGTAATTAACCTCCGAACACAACAAGAGCAGTTTCCACTGGAGGGCGGGGCTGCCCTGAAATTGCACGTGTGACATCATAAACGCGTGATGTCACGTAAACAACACGCTCATATGAATAATGAAACCACGTCCTAATTGCATATGAGCAAAAGAAACACGTTCACTACAGACGTAAACGTTGCACGTCAATCATATAGGATTATAAGCAAAATGTGCGCTGGAAGATGATTTAAAAAATGTGAAAGCAGGCTTAAAGGAAAATTTCACCCTGCAACAGTGTGAGAGAGTTGAAGCGGAGGTGGATGCGAGTGCGTAACGTTAGCCTAGACTATCGACACCTATAAAATTGAACAGATCTTTGAGATAAACCAATAAGTAAGGTAACAATTTAGCTATATCATTGTTACTTCAATTCTGAAAGAATAAAAAATTTTTATTTTTTTATGACATTTTCCAATAACTAGTAAAAGTTAAACAATGCTATTTGAATTTCCGTACCTGTCCGCCATTTTGATATGTTTGGCTAATTTGCTAATTTCTCAGTTGCTGTTGTGTTTTCATTTTTCCTGTGAGAAGTTCACGGATGTGTGTCGCTCCGATGTCAAAGGAGAAGATCATTATTGCTAGCACAGCTGCTATCCTGTTTAATACGAGAAAAAGAAATTTCATCAGACAACTGATTACAAGTTTCGTGTTTAGTTTCTAAAAATAAGAGCTAGAGAGAAAGAGAAGCAAGCAGGCTTCATTTCTCTCATTTTTTTTTCATCTACTGACATTCGACATCATATTAATGAGAAATCCAGCAATGAAGAGGCGGAGACGGTGCAATAAAAAAAACAAGCACTGAACTCAGAATCCCAGAATGCAATACAACTATACAGCGGAGCAGAGGCTCGGCTCAGCTAGTCAGAGATCTATGAGGTGACGCTCGCTGTAGTGTGTATTAGTGTGAAAGTTGAAGCGCAGGAAGCTGATTCTTTGAGCAGAGGGTACAGATGAGGAGGGGAAAGAGAGCGAAAGATGAAAGAAGAAAAATAAATCTCACAGTACACTTATTAACATGTAAGATCCTGGAGATTAGCTAGCAATAGTTTGCAATGTTTTCACTGATTAACTTCAGTAAGTTATTATAAACACAAGCTGGCTGTGATGCAGGATGTAGCATTACTCAGAGGTCATATTTGTTTCACATCGCTGTCAGGCTTTAGCTGAGTGTGGCTTATATAGTGCTCCAACTCATGCTAATTAGCCAGATTATTCATGTTTGTGTATGTATTCATGCCCTGCCTTAAAAAGGCTTAAAGTCCAAAAGGTCCAAAAGGTGCCAACCTTCATCTGCAGACTATTTACAGGGTCCTAAATGCAGCTCTCTCTCTCTCTCTCTCTCTCTCTGTCTCTCTCTCTCTCTCTCTCATCTCTCCATTTCTCATTTCACATTCTCTGTATCTATGTTATTATATTCCTAATAATTTTTTAATTAACCAGCGAGGCCTCTGTATCTGTCCTTAGAGGAGGTGTGGCCTCTGTATCTCACTGTAAAGGAGGTGTGGCCTCTATTTGTCTAAGTAAAGTAGGTGTGGCATCTGTATCTCTAAGTAAAGGGGGTGTGGCCTCTGTATCTCTGTGTTAAGGAGGTGTGGCCTCTGTATCTCTGTGTTAAGGAGGTGTGGCCTCTGTATCTCTGTGTAAAGGAGGTGTGGCCTCTGTATCTCTGAGTAAAGGAGGTGTGGCCTCTGTATCTCTGTGTTAAGGAGGTGTGGCCTCTGTATCTCTGTGTAAAGGAGGTGTGGCCTCTG
>JAQQZR010000018.1:1334095-1359353 GCA_030068235.1 Notoglanidium macrostoma | reverse complement strand
GTAGAATAAGATTTTAATTCAAAGTCAGAAAGCAAAAAAGGTCCTTTTTAGCTGTTATATTTAGATTAGAATATAAATCTACAATGTTGCGCTTCTCCTATTTTAATGACCACCAGATGCTACTGATCCACAGAAAAACGATGTGTGAAAACTGAGGTTTCAAATTTCTCTACTTTGAAGGGTTGTTTTTAAAAAGCTGTAACAAAAAAAACGATGTTTCTAAAAATATCCTTATGAATATGGGTGAGGCCTGAGTGTGTCGATGAAAATAAAACTTGAAAATTATTTGGATTAAAAACAAACTACAAACAAAAATGGGCTAAAGATGACTTAACATCAGCGGTGACTGCTAGGCGTTGAGTAGGAGCTTGTTAAAGATCAGTGAAAGGAAAAAAATAACAAAGCCAAACTCAGTCATCATGGATGGTTAATGGAGTAAATTATGTGTTTTATTTGGGTTGGAAGATGAGGTGGGGGGTGGGGGGGGGGGGGTTGGTTTGGTATTAGGGTGAGGATCCATGCACTGGTTCATGAGTAGCGGGTGGGTTGAGGGCCCCTGTGTAAGTTCCTGCCCTGGGGCTCAGGAATAACCGGAACCGAAGAGATTTGTTACGGTCATGCATCCAAAAATAAAATGTGTTTCATTACTTTAGACCTTCTAGCATCATTAATGCGCTTTGTTGTTGGACAGGAATCGGCCTTGCGGCGCACGAATCCAAAAATGCAGCTATTGACCCCCCTCCGAGATGGAAAAGGAGGCCGAACATGAGCTCGGCACTTTGATGGCTTTGATAAATGCCCTCCTGGATGAGTCACTGGGAACATTATTTAAAATCAATGCGGCTTTTCAGTCTCTCAGCGGACGCGGGAGTGGCCTGGCGCCTCGGAGCGATCTCTCACTGGGTTTTAACCAGGACCGCAACACCCTTTTACACGCTGGCTTTGATGTAGCTCAATTACACACACACACACACACACATCACCGTCTTTCTGTGCTGCATTTTAATAATCAATCGAACGCTTCCAAAGTGAGGCGAATCCATAGCAGGTGTACGGTTACCAGCCATTACTCCTGCATTCAGATCTCTCTGGATCTCGTTTCCGTACAGCTGGAAATTTCTGCCACGCTAATTAATGTACCATGTGCTTCATGTTGAGATGCAGAGAACCCAGTGGTTCTTCTTGCACTTGTAGCACTCAAAGAATACAGCTCAGACAATTAACCTTATTAAAACCAGTTGAGGTCATCAGTGTCACTACCACAGCTTCGAAACGTGTTTACTTTCCACTTTACATCTGATTAAAACATCAACACGATTCCACATCTGCGTCAAACTAGAAATAACCTCTAGGAATCTGGAAATCCAGCCCCGGTTTTTCCGCCACATCTGCAGGATCCGCCGTATCATCTGTCCACTACACCTCAGGACTTATCGACCAAACGTCTACATTTTTTATTCTGCATCGGTGGATTAAATTTATCATTCAGGAGATAAAATCACGAGGTGTTAGCCCGTGGCAGCGAGCTGGCTGTAGAATACATATGACTTGGGTAGAAGTTATTAAAATCTTGAAAACATTTTTAAAGGCAACAAAATGTACTTTTTCATATTTTGATGTTAGAATTATAACACGGATCTTACAGGAAGAAAGCGACTGCGAAGCGACTCGGAATACGGCACGTACAGTCAACTCCAGAATTATTCTCTCTCTCTTGGTGGTGAGAAAATGAAGAGAAAACCCCACACAGCTTGTCATGCTACTGAGAAAGCCTAAAGCACAAAGTATAAACTATCTAGAAACCTAAAGTTACAGTTACAGCTTTACCTGAAGAGCTGACACTGGAGACTCCTTCCATAAACCTCCCCTTATGGAAAACGTCACCTTTTCAATGATTACGCAGGTACATACATTTTAGCTCAAGCAAGCTTGATTTTTAGCTCATAAGTGGATTTGATCAGATCATCAAGCTAATATTAGTGAAACTGAAGCTTCTTCATGTGTCTCAGCACTGCGAGTACCCCAATCATGCGGTTTAACAGATCATTTACAATTCCAATGACCTCTGTAGGTGCTGACGTTCTGACCTTTTACTGCACAACATGACATTATTAAATAAATATGACTTTATAATCCATATCTCTAAGCATGATCAAAGATTTTATTAGTCTCGGGAAAAATAACCACGCACACACCGGCACACCTACAAGTGTTACAGGATTTACATAGCATAAAATGACATGAATAAAGAAATGTCAAGTAAATATCAATTCCTCGAGGGCATCAGCGATCTCATCCCACGCTCGCCCAGCAGGAGGGCCCGCCTTATTAAGCGTGGCAGGGGTCCGTTCCCGAGAAACGGCGCCGCAGAAGCAAAACCAGCCGTCATCCCTGCACTCATATATCAGAAATCATTTGTTTTGGGGAAAGAGTAACATTGAAAAAGGCATCATTACATGACAAGACAACAACACACCCGAAAGCTTGGTCAAGTTCAAACAGCGGCCGTGCGCTGCACATACACTGGAATACATTTCAATATTAAAGGAAAGACATTTGGTTGAAATCACAGCTGGGTGCCTTCCATCACTCATAATATTTACTTTTCTCTTAGCGCCATCATTCAGTGGTACCATGTGTCACAATATTCATTAGCTGTTAGCTGCAATATTCAGCCAATAAACTATTTGCAGTGTTATTAAGACAACAGGGATCCAAGCACTTGTTATTAGTAGTATTATAATTATTCTTTTTCTGCCATGAAAACAAGCCATGCTGACCAAACCATTAGTCTTACATACATGAACATTGATCAGGAGTTAGCATGCTAGCAAGAGGAACCCAAACAGCCTGATGGTGGCGCTATGGCACTGTGCTTTTGGTCCGTATGTTATGAAGGGCGGATCCAGCGTTATGTGACATTTGGACTCATATTATCCAAAGTAAGAAATTGTTCAACACACATTACGATGACTTAAATAAGCTTTGCACGGAAACTTGAGATATTGTTGCATCAACATTGTTCATTGTTCATAAACTTTAAACGCTCTAGGCGTGACTTAGCCATGAAACCACCCCGGATCATATTTTTCTATTTATTCAATGATTCCTTGTTTTCTAGGCCTCAAGAACCACTTAACTCCACCCGTAAAGATTTTATAGCCGTTCGTAAGGGACAGGGTTGAGCTGGAATGTGCTGAAGTGTACTGCATTGTTATGATTAGTACATCTTTTATAATAGCTGGATTATTTAAAAAAAAAAAAAAAAAAAACATCACCAATATCAGTTATTAGGCTTTGAACCAGGCATGTCACAGAGCGAGTAAAACTTAGAAAGCATGTTGATTTCGTCTTTGTTGTTTTTAGCAGCTTTGGGGAGAAATGTGCAAATCGTGCTTGGACCCCGCAGATCGCTCCTCGTGGCCAGATTTTATTATTATTTTAATTATTGCAGCGATTTGAGTTATCCAGTCAGGGTGTGTGGGGCTTAAGTGTCTCATTTTAGTATTTTTAGCGTTTAGCATTACTGCGAGCCAGACATACTTTAGACTCAATTAGGCCACATTGTGCAGGGGAAATTGGGTTTTATGTATGCAATTAGTTTACAAGCGTAAATGTGCAACATGCAAAACGCATCATACATATTTACTTGACGGACGATCACAGAAAAACGATGGAGGAATGTGAAGTGTGCAGTGGCAGGTTTTATACATCTTTTTTTTTTCCTGCCTCCCAAAAATAACATTATGCATATTGCTTGAAGCGTTATAGGCTGCCAGATGCGTGGTGAGTAATGAGGTAAAAGTGCAAAACAGTAGTGACTATTTTATTATTTAAGCTCCAGTGCTCCAAAGTTTAAATGCCTTTAAACTTTAAAAGACTTCTCTTTCCTCAGACTCTGCTGCCTGTGTTACTGTGTGCAACCCAAAACCTGGGTCCTGGCTCGTGGTGTCTCACACAGCAGGACAAATGAGCAGTCATAATACCAATCATATCTTCTACATGACTGAGATTTGGTTAAAACTAATTTATGTAGACATTCAGAGTATATATATATATTTATAACCTTCGCATTTATCATTACTTCAAAATTGCACTTCCTTATACGTCGACCTTTATTTAATTTTTATTGTCTTGTGTTGTATTATCTTGTATAGATCTTGGAGCAAACGTCAAGTCAGATTCCTTGTAAGCGTACACCTTATTGGCCAATAAAAGTGAATCTGCTGAGCCTACACAAAAACATGCTCGATTGATTTATTCCTCTCACCCATTAAAAAGTCACCTAGAAACATTTATGGATGGAAGACTTTGCGGAAAAATAGATGCACAAATACCACTGAAAACAGGGTGATGCCTGGACGTCCACAGGCCCCACCCCTTTTCCAAGCGCTTTCTGGCATTCTGAAATCTGATTGGCTCTTGAAGTTTATGACCTGACAATAGGATCGGGTTTAACAATCGGGTTCTAAGATTCTCCTGTGAAACTTTTTAGCTGGTTTTCAATCATTGTGCACTCCTACTAATACGTTATCGTTTCCATAGCAACAGCTCATTCACTGTGACTTATAGAGTGCTACTGCATAATCACTGAAAGACAAAATCTGTGGAAGGAGTCTCCAGTATCAGAGGGAAAGTCTTCAGATGTATTATTACACTACACGAAGTGCTTTATTCTTTGCATATGATATCTATGCATGAGGGTACCAGATCCAACCAAAGGCCAAGCTCTTCAGGAACATCCTAATACGATATAAAAGCATACACGTGTCCTCATTATGGCTGGTGTTCTCATCAAACGTGTCCTCACCGACCTCCTGCCCTGTAGACCGTGTTCTCGATGTAAAAAGCAGCTGAACAGACCGCTAGTTTGAGGCTTAATTAGCCGGGCATCGGTGGGGTCAGCCAGGGCCAGCACTCAAGATCATGTGTCAGGCCAACAAGGGTCCAGCACATGTTTGGGTCAAAGGTCAAAGGGGCAATCATGCGTAGATGTAGAGAGTGGACTTTCATGTCTATAGCTGCTGGTCTACGGAGAAAGACCCACAAAAACTTTCGCAGATAGTTCAGCTGAGGGAAGAATTAGGTTAGAGCGCAATGTATAAAAGTTCATTGTCTGAGATCTTAGTGATGTCTCGAGAGTGAAAGGAGGTAAAGGTTTCAATATATCAGCGTGTAAGAGGAGTGCTGAGAAAGACAGAGAGAGAGAGAGAGAGAGAGTGAAATAGAGAGCTGGGGCAATTACTGAAAATCACAGCGGTTAGGTGAGTTACGTCTTGCTGTGCTTTATAATCATATAATTTTCCTTTCTATATTTGACTCTATAAATATTTAGAATTCAGCTCCACCTCCGCCTCCACGTCCAGATGGACTCCATCAGACGTCCGCACAAAGAGGCGAAATCCGGCCTTGAGAGCGTTCCCGTTTCCCTGCGGCCTTGGCCATTAGCACACCACGGGTGGGCTGACGTCACCAGAGACCGCCCGGCGTCGGCATGAGTGGCATGTGTTGTCTATGTTCTGATTAAAAACCTTTTAAAAAGTTACGCTTTCACCTACCGTGGGGGATTAAAACCCAATCCGACCGCAGGGACGTGAAGCTCGGCCTCCTCCCCATCCCATTCCCTTGGACTTCCTCTGTGGTTTCTCTTCCCACTCCTATAAATAATCACCATGTGGATCCACTATAATTACACGTGCTCGGATCTCACCTGGAGCTTGGACTTTGGAGACTTGCTAGTTGACCCACATATCCCAGATACGCCTGAAACCAAGCATGTTGCACATGGGAGAGTGGATTAAGTCTAAAAATGCTCTAATACCCCTCAATCCTGCTCTTTCCAGGACGGACCGGGGTGAGAAATCATCCGATCTGTTCTCTTCCTGTCTTACTGGCAAGCTTGAAATTGTTAGCTGCCAATAAACGGCCTCCACGATAGGGATTAGCAATCTACTCCACATATGTTCCTAATAGAGTAGTAGCCATTAACGCTTATTTTTGTAACCTCCCAGTTAAAAGCATCAGCCAAGATAATTTCCCCGTCAGACTAAACTCGGTCACTAGGCGCTGAAAGATAAATGATGAAATAAACAACATAAATACGTGTGAATGTATAAAATCACTGCGTAAACACATATGACATTTGGACTAATGTCCACAAGACATATTTTAAAGATTTTCATATTGAATCACTCCTGAAGTTTAGATTAGCGCACTTTTGCTGATTTTGTTTAAAGATATGGACCAGCCCGTCGTGACAGGTCCATTAATACGCTGTAAAGAGCACCACTACCACGCTCACATCTGCACACTCATCTGTGAAACTCGAGACAACGGTGTAAGGAAGACTTTCTCCTAAAGCAAATATTTGGCTAACACTTCAAAAATAACTCTTTTTTTCTCAGCTTATGAAATATATGTAGGAGGGGAAACGTGGCATGGGATGAATAGCAGAGTTAAGATGAGGGTCAGGAAATGGGCAGTGCTGATTCCATCCATCTCCAGCCCCATTAAAATGCCTGGAAGTCTGGAGTTGGTGTGCGAGTGGAGCACTTGAGTGGTGATTCATCAGAATGTGAGCATTCTCACTCGTATTATAAGTTATAATTGTAGGTTTAGTTACAACATTAATAATTCTCAGTACTATAGTTACCCTGATACAGGGTTTTGAACACTCGACTCTTCAGCAAAAATAGGATCTATATCTTGGACAAATGTGTGTATGTGTGTGTGTGTGTGTGTGTGTTTGAGCTTTCTGTCGACGTGACGCTCAGGCTAAATAATAAATAAAGTAAAATGGGTTTCCCCAGGCAAATAAAAGCTTAATATGATTTATATGAATCTAAAACAGTGATTCATTGATTCAGTCATTCAATTCAATTCAGATGTATTTATTTAGCACTTTAAACAATACACGTTGTCACATCGCAGCTTTACAGAAATCCAGATGCAGATTTAGATCCCAGAAGAAGTGACAGTGGCGAGGAAAAACTCGAAAAGAAGAAGAAACCTTGGCAGACTTTATCCGGATGATTCTGTCAAGGCTCACTGGTCTTCTCTAACTATTTTTAGCTCCGCTCTTATGTCTTGGCTCGGCTCGGTCACCGGGGCCTGAAGGAGAACCAGATTCAGGATTTAGGAGGTGACAAATTCAGCATGGGTGCTTAGGCAAGGCAAGACTCGCTTAGCAGTGGAAATAGCGCCAACGTGAGGGATTATTGATATTCTACCTTTTGGAATTGTTGGTGCAACAGGAACTAAAGGTCATGTTTGCCCATGTAGAAGTTGCTCCTAGCACTAGCGATTGCAGATTTGAACGTAAATGATGAATCACTTGGAGCAGTGTGGATGCAAGCTCCGCCCACTCGCCCCTCGTCATATGCATACAACACATAATAACACATGAACGAGACTCGGATCCTTCGTAGTTCACTAGGCGCTCCACATGTAGTGCGCTTGGTCAGCTGGCTGAGTTTGATAGTGCACTAGGCCACAAGCAAGCGCACTAGGGTACAAGAAAGCCAGGCTGGATTTCATTCATATTCAAATACATAGCGATGACATGTATGCTAACTCCGCCCTTTTTTGTCATGCGACGCGTTACAGATATCGAATAGATGGTGTGGAAAAATCCACATTGCTGCAGGTTTATTTATTTCTGTTCATGATTTAAATTCAGGCATGGAGTCGATGTGATGTGACTCATATTTAAAGACATGCCTCCACCCCTCTCTTCCTCCTCATCCTCCTCCTCCTGCTCCAGCCACAGCGGGGAAGCATCCCTGGGAATGGAGGCAAAGAAAAGGTCTTCTCCATTTCATACTAATGCGTTTTGTGTTTATCGTTGAACTGTTTTGTTTATGTGAAGATAATGGGAAGCATTTAAAATGCAAATTTCTGTGCTGAATTAATATGTGACAGACTCCAGAGGGGAGTTGGTTCAGGTATTCATACACGATCGCGCTGGTTTTCACAGCGAGCCACGGAACAAACTCACCTGAGGCCTGAGTGAGACTCGTGTACTGACTAAATGCAACATGTAATATAAATATGTGATTAGAGTAGTGTGTAGTGTCTGTGCCACTCCAGGACTTACGGTAGTTTCTGTTTATTGTTGTTATAGTGTCTGTGCCACTCCAGGACTTACGGTAGTTTCTGTTTATTGTTGTTATAGTGTCTGTGCCACTCCAGGAGGTTCGGCAGTTTGTGTTTTTCACAGTGTTAGGGGAGCTGTGGTATTCCAGGTGTTACAGTGGTTCGCGCTTTTAATACGATACTCGTCTCTGATTAATTGAATTCCGTTGTGGATGTGTGCTCATCATCGCCCCCCACCCGTCTGCGTAAGTGTTTCCTGGCCTCATGGGCAGCTCTTGAATTGAAAAGTGGAAATGCGAAATTCATTTACATGTGAATGTTAAATTAGGCGCCGGGCCGCTGCGGGTTCTGTCATGGAAACCGTCCCTCTGTCGTGTTTCGGATTCAATTTTCGGCAGCCGATGCTTGTTTAAAATAAACCAGCCATAATGAGTTTGTGCTGTGGCGCTGAGCAGTGGCCTCACGAGGCACCATAAATCACCACAGATGCTGGTGTGTGTTTAAAATATGGCGTCTGGGGGGAGAGAGAGAGCTGTCGGGACGGACCGGTCCTTATCGGCCCTCGCAGACGCCGCCTACATCACACACTCCAGATGGCCCCTCATACATCAGGCCCTTTACCTCACTGACACTGACACACACACACACACACACACACACACACACACACACAGGTCCCTCGGCCCGCTTCCTCTTTAGACACCCAAAAATTGTCCAAAACTGCTTCCTCCAACATATAATGGTTTGAGCTGATGGATTGGGCCATGGCTGAGTCACAGTACAGTAAGAAAAATCACAAGATGATAAATTCTGCATCATTTTACATGGAATTTAATTTAAAGACACCCGATGTAGTCAACTATGGGAATCCAACTGCACCCTACGTAGTGCACAAATGCACTAGCTGATATATACACATTGGTAGTCCACTAGGGCACAAACAGATTTATTTCACATCAGCTGTGCCTCAATCAACCCTAAATAGTGCAGAAGGGCACAAGCAGATGGATTTCTCATAGCCCAAACCATGATTTGAGTTCACCCTAAGGCAGAAGGCGATAGATCTGAATCCGGATGCACCCTATGTAGGGGACGAGCTGTTCATTGCACACTACAGAGTGCACTAGGGCACAAGCTTGTCCCTGTTCAACATATTGGTACGCTAGAGGTTAAGCTGATTGATTTTATATTGGCTGAGTCCCAGTTTGACTGTGCACTATGTAGTGCACTAGGAAATGAGCTGTTCAGTGCACTAGGCACAAGCTTATTGATAGGATTGATTCTCACACTGTCTGTACACTATGCAGTGCACTAGCGCACTAGCTGTTTATCTTACACTACATCATGCTGATTGATTTTGCATTTGCTGAGTCCCAATGCAGTTGCACACTATGTATGGGCTGAGCTTATTGATAAGGCTTAGCCTCTCTTCAAATGTACACTATGTAGTGCACTAGGACGTAGCCTGGTAATGAATTTTATGCTTTGTCCTTGCCTCACAATATGACAGGGTATAGCAGAATAGTGATCCATTTCTGATTGAAATGCAGCCTGTGAGCCTCAGTGAGTTGTGTGTATGTGTGTGTGTGTGTGAGAGAGAGAGAGAGAAACAGCGCTCCATCAAGCTGCCCTGGTTTCAGGTGCAGGTCTGATAGCAAGCTCCAGCTGAAGTTGTAGGTGATAAGTGCATTTCTACACTTGGATTTGTTTGTGAAGCAGCGCTATGTTAATATGAACTTTTTAGTGAGATAATAGTGTGCTAATTGATGCGTGCTTGCATTTAATTACCTCTTTATCATTCCATTAATATTAAACAGGCCCTGTGCTGTTATACACAAACCTTTTCAAACAGGTGGAGCCTCTGCTTCTTCATGCAGGTCGACAGGGTGAAGCTGAAGCCTCAGGGTGGGCAGAAGGAGGAGGCCCTGTTTCTCAACGTGTGTCCTCGTGTCCTCACCTGATGCCATCCCCAATACTCAAAAACACAACCATCATGACGGGGAGAATAAAAACCTCTGTTCATTATCCTCCATTCTACATAGGGTATGAGCTGGTGAATTATATATAGCGCCAGTATAGTATATCACAGTAATGCACAGATTCTTCATCAGTTTACACTGAGACTCAATTTAAAGGCAAGATACAAAATGAAATAAGGGGATTCTAGTGCACTCTATTTACTAGTGGTTCTAGCTGATGGATTTTTATTTGGACTAGCCTCAATCCAAGTGCACACTACATAGTGCACAGGGGCACCAGATGATGGATTTCTGGCATTGTCTTAATCCAAATGCACCATTATGCAATATGTACTGCACAAACAAGAGAAGCTAATGAATAAGACTTTAATCCGATTAATTATGTAGTGAAATATTTTTGCATAGTGCACTAGGACACAAAATGTTCTTATTAGTTTTACACTTGCAAGTGTACACTACATAGTGCACTCGAGCACAGGCTGGTGGGGGTTCACGGTGACATCACTGCGATGCCAGAGGACTTGGCTCAAACCTAAAACTTTGCTATAAGTTCACTAGTTTTTAATTAAACGTTACCGTAAATTGTATTTTGAAATGATGTGTGAAATTATATAATATAAAACTACATTAAATAATATAATTTTTTTGTTGCTTTGCATATTTGCTACAGACAAAATGCAATATAAAAGTTGATACTGGTGTTTTGTAAACACTCCCATTAGATATACTAGCATACTTTAGTAACTTCGGTAACCTTTATAAAATTCTACTGCACACATGATATGCCTGCTCAGATACATACAGATACTACATCATCCCGCGCCTGAAAGTAGAACAGCCAAAGATCCGTCCCAGATGTCCAGTAAAATAGACCTGCTGGCATCATATATTAAAGTTCAGTTAGTGTACTAACTGTAAAGGTGTAAAAAAAAACTGTAAAGGTGCAGAGAGATGCAACACAGCCTGCTATTGGCTTGCAATAGCATTTGTCTACCAGAGAGGGCGACATTACAGATCTTACACCATGTAGCTTTAAGCTAACTGTAGCAGGCCAAGACACACTGAAAAAGTTTAAAATGGCAAAATGTACTTTCACTGAAACTATGAAACCTTGAGCCAGCTAGCTAGTTTAGCTAAATACAAGTTTCAGTTCATCTTAATTAGTTATCTAATGGTAAGCTTAGTCATCCAGATGACTCCACCCAGTCTGGGCAAATAACAGCTAAGCAATCAAGCAGCTGGATTACTTCCTGCTACTTAACATTATTTAGCTAGATAACTAAGATAAGCTTTATAACTACAAATGCTGCATCCTGTTTGAAGACTGGCTAGCACTCAGGTTCTGTGTTAGCTAGTTATTTTAATAACATTAAGTGAAATTTAAATAATTGTAACAAACTCTCCAGGAAATATGTAGGTAAAATATCAAATCAAAATTATTGATATAAATTCCACACTCTTGCTCAGGTTTTTGTCCATCCTGAAGCTTTTTTTTTTTTTTAATGCAAAATGATGCTTGAGCACAGTATGTTGCTATATGAAGATAAATGAAAAGAAAATTAAAACAAAGCACTTCATTCACGGATATCTATGACCCTGTTTACACTTGGTATTAAAATGCGTCTTGGACGATCTGATCACAACTGGACAGCAATGAATACAAGTGTAAACGACCTCCAAGACGCGTTCGCTCAAACCACTTGCCGAGGCGGTCTGGGACGCATTTAACCACATGCCTTCTGTAGTGTGAACGCTAATGCGTCCGCAACACGGCCACAACAGGAAAATACGTCATTAATGCTGGACGCGGTGGTTGTTTTGGTAACAGCGCATCACAGTAGAAAAAAAATGAAGAGTAGCACCGATGTACGTGGTTGGAGTGAAAGAAAATGATAATAATGATGGTGTGTTGCAGGTTTTAATATAAAGGACCTTTGACCTTCAAGCGGAAGTGATGCAGTCAGTAACGAAATTTGAACAAAAGCAGTCACCTGGACACGTTGGAGACGCATGATAAACACAGGTGTAAACGGCGATGTGTCTCGGCTGTCCATTTCTGACCTGAACGCTCAAGACGCATTTTAATACCAAGCAATTCTCAAGCAGTGTGCTCACTAGAAAGTTTCCCAAACCCGTTTGAAATTAGATTTGCATGCTGACAATAATATCAAAAATAAAAAAAGCGTGCGCCGTGTTTGCTCCTGTCATGTTCCTAATCTTATTTGGTGCAGAGGAATGTGTTCACTTTAATCACAAAGAGAATCTCTAACGCCGTCAACGGAACTCGATTAGCGCACCGGAGGTGGGCAGTGGGCAAAAGTAAATAAATAAATAAATAAATAAATAAATAAATAAATAAATAAATAAATACAAACTGCAGAAGGGGCCTGCATGGTGCCATTTTATCATCCATCATCCAGAGAGAGAGTGCTGTATCTCTCCTTTTCTTTTCTTCTCCAGCAGGCATCGATAAGCCTTCGCCCTGCCTGCTCTCAGTCCTGCCCTCTGATTCCCAGATCAGAAAAAACGAGCGGTAAGCAGGTCCCATCAGTGCGGCTTTATCACAAATCATCAGCAATTTCTTTCCCTTCGTCCACTCCTGATCTCAATCTGGGCCTTGCACATAAGCACCCGCAACAGCCACCACCACTTCCTCCACCACTTCCTCCACCACTTCCCCTCAGCAGCCGGTTAATTTCTTATCGGCTGAGGGAAGGGAAGCGCATTCACACTTTTGGGTGCACGGCAGTCACACTTGGTTACACACAGGTTCCCCACTCTGCTTTGGAGATAATGAAATTCGCTCCACAGGGTAGAAAGTCAGGAGGAAAAAAAACGATTTGTGCGGTTACAGTATAAAACATATTTTCTTGCCCTGTACTAGTGCTAAGGCTTGAGGCTTGTACTGTGATGCAATGTCGAATCTAATGTTAGCTTAATCGTAGCTTGTTGATTTGTTAATGTGTTTACGGTAGACTTGCTACTCAAGAATTTACGGTAGCTTGTAGTGGAGTTTGTCCTGCTTTTATAGTGTAATTATGGAAAGATTTGCTTGGATGTATATTCAGCTTTTAAACAATGCGATGCTGTGATGAAGCGGAGCTACCATTACCACACCGCAGTCGATTCGTTTACCATAACAGACCACCGTGAAGTGTTGGAAAACTATTTTAGAATGATCACATTTTACTTGCGTTTCACGTCCATGAACTAGACAGAAAACTACCGCGTGAACTCCTCTGTCCCGATGATGTTGGAAAACTGCTCTTGGAACAGCTTTACCTCTGGAGACTCCTTCCATGAATATTAAATAAACTTCTTCTTACTAAAAACTTCAAACAACAAACACACACTTTCTCAAAGTGGAATGCGGGGACCTCCTGGGGTCCGTAAAGCATATCCAGGAAGGCTGTGCTTTTTTTTTGTTTTGTTTTTTGTTTTTTATTTGATCACAACCCGGATTAACAAAGTTATTATATTTAAAGGTCCAAGCAGCAAAGTCAACTCAGACCTAATGCGTTCTGTCTGAGGAAAGTTCAGCAATTAAACCTTGAATTTGAAAAAAGAAAATAATGTTTATGAAACCAATCCTTACCAAGGAGGTGTGTGGAATTTCTTTTACAGTTAAAAGGGATAAAAATGCTAAGACTTGAGACTTGGCAAAGCGATGTCTAATTTTTAGTTTACATTATTTGCAACTGGTAGTGTATTTATGGCAGACCTGCTACTGCAGAAATTTGTAGTACAATAAGTGGATTAGCAGGTTTCAGCTTTAAACACGGCTCTATAATGATATAAATCTTTCATCTCAGGAAACCAGGCAGCTCGGAGCTACACAAACGCTAACAGACGGAAAGTGTTTACTAGAATTTGAGGTCTCTGAATTAAGTTCTATTTATAGACATAATATAAAGATTTTAAAAAGACTGTGACATTATACAGCAAAGCGACACGGATGTTTAAAAGGGTCACGTTTTAAAATTTCAGTGTGTGTTGATGAACTGAACCGTAAGAGACTGTACACTGTGCACTTTTTTCCTCCACACAGACCAGGCAGCTCACTTTTGGTGCCTGATGTGATGGCAGATTCCGATTTAGCTTGTTGTTCGGTGGCTTTTCCTCCATCTCGTCTATTTAAATTCGCATGAACGCACTTTTCTGAAATGGCTTTTAATGAGATAGACTGAATTTTGTGACAGTGCGTGGGACGTACAGGAAAGGTTAAGAAAAGGGAAAAAATGACGCGGGGATGGCACATGTTTCGACATGTGCTGCCACTAATACGGCCCCGTGACTGGGCAGGAACGATGGCACTGGCAGATACGGATGAGTTCGGTGAGAAATATTCCATTACTGTCACCTGGGGAGGGGAAACACATTGCTTACGGCCTTCACTTTTGCCCCCGGCGTTTCCTGTTAGTCACAAAGTGCTGGGAAAATTGGTGACGATATTGATCTGAGCGGCGACGCAAACAGATTAATTCTCCACAAAGAGGGATTGTTTTTATATTTTAAAATGAGAATCGTCTCATAAGACGCCAGAAATGAAATAAATGAGGGACAAAATCAATACGTTAAAAAATGATTGGATGTAGAAACACCAGAAAAATGAGCAGATGTCGTTGCTTTGGGTTCTGTTGATTGCTCTAAACTGTTGTGGAATGTCTACAGAACTAGTGAGTTCCTGTTCTCACTTTCGTCTGAGCAGTTATAAAGTCCTCCTCTTTTTTCTGTCTCTAAAAGTTAATTAAAAAAGAATAACATACAAATCACCCCCCCGACAGTCATGCTAACGTGCAAGACTCCTTCCATAAATGTGAAAAAAATCTCGATTCACAAAACCTAGTCCACGTGAATGAGCGGCTACCATAGAAACGAATTTAGCAAGATGTCCGAGATAAAGTTCTAGAACGAATTGTGACCAATCAGAATTTAGAGAAAGCATAAAGCCAGCCTTAGGTACAAAAGATGTTCTCTTGGGAGTACCACTCCAGTAACATGGAAAGGAACACACTAGAAGCCTCATTCATGACAGTGTTAAGAGCCAATACAATCTTTATATTTTTAGTAACAGGCAGTGGGCTTTTTTTTTTTTTTTCTCAACATTACTTGTCAGTTTTTCACAATTTGTGCTAACACACCTCTGGAGCACCTGTGTCCTAGAACTCTTGATTGTGACAAACAGCTCCATGTCATGAAGAATGAACTCTCTATTTTTGACCCTGCTCTCTCATCCTGGCAGGCAGCACACCGTGTTCACCTTCCCCTGAAACCTTAAACCGTCTCACAAAACTCACATTTGTTTCCCTTATTAAAAAAAAGCCTCGACGTCTTTGCTGTCCACTCTCATCACACTGGAATGTGCAAATCCTCCTGCGGCACTGCCTGGCCCAGGGAACGAGACGGCGAGAGAGAGCGAGAGAGAGAGAGAGAGAAAGCCTTCAGGCTCCAGAAATGCAATAATGCATTTGATTCATATTGCTATTATGTCAGCAGATTTATCGCCGGAATTCTGCGCAGCCGCCCCCCCGTCATCACCAATTCACACGAACTGGAGGAGGGTTTTGATTTATTTATTTAGATTATTTCTTCCTGCCTGCTGAAAGTCGTTTTGATTTAACAGTGATAAAAAAAAGGGCCGCAGATCCGGAGTTGTAGATCTCATCTGTAATAAAGTCTTGTCTTCAAGCTACGACTCTTTCCCTGAGATATGTGGGTGCTTTTCTTTTCACGTTACGCATCTGACTGGGAAAGAGAAACAATCTTTCATGCTGTTATAGAAAAATAATCAATGATGTGAAGCAGACTTATGTTTACCACCCGGATGGTCATTATATTCCCATAACAGCATGTCCGGAAGTGTTTATTCTTGTTTGAATTGCTTTTAATACTTTGGAACGTCCACACAACAAGTTAGTTCCTGTTCTTACTTACTTTATAGCAGTCATTTGGTCGGTAACAAGACAAAAAAATATTACTAAAATGTCTCTGTCCAGAAAGCTTAAAGTTTCAGCTTAAGCTCTGACTGTTACAGAGCGCTGACACTGAAGACATAAACGTTAAATAAACCTCTCCTTACAGAAAATGTACCGTATCAACAAGTCCCTGTTATTTCAGCTGCTGCAATAGAAACGATAGTGTATTAGAACAAGCGTATGAATATAAAGCTGTGATGTGCAGCTGCACTACAGACAGAGCTGCTGTTTAGAAAACTAATCAACACCTTCCGACCAATCAGAATCCAGAATTCAACAGCGCTGTGGTATAACGACAAATAGCAGTCAGCGGTCAATAAGGTTTTGGTGAAGTTACTGAAGTAGCTGTTGCCTGACAGAGTGTCAAAGGTTACATTCAACAGGTTCTTTATGGTGTTAAAGGTCACCTGAAAGTGAGCAGATCTCATACGCTGTCCGTCTGCATGTCTGGTGTTCCTGTGCAGCCGGGAAATTGCCTTTATGTTTCAAATAAAATAAACCGTTAAAATATAATCACTGGGGATTTCTCCAGATAGACCTAATTGCATAAAAAAAATCGAATGACCTTTGACCCTTACTGTCTTTCTTGGGCAAGATATAATGTATTTGTTAAAGGTTTTCATTCTGGCAATACATTTACAATGTAGAGACCCTTTGCAAACTGTAACAATGTTTTGTAATTTTGACGTCAGTAATTTCACAGTCTTGGTTATATTTCTCCTCCCTGCCAGCAGGGGTCCCCCTCCCCGGAGTAAAATATTAACATAGCTTCCATTATACGTAGCTTGCTCAGTAAATAATGGAAATTTAACATCCGTGTTTGTTGTTGTGTAAGAATACGGAGGTGGATGCAAATACAGGCTTTTCGTTACTAAATAAAATCAAACCATGTCACAGTTAGCCGCATAAACTGATCAAATTAAGAGCCAGACACCGAAACAACAATACAGAATGAATCATAAGAAAGTAACAGAAGCGACAACATACGGTTAATCCTTGTATAGAGCGGTTAATCAAAAGAAAAACTGAAATCAGGTGTGCACAAACACAGGAAATGAGTTGGATAAGTGAAGAAGAAGTTCAAAAATATGTGTAAGAGAGCCCTCTGGTGGCTTGGTGGTAACCTATCTATGCTGGACTGTTTGTCCAGAATTTGGTCATCGACAACATACAACAATTTGGTCATACAACAGCTTAGCTAGAACATGCTTCCTTAAAGAGATTCGAAACCAACTACTGCAAATTTGCTAAGTCACAATGCAGAGTAACACACTTGGAGAAAAGTGCTATCTACCTTCTTCTGCATACATAAGGTCATAGAATGCCCATGACTGGTTACTGCCCTGGTGACAGGCAAGAGATGGTATTCCCCACACAGCAAAGCCAATTTTGCATTCTAGGATCAAGTTGAGCCACTCGAGATCCCTCTGCCTCCATTTTCTGTGTGTGTAACTTCCGAGTCTTATCTCTAGTTATTGCTCATTGTGTGTCTCATAACTGTTTGGCCTTTGAAATTTTTTTATTCATTGTGTAACCATTTACTTTGCCAATCCATCAAGATGTGTCACTGTATATTGAGCCTAATTCGTTTTCATAAAAGGAGCACTTCAAAAGGGGAGCTATTTGAATCTGTCGAGGTGTGAGACAGTAGAAGTGCCAGCCAGATCTCAGATGCTCAATAATGCCCGCCAGCTGAATACCGGTGAGGTGAACCAGTGTGCGAGTTGGCGCCTGAGATGTGGAGGGAAGAACAATGAAATGCTAATGCGCTAAGCCCAGTGCGGTTTGACTTAGCACAGCTCCACAGATGGTCATGGAGAACGGACAGCCCTCGGGGTAGCACCGAGAATGTCAACAGGTAGGCAGCTGTCAAAAGATTGGTGGTTTCCTGCTGCTTCCGCCAAATCGCGTACGGCTCCCTGACATTTGTTCTGCGCCATGCGTGTACATCTGCCGCTCGAAGTATCTGCACATTTTATTTTTTACCAACATCTGTGACCGGTGTCGATGAATTAAATTCCAGATTGTAGACGCAGCAAGTTAAGATTTTTTCATTTTTTGATGATGTCCTGCTTTTTGGATAATTCCAAACCCATTCCTGCACAGTCATCTCCAGGATGAATGGAGCGTTGGAAGGAATGGATTGGACGGCTTATCAGCGAGGCCCAGTTGCTGCGAGACACACTTATCGTGACTCCTCACATCGCTGCGTTAACTTCGGACCAGACTTGGTGTGTATTCAGAACAGGAGGTGTGCAGAACCGCAAGAGCTGCCCTGACCGATTTTATTGGAGCTGCCGAGAGCTGGCTGCTGCTGCGCACCTGATATCGGCTATCTACCAGCGGCTCTTTGCTCTGCCACTCCTCCGTACTGACAAACTGTCTCCTCCCTTTATCTCTCTCTCGCTCTTTCTCTTTGACTCTATAGGTCTTTCAGTCATTTGCTCTCTTGCACACTCACTTTCTTCCCTGACAATAGAAGTTGCCATGACAGCAGATAAAACGATGATGAATAACGTAACTGTATTATGAACCTTCAGAGAATCATACTTGCAAATAACCCATCTAGACAGGAATGAGAATCTTCTGTATATATATATATATATATATATATATATACACATATATATATTCTCTCTCTCTCTCTCTCTCTCTCTCTCTCATATCTATCTATATCTATCTATCTATCTATATATATATATATGTAGCGATATTGTGATACAGCGAGTGATGGAGATTATTCTGCGACGTCCGATCCAATTCTCACCCTCTCCGCCTTCATTTCCACTTCAATACTCCATGAAAAGGAACTTCCCCATGTGCATGTCATATAGAAGATAGAAAAGAAAAGAAGAGATTCCCCTTTTCTTTTCTTCCACCTAAATAGACCGCCTTTATTAGTCGGACATCATGAGAGCGGTTCATTCAGATAAAGCTCTCTAGAGCTGCCAATTTATGGCGCTCTCCCCCACAATGCCTCATTGTGTCGGGTGGAGTAGGAAGCGGTGAATGGCGGCCTCGTTCTACGATGTGTAAAAAGATAAGTGGCTCGCCGCTTCACAAAAGTCGACAAGAAACACGGTGGCCCCTTTGCAAGGCTTTGATTTCACACCCTTAATAGACCACACAATGAGCTTTTGTCGAGGCACTCCATAACTCAAGGCTCTTCTCCATGAAAACAGTGCTGATACTGACGCCGTACGAACGATCTAATTGCTATGCGCATGTTAAGGGAATTGCCGTCATTTGCATTATGCCAAGCAAACTGTCTGAATCAAAGTTAAATAAATAAACTTAAATAAAAAACTGAACAGATGTTAATTCAAATACACAACCTGCACTGAACTCTGAAGAGTTAAACAAATGGGTTATATATTTTATTTAAATTAGTCAAATTTATGATGTACATAATAAATATGTAATTCAGCTAGCTGCTTTCGTATCAAGTTCACAAAATGGAAAAGCAAGAAACAAAACATTGATGTTTATAAATTTTATATATTCTTATATTATAATAAAAGTGCACTAATAACTTCCTGTTAGTGATCATGATGGACTACAGCTGCGAGCTTCCCTGTGCATAACATAAAAATGGTTTGAATGATGAGGACAAGTTAATGGGAGGTGGAGCAACTTTGCCAAGGTCTGAAAGACCCAAACTGTCCTCCGCATCTGAGAGGAAACTGTTTCAGATGGTCAGGAACAACCCACGGACCCCCGCCATGAACTGGAAGCTGCTGGAACATCGTCTACAGTCATGAGAGTTTTACATTTCCATGGACTGAGAGAAGAAGGAAGAAAGAAGCTCCCGCTCCAAAATCTACACCTTCAAGCTCAACTAAAGTTTGAAGCTGAGCACATGGACAAAGAAAAAGCCCTCTGGAGGAAAGTTTTATGGTCAGTTGTTTGGCCACAATGAGCAGAGGTACAGAGGAACCCTGTAGCAGCTGATCAGCATGGTGGTGTAGCATCTCGCTCTGGGACTGTTTTACTGCCAGTGGAACTGCTGCACTGCACAAAGTGGAGGGAATAATGAAGAACCTCAGAACTCTTCAGCAGAACCTCAAACCATCAGCTAGACAGTTGAAACGTGGACACAACTGGGTGTTCCAACAGGAAAAAACACACATATTTAACGGAACTCTACCAATTCTGCCAAGAAGAGTGGTGAAACATCCAACCGCAATTCTGCCTGTATGTTTAATTTTCAGAAAACCCAAAATAAATTCAAACTTGTGCACAAAAATTCTTGCCTTTTTTTCCTAATAAAGATGCATGTTGTACAGTCGTTCTTCCCCAGAAAAAGAACAGTTCAAAAGAAACCACTGAAAGGCCAATATTGCCATGACATTCATGCTCATAGTGACTACATGTAAACTTCTGACCTCAACTGCAAGTCAAAACCCTTCAGATGAGTAAAAAAATGTTCTGATAAGAGGTCGAACCTTTGGGATAATAAATCTAAATTGTCCTTGTATGTTATTATTATTAGTATTATTATTATTGCTGCTTTTGTACTGCTAAATTGACGGCTATAGTCTTGTTGCCGTGATCCATATCCGTAGCTCCCGTATAAAGCTAAAGTAAAGCTTGGAGTAAATGTCTTATTTCTGGCTGAACTGCTGCATTAAGTGCAAATTTCCTCTCACAGCCAGCATTTAAGGGAAGAGGGTCGCTTTTAAAAGCACGGATTTGTTCACGGTGGTGGTTTTTTTTCTCTTAGAGAGAACCTGGTTCCACAAACAATCAAGCGGCACAGTGTGAGGATTTCAACATGCTCGCAAGGTTGATTTCTCCTTTTTTCGTCTCTGTTTGTCTGGCACAGGGGCACGGCAGGGTTCGACACGCTCGCTGGTGACAAAATATCCGTCTGGCCGAGCCGATGATGAGCGCTGACGATCAGCCGGGTGGACATGTGCACAGCACAGCGTTAAACTGACAGATGACATCACCCCGGGCGGCCATGTTCCAACCGTCTGCTCGCTCTTCCCAATGACTTTTCTTATGCCCTCTGACCACGCCCACTTATTTATTTATATAGCTTGCGCTTTCATTTCCGCCCTTGGCTCGACCGCTGACCCGTGACACAATGGCACAAACATTTTCTGACGTTTGTCATTCCCTTTCTCCGGATGATTCAGAAATGGCAAAACTGCTTTACAGATGTTCGTCTGATTTTTCTGAACAGATCACATCCAAAACCCTCAGCTGCTTTTGTTCCACACTCATACCCCAGTGCTGCGGAATTCCCCATTCTGATTGGTCGGAAGGTGTCGATTATTTTTAATACCTTTATTGTTTCTCTAGTAACGGCTCATTCGCAGGGATGTCTACAGCGGACGCTTCACTGATAATAAACAGATTAAACAAATCGACGGCATGGTGACGTTTTCTGTAAGGAGATGTGTATGGACGGAGACTCCAGTGTCAGCGCATCGTATCAGTCAGAGGTAAAGCTGTACGTTGTCTTAGGACAGAGATGTTTACACTTTGAGAACAAGAACGTTAACTGTAACTAGAAATGGATAAAAAATGTGTAAATCAAAATTGTACTCGTTGGTGAATTGTTTTGGTTATAAAGCACCTCCTTTCAGACACGCGCTTATAGGAACGCAATCAACTCTGGAGTAGTAATAGTAGCTCCGCTTCACACCATCACACTGTTGAGTATGTTCCTGTAATAGCATGATGTGGAATGTTTGATTCCATAACTGTGGTAACTCCACTGAGAGAATTTCTCAGTTATTCTTTTAATAACTTTCAGACACGTGTATTTGTTTTTGATTCTTGAATAAAATGCTTGTGTGAGTATCGATCTCCAATAAATAATGGAATAGAAGCAGCTCTTGGTGGTCGACTCAGACTCGTAGACTCTTCTGTGATCTAGACACAACTCTTCACTACAACTCATCTCTCAGTGGAATTGCGCCGTCCATCCCAGTCTTCATGAGTTCTGTAATAACATCTGGATCTGGCTCAGCGTCACCGTGGAGTACACTCGAGTGGAATCTGATATCCATCATGGCCTCGACTGGGAGCCCTGCGTGTCTTCCGTCTGTCAGAGATGTTCTGGATGCTGAACGTGTTCAGGAGGTGAAACCTGAAAAGATTTGTGTGTTGGGCAACGGAGTCACGTATCTGATCACGCTCTTGCCTTTGGAGTGGATTTAATCTGGAGTTCGGTTTATTTTGTCGCCCACTTTGTGGCTTTAATCCAGTCCAGGAGCTGAAATCAGATAAGTTCAGAGAAAGTAGCTCGAGGCGGTCCAATAGAGCTGTTCAGAGGTGGAGGTGGGGAGCCTCTCTAACGAGCGTCTGTAGCACAGCGCTCCGAGGCACGCTTTATTATCTTAACCCCAACCATCATTCCCAAAATGATGTACTTTTTATTACTTTTCATACCAGAACAGTATTTATTTACATCCATATCTATTACTTAGCTGTATCGCCTTCTTTGTTTTTTTATTCCAATAACAACAACAACAACAACAACTAATAAATCAAATAAAAATAAATCATGAAAAAAAAATGCTTGCTGTGACCAAAGTGTGGATATTATTGGGAACAAAACATATACATGAATATGTTTTTAACCTACGGTAATAGTGCGAGTAAAAAACAACAACAACAACAACAACAAACTGAAGAGAAAACAGCAACAACATGAACAGGAACAACAACAGCGAATGTAACTAAAATAAAAATAAAAGCAAAACCCTTGGGGAAAACAAACAAACTACAAAGAAAGAAAAAGAACCTTGACGATCTTGAACAACAAGATTTGATAATAAACAGCAAAATAAGAATAAAACCTTGGGAGAAATTATGAAGATATATATCTACATTAATAAACAAACAAAGAAAAAAAAGGTGAGGAGAAAATGACAAAACACTAACAACAACACGCTGAAGAGAAAATAACACCCACAAATAAATAAAATCAAAAACAAAAGCCATGTGTAGAAATGTATATTTTAAACTTTTCTGAAGACCCCATTCCACTACGGAAAGAAATAAAGTGGTTTTCAGAATACTGAGAACTAATCCCTCTTTCTAAACAATTCTTTTAAAATATATAGTTTATTTATTTATTTATTTTGCAGCAATTTTACACCAATCCCCCCAAACCTTGATGAGGATCTCTCCATTCAGCCCACTCTGGTATTTAACATATACAAAGATGAATCACTTCCCAGAGTGTTCAGCACTCCAGACCTGCCCTGGAGGAGAGGGTGAGGGGTCGAGATTAAAGACGAGTGTGTGGCACGGAACAATTACAGCTCCTGTGTGTGGAGATCATTAGAGAAGATGGAGTGTGAGGCTCTTCATGAGGAGGACAGACACTCGAGAGAGCGAGCACTCTGTTGCACTCTGTCGCACTCTGTAGCACACACACACACACACACACACACACACACCAGATGAGCTTCAGGATCTCCGACTCGAGAAGATTGCTTCATTTGGAGCCATTAGTGCGCTTATTGGACCATTATCGAGTTTGAAGGCACTGAAATCCTGAAAGAAAACAGCACAAGTTCATCTTTACTGACTTTAGGTTCTTACTAACTAGCGACAACGTACATTTTCTACATGCACGTGCGACACGTAGCTACAAAAGTCATAATGCTATAAAGCAACAAATCCAAACGATTTTCCTGGACAATCCTACGGCCCCTAAAGTTCCTAGACAGAGGCGTTACGAAGAAAAATAAAGCTTAGAAAGGAAAAAGCAGGGATCGCTGGTGCCTCTGGTGAGTGTACGTAACTAGCCTGCTTTGCTAATCTAACAATGCTTGGATGAAGCGAGCAGGTAAATCAAACGTCTGATTTTCACACTGATTGGAGTATTATTTCATTTGTGCTAGATTTAGAAGCTCTAAGAACAGGCCACGCCCCCACAAGTGACAACATTAGCAGTCACAAAAGACCAAGTAGACGTGATGTAGAGTCACAGTTTGAGAAAGCGCACGCACACCAGTTAACGCAGGTCAAAATTTTCCCTACGGCTCCGCGCGATAAATCTAAAACGCGAGCCGTAGCTCATGGTCATAAAGAATGATCTACAGCGAGCATTTTTATCATACGCTGATAAAAGGCGTCGACGGTCGGATGAAAAATGACATGAGCCGCGCCGCGCTCGTTAGTCATAATTCCTGAAACAAAGCAATCTATCTATCCTCTCTTCTCTACGATATACTCACGTGCACCATTATTCTAATGTGTTCAGAGTGAGATGTCACACGTGCTGGGACACATTATATACAGCTCGATAGAAGAGAATAGCGGAATAATGAAGGGAGCCCCGAGAGGCCATCGCACTTTATCTACACGAATGGGTTTCATGGATACAGACAGTGTGAAGAAGCAGCGCCGGGCACATTAAATGACCCATGTCTTCATCTTTTATACATTTTGACCTTCCCTCGCCGCCAGGTTCTGCTGTCCCGCCTCTGGGGCTGAGAGGTATATGATAAGATATGGAGATATCGCACATGTCCCCTGCTCTCTACCCATAATTCCCTAAAGCGGCGTATCAGAAAGAGAACACTGTAGGAGACGGATTTATTTATCCTCCCTGCTGAGGAATCTGCTTTTGGTTTAAAAATAGATTGGAAACACCAAGCATATAAAATGAGATTCCCGTTTCGAACACAGGAGAATGTTTTCTCCATTAAAGCCTGGATTTCAACTTCCTGAAAGTTTTTTTTTTTTTTATCTATTAAAGAAAATCACACACCATCATACCATTTATTTATCCATTTACAGTCACATTTCATATTGTGAAATCAGTTCAAGTTCAAGTAGCCTGTCATGTTTCCTAGAAACTGCAAAAGTGTAAACTCCTTCCATAAATCTTAGATAAATGTCTTCTTACAGAAAACGATCACCATATTGCCAATCACACCCGTTTTTACTCCGTGTATCTGTAGCGTCCCTGTAAATGAGCTGGTACTATAGAAATGACGGACCGATCACAATGCTATGACGCACTAATAGTTGATGGTTGCGAAGGTAGCCTAGAACGAAAATATACAAAGTATAAAGTTAGCGTAAATATATACAATACAAAGCTATTACAAGGATAGCTTAAATATACAACGTATAAGGCTAGCATAGGTCTTAAGTATACGTGCATGATGATGTCATAGATGCAGTGCGTGGTTTGGTATTGTCATGGTGGAAAACGCAGGGTCTTCCCTGACAGAGACG
>JAQQZR010000018.1:1297590-1320725 GCA_030068235.1 Notoglanidium macrostoma | reverse complement strand
TGTAGAACCCTAGGAAATTTCTGAAAATGGTTCCTTTAGAAATTTCTTTAGAGATTGGTCCACATAGAGCCTTGGTTCTACTAAGACTTAAGAATGCAACTCAGAATCTACAAAGAGCCATAGTGAAAGGCTTTGTCAAAATCTCATTCCTATCTTTTTTTTTTTTAACTTGTTTTGTTTTTTAAAGAAAATTAGTTCCTCAAAATTGTTCATTAATCGTTAACCATTTGTAAAAAAGAAAGCTGGTGGACTTCTGCATGGAACCTTTTAGGGTTTCACTACACAAACTAAAGAAAAATACACTTTCAGGGAACCTGATTTCTTCTTCTTCAGCATGGAACATTAGTCATGTTGACTTTTTACAAATACAGGCACTTTTAGAAAGCAGGTTCCTCAAGAGTTCTCTTTTGTCAATTCTACAGTTTTATGCCATGCTTCTAAAACTAAGGTTCTTTAGTTTGTTTGTCTCTGGGAAACATAAGATTTTTTTTTAACCCTAAAATTTATAAAAAAAATAATAATAATTCAAAACCCTTAAAGTTCAGAAATGGTTCCACGTAGAACCCCATTTAGAAGTTCCAAATACAGCCTTGATTCTGTCTTATTAAAAGACTCCTGGACATGAATGTGCATTCTTAAAAAATAGGTTTGCAAGGGTTCTTTAATGATGGATGTTTTTTTTGCATTTTGAAAGCATTCTACAGGAAACCTTTCATTAAAGGAATCTTGTTGGCTTGTACATAGAACATTTTAGGGTTCCAAGAGAGGAGCAAACCAAAACACAGTGAAAAAACCCAGGAGTGTCCTGCTTTCAGAGCGGGTTCCGGACATTTGAGGAACCCATGTTTCTAAGTGTGTGTGTGTGTGTGTGTGTGTGTGTGTGTAGAATGTAGCTGTCATGGCATGTTATTTTTCTGTATTACTTTATTATTGCAGGTTTTTCTTCCTCGACCTGTTATATTGGATCGTTTGAGTTTGAGTGACAGCTTCATGATTAGTGTGTGTGTGTGTGTGTGTGTGTTAGATTGATTGATTATTGCCCATCTGTTGCTTTCTGGAAAGTATTGGCACCCCTCTACCATCAGTGTGTAGGAACCATCATGGAATCACTACCGCAGGAGCAACTACCAGAGCTAAAAAACCCCAAAACAGAACGCCACCGGACAGGCCACGCCCACAAGAGGCAATATTACCTATTGATGGATAAATGGTGACATGTGACCAACTACAAGTGACATGAGTGACTTTCTCGTGTGGATGTAGAGTTCTCTAACCTTCCGCAAGGTGCTCATAGAGAGGGTTGCCAGGTTTTTCCAAAAAAAATCCCACCCCAACTACACCTCAAAACGTGCACAAAAGATTTGAAACTAGCCCAAAATGTCCAGTTGAAGTGATTTTCTTTAGAAGTTACCAGTGGTTACCTTGGATAACTTTTACATGAAACCTGGCAACCCTGCTCACGGGTCACTTTACAAAACTTGTGCATTGATTTGTACACTTCGTAAATGATCACGCTTCAACGTTATCCAAAGAAAATCATCTTTTCGTGGACATTCATGTCATTACAATGAAATGCAGCTTCCAGGACTCTGATGTGGAACGTAGAACAATCAGATCTGAATCTGACCAAATGTTCTTAGCTAGCTATTGTTACATGGAACTGAGATATCAATTTTCGATTGGACGAATTTGCTGTTTTGAAACATGTTATATAGTAGCGAGAACGCTTTCCGGAAAGTTCCACAGGACCAGGACTCCCTGCAAATCAAAAGATTTGTTGTTCTAATGTTTGAAAACTTCCAGTACAGGCCACGCCCACTCTTCCTTTTAATCCGAACACAAAAACAGATATTAACGGATCCAGACGATGGCATTGTGTTACAGCCGTAACGTAACGTATGTGTGTGTTCAGGTGTATGTAGAGTGTGTACCTGGTGCGGCGAGGACTGTGTAGGATTGTGTAATTGTGCAGCAGAGAGCTTTTCACGCTGTCAGGAAGCGAACTGCAGAATGATTATATGTTTGCCTCCGGAGCGGTTAATGAAAGTGGAGGCAGCGTTTCCCGCCCCTCAGCCTCGGCCTCTGGACCGGCCGTGACCTCTGCAGCAGAACCCGGCTGTGATTCAGCAGCTCGCAGCTCCACCAAAATAATTAGATGTGAAGTATGCGAACTCCAGCTCGCAGCTCGTTTGTGAGCTCCTGCGTGGAGAGAGACGCTGAGGAGGAGCGCAGGCTGTGAGGACGGAGAGCCTGAAACACACACACACACACATCTCCAACTCCCACTGTGTGTGAAGCCAATTCTATTGATTTATTTATCTGACTTATTCAACTTATTAAAACACCTCGAGGGCTGATGTTTATGCAAATATAATTCATTATTAATAACCAGGCTCAGAATATATAGGAAACTGATGTCCTGGACTGTTGTTTTTAATCTTTCCTAATTATATAACGATCATTCGAAATGAACATTTAATTATCATTTAGTCATTGTTTTGTTTTTTGGATCTTTTAATTTCTTCTTATTTTATTACATGTATTAAATCATATCATGATCATGAAACAGAAAATGCCAGAAATATCAATAACCAGTTCCAGTTTATAGGACCTCGATGTTGTGTTCCTGCAGTTTATTAGTATTATTATTGTAATGATCAGCAATTCTTTTATTTTGTGAACTGTTATTTGTTTATTTATTTATTTATTTGACAGCTTTATTAAAAATAATGGGTTTATAGAATATTCATACTTTTCTTGTTCTGCTATTTATTGTTAAATTAATTTATTAATTTACATTTATCATCAATTAATTAATTTAATTATCTTTATGGATTGTTCTTCCATTTTTTTTTGCTATTTTAGTTCATTTTATTTTATTCATGTTTTATAAAATAATAAAAATTAAAATAATTCCTACATATTTCTGTATTTGTCTGCATCTTGGGCAATTTGTAGACGAAAAAAGAGTGATTATTATTTTTATTTAATTGATTTATTCATTTCTTTTATGTTTTTGTTTGAGGCAGATTTCTGTATTTGATGTTTATGTAAACGCTACTTGTTATATATTATATAGATTAATTAATTTACCTACCTGCTTACTTTAATTTGTTCTTTATGTATTAACAACTCTTGTGCAGTTGACAGTATTTCATAAGATTTAAGTGCATTTTTTACAAATATTTTTAATGATTCAGACTTCATAGATAAAGTATAAATTGTATGTAAATCTATTTATCATTGATGTGCTTTTCTGAAGAATGAACAACGATCAGGTGTCTGACGTTTCTTCTGTGTTTTTCGTGATTTTATGAAACAAACAACAAATAACCCTGTTAAAGAGGTGAAAGCTACTGCTGCGTGAAGGCCGCTGTTTCCTGTGCGTTTCTCACGGCAGGAAGTGAGCATGTTATGATCTTATCTGATGTTTTGTCACGGTGAATCAGAACAGAGAACAGAGAACAGACCCATCCACGTGAAACCCTGGAGACGGGAAGCGTTTAAACACCGTACCTCCACCAGCGCAGGGCTTTGGGGCTTTGTGACAAGCGCCTGAGCGACATATGCACAAATCTGTGTAATAAACAATAAAACATTCCTGTAACACAACTCACTTCTCCTCCTTCAGGGTGGATTGTTAAAGCATGGCGTGCTCCTGGCTAGCGCCGCAGAAATATAAGAAATGGGGAAAAATGTGTAAATACTAGAAACTTAAAAAAAATATGCATGAATATAAGAGATGAAAAGCATGTGAATATAGTTGATGAACAAAATTTAGCAAACATATGAGATGGACCGCAATTGATTTAAAAAAGTTTACTGTATATTTCAATTCTTGCTCCAAAGCTAAATACGTGAGGAAATGTTACAGATTAATACGCTATATGTTTCCTCAAAATTGAGATTTATTTTTATTTTCTATGAATCTGTACAGACGTCTATAAATCCATGTGAAAGTAAATAAATAAATAGATAAATCAATAAATAACCTTTCAAATGGTCTTTAGCTCTCTAATAATTTTTATAGTAAAGAAATAATATTTACTTCATACATATTAAGACTTACTAGAAGAGCATAAGATTGTAATTCTTGCCCTATTAGTGTGATATAAGAGGAATAAAATGTGACGGAAGAGGAATAAAACGTGATGGAAGGAGGAATAAAACGTGACGTAAGAGGAATAAAACGTGACGGAAGAGGAATAAAACGTGACGGAAGAGGAATAAAACGTGACGGAAGAGGAATAAAACGTGACGTAAGAGGAATAAAACGTGACGTAAGAGGAATAAAACGTGACGTAAGAGGAATTAAATGTGATGTAAGAGGAATTAAACGTGATGTAAGAGGAATAAAACGTGATATAAGAGGAATAAAACGTGATGTAAGAGGAATAAAACGTGATGTAAGAGGAATAAAACGTGATATAAGAGGAATAAAACATGATGGAAGAGGAATAAAACGTGATGAAAACGTGATCATTATCCATTACATGGTGGTGTGATGTAGGTGACTTACTGTTACCATCCCAAGGTTGATTCTTCTATAACAGAACATCCTGAAGTGTTTTATTCCTTTTATACAACACCAACTTGCCAATAATTATAATATTTCTTTATTAAGAAACAACCTATAGCTACCATCAGCATGGCTAACATACAGCATCACATCAGACTCCGACTCGGATAAGGGGCGTGGCTTAGAGTTTAAAGGCGGAGTCATAGTTAGAGGTGATTTGCAGTTTGGACAATGCTAAACACGTGGCTGTATTAATGTACTGTACTTACTAGCAACATTAGCATTGTTGCTTAAATTAAAAAAAGAAACCCATCTCGGCTGATCGGCAACATTTAGGAAAAAATGAACATAAATTCAGCGAATGATGCACAGATAAATATTAATGCTAACGTGGATTCTTTGTGCTAAGCTGCATTCTCTTCTGTGCTAGCCTCACGAGCTTTCTGGACTTTTCACAGAATTCTTATAAACTTCCTAAGGAGGCTCCTCGTGGAAAAAAAAGAAAGTCAAGCGCTCAAGTGGACCTTATTTTCAGAACTAGCGTAAATATCTACAGAAATGGTCTGTTTTTTTGTTCTAATTCTTCAGAGATGGGTCACTATTACCTTTTCACCACTGAGCTAGAACCGGAGCGGGACATTCTGGACAGAGCTCAGATGTTGAGGGTGTTTCAAGTGTCAGTAAATTGCAGGGGGTCACGAGGGGCTTCTCACCAGCGTGAATGTGGCGGCGGCGGAGGGATGCGCGGCCGTGACTCGGCGCCAGCGGCTGCTGTGCAGTTTTTGCAGAAGAGGTCATTAATTCCAGGTCACGGCCCAGTGTGTCGATGGCTTTCATATCGCGTCAGTTAGCTGCTTCGTTTTTTGCTGTTAGTTTCTGAGTGGAAATCATTTTCTGAAGTATTTTTCTAAGGGACATTTTCTTCCTGCTTTGCATGGAAAGTCATTTATTTCATTAAGCAATAGAAATTCCTTATACCACAGCGCTGGTGAAATTCTCGACTCTTATTGGTCAGCTCAGTCACACGGTGAAGTTTTCTGAGAGGATAATTGGGCAGATTAATCGCGCCTTCCAGCAACCATGAGGAGATCCTGATTCGATGCAGGTCGGATCCGATAATCGAGCCTGAAGTGTGACAGGTTTACCGATATAATCTTAACATTATCGACTGGATCGGAGTCGCCGTGATTTCAAATCGTACAAAAAAAAATAAAAAATCAAACATGACTTCGCGTCGTGTGAAAAGAACAGTGATGAAATATTAAGCAGGAACCTGCAACTCACAGTAACCTTCGTACAATCCCAGAGCACAGTGATATTAATACGGACCGGCATCTCTGTGGCAGCGGAAGGTCAGAGAATTGGTAAAAATGACTGCATTTCTAATGATCGCTAGGTTTCACTCTCGCCTCCACATGTACAATAACGTTAGCCTGTAGCAGTAGCTTGCGCTATCCCTGTTTGAGACTAACAATAATACAACTTTATTTTCGATCCAGCTCCAGATCTTGCTGCAAAATATGAATGCAAAATGATTCCATCTTCTCAGCCATGACTTCATCTTCAGTTTTTTCTTTTATCACATTCTGTATTTCGGTGCAATACATAGCACACACACCCAGCTGGCAACGACGGTGTTCCTTCATGTTTGCTTTGCTCTGAAGTCACATTCGATCATGCGAGTTTCTGTGAAGTCCCTGGAATCACCACTCGGAAATCGTTTAGTAGAAACACCAAGTGTGTGTGAACCTGCGACTTGACTGAATCGCCTGGTGTGTGTGTGCGTTCTTACGATAAAATACTATAAATGATTTAAATCTGTTGTTATGTCTGTGATATCCATCGTTTTTAAAACCGGTTACGATTTGAAACTCATCTAGCGTATATGGGAGGGGTCTCCAGTGCCAATCAGACGTTTTGTAACAGTCAGAAGGTGAAGCTGTAAGTTTTCTAACATCTTCACGACACTGGAGTTTACGCTTCTTTGTGATTTCTGTTGTACATGACAAGCTATGAGTTTTTTTTTTTTTGTCTTATTAACTTTGAGATGGAAGAAAAAAGAGCTTGTTGACGGAATGACGTTTATAGCTGCTATAATGTGCACGAGAACAGGAAGTAACCTGTTTCATTGGCATTCTGTAACCTTAAATTTTGTTATAAAGAGGTATAAAGTGTCTATAACAAATAGTTCTGGTTAGAACGCTGCTGTGTTGGAAGAGGAAATTTTCCAGTAAGATCACCACACGGAGTGTTTTATTCCTTACGCAGCATCATAGCATTGCAATCAGAAGCGGGCCCAGCATCCATCCTATACGGTAATAAAAACGAGTTCCTCATGGGTTCTTGATGGTACTCACTTTAGAAAAAAGTTAAGTTTAGTCTTGTCAGGGTTTTAGACAGAGCTTTTAAAGAATTACTAGAGTATTGATATTTTGGTGGCTCCAACATGCTTTCTTGTGGCTCGGATATATTGAGAGAACCTAAAAGATTGAACTTTTTAGAGAGTAAAACTCTCAGGATTATGGCGTCCCTTCCTCGTCACTTTTCTGCCATGCCTTTGAAGCACGTCATCAACCGAGCCCCAGTCCCTCCATGTCCTCTTCTGAACGTCGAGCTCCTCTCCGAGCTCCTCCATGAGTCATGGCGGGCGAACAAACCCTCGCCCGGACGGACACTGATTCACAGCGACTAAAGCCGGTGACACATTGTCAAGCTGGATGCCTGGCGACTACCCATCATCCCTCGGGAGCGCTCGGAGTACGCGGTCACGGCCGATGGGAGCCGGAGTGGAGTTTTTAGAACACAAAAGGTAGGCACTGACAGATATAAAGCTAACAGCTGGGCCTGTTAGGGTGGATGGAGAGCGAGCAGAACTTCCTGCTGTCTCCTCACGGCATCCTACATCCTGCGCACAGGCGCGGAGGAACGCCAGGGACACGTCTGCTTCCTGTCACCTTCCACGTCGCATTCTGGGTATGGAAAAGGTAGCGAGATAAAAGCCATCGCAAGCCAGTTTATTCCATATCGACGTTTCAGCGTCGTAGCATGAAGAGCCCAACGAAATATTTATTGCCTGGCTTCCGTCATAAAGACCTTCGTTCTTCAGAGATGAAAGTAAAAACACATGCGTTACTACATGTATGCACAAAAGAAGAGCTTTGTGCACGGAAAGAAGGGGTCCAGTGTGCTCTAGGCAGACCTTTGATCAGGACAGATATCATCGGTGGGAAAGCAGCGAGCTTTTAGGCACCAACAAGCGTCTGTTTCATGTCAGAGGAACCCGAGGTTAAAGGTGCAAAGCTGCAAGGTCTGCAGAGCACCCATGACGCTTGTGTGGGAACCAAATGGAACACACATAACTATATAAATATAACACTACTAATGCTACTAATGATTATACATGTAAAAAAAAAATAAAGGAGAGATATTCTCACCTCGGGAGAGGATCGTGTCACCAAGAGCGAAGTGAAGAATAAATTACAGCACCATGGGATTCTTTTTATTCGACTCATTAGCCCGTGCTATTATTAGACGGTCATTAACATCTGCCCGTGTCATGTGTTTAAGCTTTGATGTAATGCGAAGCCCCGTAACATATGACTTATTAATTTTGCATCAACGTCCACGTTTACGAGAATATCGCCTCAACCAGGTGTCCGTGAGAGGTGGATATTGTTATTCATGACACACTTAGCGTGCTATATATCACAGCTGGAGAGGAATTAGCTTCCGTAATGGGTTTCGGAGAAAACTTTCGGAATAAAGAAACGTTTCGGATATGGACCTCAGATTTTAGAAATTGTTCTGTTTGTCATGTTTTCAGTTGTGAAATACACCTACAGGAGCGTTATTTTTGACGAACCATGTTCTGACTAAGCTCTGAAAAGTATTTACCAAACTGTCATGTTTAACAAATTCGCAACAATTTGTGCATCTCGCAAATGTAATAGTGATTAGGCTTGAAGTGAAACGTTAGAATTCCTTTCCACTCGGTTTCAACGTACGAGTTTAGTTACACAAGTTGTCGCTCTGCTGATTTTCCCCTCACCTCAGACTCAGAGGGAAATCAATTTAAGGTGCATTGGCTTATTAGACAGTCTGCTGGAATCTTTATTTATTTAATAGAAGTGTATTAAATAAAGATTAGGCAAAGGATTGAAATAAAAATAGAGGGAAATAAAGCTCAGGGCTGTAATAAAGACGAACGCAAGCAGAACTTCCTGCAGAAAAAACTCACTCAATGAAGAAGAAGAAAGATTACAATTCTGGAAAAAAAAAAACCCCACAATAATAGAGCTAGAGAATAAAGTGATCGATAATCCGATCAGGTCTGATTTGAGCAGTTATCAGTAAACAGCACACCGTGATGTCGTAAACAGGATTAAAAAGAACCAGTACACACCCGGATTTTAGCATGATGATGATTTATTCGTCACATTTACACTGATAATCTTTCATTTTTCTACAGAACGGACTCGGTGTTGGGATCCGGATAAAGACGGCTCGAATAAAAACAGAACGCTATAAAACGTTTCAAGTGATTACAGCCTCGTCTCACTCCTGCGTGAATCCACCTGACAGGAAGTACAGCAGGACAAATGAAAATGTGTAAGGAAAGTTATCAAACACTCCGAGTCACAAGGTTCGAGGGAAACAATCCCTGACGGAGTCACGTGACGTCCACAGTTTTCCTGCAGCAGCAGTCCTGAAGTGCTTTATTCCTCTGATATCACAGCAGTTCACCAACAGTTACAGCATTTTATTCATTAAAGAAGGAGCCATCACGGATTTTCTCTGCTTGTAGTAACATTAACGGGTAGTAACGGGTTATGAGCTGTTGCTATAGAAACGAGCGCATGTGCAGCTGCGGTACTGTCAATTAATCGAGATGTTTTATACCAATCATATGTTATAAAAGTACTGAAAATGCTCACCTTCATGTGGATTCACCTTTATGCTGTAGCTTTAAACAAAAATGAAAGCAATGCAGCGTGTTTAAAGGGACCGGCTCAGCCTTCCCAGAATCCTCAAGTGAGGCGCCATTTTAGACGGTTGATAAATTCCAGAACATTCTGCAACCATGTGGCGGCATCCTCGGTCATAGAGCTTAAACCTGGAATTGAAGATATTTTGTCAAGGAACCCATTTTTTTTTATTCTTTCCCCATGTCCACGCCGATTTCGTGTGGTTATTCCGTTCGTAATAGATCCGATCCGGACTCGGCCGTCTCCGCGGAGGAACGGAAAGATGAGGCATAGTTTGCTCGGAGCTGTCAACGTTTCAGACGTGAAGGAAGAAAAAGTTCAAGACAGGTTTCGAAGGGATCACTAATTCGCAAAATTAAAAAAATAACGCTTTGGATTCTGGGAAGGATCAGCCAGCGCCTTTAATGAAGAAGGCGTTGCCATAGTGATGTGTGACCTGGTGAAAAAATGCAGTTGGGAGGGAGTTAATGAACCGCAGCGCAACGGTCCGAGAAGCGCAGGACGTGCTGGAGATAACGCGACACTCCAAATATAACACCAACCCTAACACTAACCCTAAACCTACTCCTACAGATAACTTCCTGTTTCTTTCTGTGCATGACCTCTGACCTTTTGAAAAGAAGCAATTTGACTCAGAGCTACAGAGAAGACCCATATAACGCTGTGTGTGTGTGTGTGTGTGTGTGTGTGTGTGTGTGTGTGTGATTTTAGCTGGTCTTCTTGCCATTGTCCTTCATCGGCTCAGTGGGAGATGAAGTCCATCTCACAGCCACTTAACACACTCACACACACACACCTGGGTCTGTTGGCACCTCGTACACATCTCAGAGTAAACATGCCGAGGGTGTGTGTGTGTGTGTGTGTGTGTGTGTGTGTGTGTGTGAGGAAGGTGGCAGTGATCGAACTGATTGTCATGGACGCTCCATGCTGCACATCTAGAAACAAAGTTTTAAATCATTTTAAAAGCCCTGGTTTACGCGACGCACGTCTGACGCTTGGGTGAGTTTAGCTTCGATCTCCGGGGATGAAAAAAGCAGAAGAAAAATAGCAACACGTCATTCGGCAGGGAGCTTACAGACGCACAGAGCTGGAAATTAATAAAATACTAAACAACTAGGGAGAAGACAGAATAATGAAGCAATTGATAAATCCAACACTGGGCTGTTATTTTTTTTCGGTATGTTTTTTTTTATAGAGTCATATTAGGGAAATTGTCTTTGTATTATTTATCAAATAGCTTATCGCTTTTTAATTGCCTCTTTATAGCGTCATTTATCAAATCATTAGTGTCTGCAGTAATGGCTTTATCAAATGATTCTCGCATTTTATATTTTATTATTCACTATCAATACACCCGGTATAATAATGAAAAATGAGTAAAGAAAAATAATAGTAATAGTAATCTGCAAAAGTTTGAGCACCCTGGACAAATGATGTATTTTATTACCATTATTTATATATTTGTAATTGAAAGTAAATAATTACAAACTGCAGCAGCATAGCAAACTATTTTTTAAAATAATAATAATAATAATAATAATAATAATAATAATAATAACAACAGTTTTTTTGTGGGAAAAAGTTTTGACATTACTTCACAACACTTTCTTCAAACTTTTTTTTTTTTTCAATTTTCCATGTGCTTCTATAAAAATAAAATATGCTAAATAAAATGATGCTGTTTATCATTTATTATTATTATTAAACATGAAAGGCAGCTATCTTAAGGTACAGCAATCTTCCAGGGGTTAAGGTGGGACTGTTTGCAGCAGTTCTGTAATTTTATTGTCCAACCCAATGACAAAAAAACCCCTCTTGAATCTTGATTCCACAACGATGTCGCTGTCATACAGGTCTGTAAATCGGTTTTCATCTTTTTGTCCCTCATATTCACCATAATCTGTCATGTCTTTAAGAGAGCTCCTATAATGCGAGTGTGTTCTCCCTCTCTGAATCATCTGGGCTGGGTCAGAAATGGCCGCCGGACCCCCGGCTCCACCACACAGAGGGAGGGAGAGAGGCCCTGCACAACACTGTCCCCATGTGGAAGAGCAGCAGATTACACACACACACACACACTCACACACACACAACCACACACACACACATGTCCGATGGGAAATCTTGAACTGAACTGAATTAAATTATTTATTTATCTCTTTTTTTATTTATCCCCAGCTGAGCAATTGGCTGTGATCGGCGTATTGACCATCATCACATAAAAGACAGATGTGTGTATAATCAGCAGCAATCTGAGTAAAGTGCAGGGCGTGGGTCAATAAAAAATATAAATATATAATAAACTTTATTTTTAGAGCATCATTCGCACATTAAAATGCAGCTCAAAGGGCTTTCGAAAAAGGAAAATCAAATAAAAAATAAAGAAAAAACAGAATACGAAAATCTGAAAAATGAGACAAAAAAAACCTGAATAGTAATTCTGAAAATAAATATTAAAATTTTTAAAGATAAAATAATAATAAGGAAATGGGTAAAGCAGGCATTTGTAGTTTTGAAAAATAAAACATTAAGATTTTGTATTTTTAATATTATATTTTTAATCCTGAATGAATCCTCTGAATGAATCCTGACCAACCCCGCCCACTTCTGAGTGAATCCTGATCAACCCCGCCCACTTCTGAGTGAATCCTGATCAACCCCGCCCACTTCTGAATGAATCCTGATCAACCCCTCCCACTTCTGAGTGAATCCTGATCAACCCCGCCCACTCCTGAGTGAATCCTGACCAACCCCGCCCACTTCTGAGTGAATCCTGACCAATCCCTCCCACTTCTGAATGAATCCTGATAAACCCCGCCCACTTCTGAGTGAATCCTGATAAACCCCGCCCACTTCTGGGTGAATCCTGACCAACCCGGCCCACTTCCGAGTGAATCCTGGTAAACCCCGCCCACTTGTGGGTGAATCCTGATCAACCCCGCCCACTTCTGAATGACTTTTGCAATTTAGCAACAGATAATATTTTAACTGACATTTATTTTGCAATTTTATGCAAATTAGCCATAGTTCTGTAAAACAAAGACGTGGATGAGAGTATGTAACTAGTACAATTAGTTGCTTCACTAATCTGATCTCAAAAACAAGGTAGCACAAAAAAGGATTGCATGTTCGAATGTTCACAATGATTAGCACATTAGTTCATCTGCGTTTAACTAGTTTCCTTTAGAAGCCATATATAACGCAACTACTGATGTTTCTCATTAGCAACAATGTTAGCGTGTGTGACATTAGACACTGTGTGATGTTGAAATTAGCAGATGGGATTTGGGTAAAATTCAGGGAAAGATGATTAAAAGGCTTTGAATTATTGCAGTAAAGCATGGCATTAACAGTATAACTACTTACACTCACTCCTCTTTTCACATCACATCTCTCAGATCTAATGTAGTTCAGAGTGCAGGGTGGATGATTAATTCAGGTAGATGATTAACTCATGAACGAGTGCTCGTCTCCGTCTGACACGTGAAGTGTGTGAAATGGATTGTTCTAATGCAGTCGGCTTTTTTCAAAGAATTTTTTTCTTTGTGAAAGCTAGCCATTACCAACAGAGGTTATTCCTCTGCACGACGACGCAGCCTGAGCGGAAACACACTTATCCGAGAGATGAGTTCATTTAACACTCGTCCGGTTAGCCTGCCTCCTCGAGACGCCGCCTCGGTCCCAGCGCCGTTTCATTAGCAAGCTAACCGCTACAATCCCCATGCTAAATGCTAAACATGGAGCCGATCCTGACTTTAGGGAAAAATCAGCTTGCCATTATGTGAGTAAGCTGCGATCACATGGAAAACATGTGAAGGTGTATCTCAACATATTATGTCCTGGATTGTTACACGTGAAAATAAAACCACGTGCCCTACACGTGTAAAATGAACGTGGAAAAAAGAATCACATGTGAATCACATGGGAAAATTCCATATGAAAACAACTGGAAATAAAAGAAAAAAATCACGTTAGGACACGATTCATGTGAAACAAATGCTGAACGACGTGAAAATGAATGAATGGTGTAGGAGAAAGGAATCATGTGTAAAATCACAAATGATGATGGAAAGCAAATCGTGTGAAAATAATTGCATGTGAATGTTATGCTTAAGGAAATTACATGACAATAAAAATAACAATATTTAAAACAAAATCAAGAAATCATGTGTGGAAAATAAATGAATCATTTGAAAAAAAAAAAAAGAAATCCTGCGAAAACAAATGAATCATGTGAAAAACAACTCGAGTGTAATGAGTCATCTGCATAAATCACATGCAGAAGTATAAAAAAATCATTGCACTACATGTGAGACATAACATGTGAAATGGAATGTTAAACACGCTAACGTCGCTCCGTCGCGTCCGAATCGGATTCCCCAAACGCCACGGCGAGCAGCGAATCACGTGGCTCACGTCGAGTTCATGATGCAGTCGAACTTTCGGTGGCAAAGAACATGAGAGAGAGAGAGAGAGAGAGAGAGAACATTATCAAAGGCTGTTTAATTTAATGGCGCCCCCGAGCTGCCTTGCTAACGTGCGTGACTCTACTCAACCTACCTGCCCACCTGAGAGTCTCCAGCAGAATCTAATAACTCATTCAGACACAATATGTTAATTGACTTTTTTTTTGCAGCTGGCAGACTTAATTAAGCTTCTGTTACAGCGGACAGAGAGAGAGAGAGAGAGAGAGAGAGAGAGAGAGAGAGAGAGAGAAGGAGCGAGTCGCTACAATCTGCCTCGGTGCCTCAGAGAGAAGAGAGCAGAGCAATGAGCATATTTTCACCTCCGCCTCTGCAGAATCGCGAGCACAAATAATCATCACAGCATATGTATTACACTTATCATGGATGCACAGACCTCATATGACTCTGTATTGGAGGAAAATATTTCCCATCATGAGATAATTAGAAAATAATTCCTGGAGATTTTAGCAATTTCATGTTTGAAATGATTCCATTAGGGGAAAAAAATGTTGCGCCTGGAAAGAATAAAAACAGCTTGAACTGTCTTCTGAGTAAGGAATAAAACACTCGGTGTTGTGCAGTTATTGGAAAATAATCAACATGTGATGAAGAAGCAAAGCGTATTGTTCCTGCTGAATCACCACAAATGGCCAACAATTACAATAGTATATCGTACGTTTTTTTTATCCATTGTTAAATCTTTCACTTACATTGTAGCAAACACAGTCATCATCAAATGACTTCAGTCTGCTTGCTTGCACAGTTGCCATCTAGCTAGCATGCGCTGTATTAGTTTGGTTAAAGCACTCACTGTGATTGTCATGTGCAGGTACGGACAGGCAGAACGCAGCTGCTGTTCTGTACTTTAATATAAAACTCACAGGCAGACGAATCCAAATCAGTAATCAAAGTCAAAATACAGACAAAAGATCAACAGAGCAGCAAACAACTATTCCAGCCGTGAGATTCAAAGCAGCAAAAACCAGAGAACAGAACAGCGTCAATAACCAGAGCAGCAAACGTGTAAATCTAAGGCTTGGCAGGAGCAGATATGAGGACTGAAGCTATTGTTTTGCAAAGAGTAAGTGTGTGTGTGAGTGTGTGAACCGCAGTCTGTGCTTTAGTAACTAACTGGATGGAAGTGTGACTGATAGTAGTTTGAAATTCTGCAGACATCCCTGAGAATTTAAAAGTGTGGATAACGGTAAACACATGGACAAAAGGAAATCTGACACAATGAACACAAAAACAATTAACGTTCTGCACTATGCCTTACAAAACCTGAACGGCCAACGTTTATTCGTGTTGGTATTGCAGGTCAGTCATCATAAGAGTAACCCAATGGTGAGAAATATACAAGGTGAACACAGCATTAGGAAATATTATCCAGTGAAATGAGTGATTAAGGGTGGCACGGTGGTGCGGTGGTTAGCACTGTCGCCTCACAGCAAGAAGGTCCTGGGTTCGAGCCCCGGGTCACTCTGTCTGGAGTTTGCATGCTCTCCACGTGCATGTCCCCGGGTTTCCTCCGGGTGCTCCGGTTTCCTCCAAAAACATGTGACTTCGGAACATGCAAACTACACACAGAAAGGCACCCCCGGTGATCCGGGGATCGAACCCGCGACTGACCCCTTCTATAAACACTAAACTCTCCTTACTGAAGACTTTGCCATGTTAATACACATGAACGCTTTCTAATTTGTAATTTCTATCCGAATGGAAATGGATCAGAGTTCCACAAAATTAAAGGTATCTACAAACAGATAAAAAGTACGGTGTGTCAAATAAATAATTGAAATCGTTGATAAGTTGCAGCAGTATAAGAGGAATAAAACACTCCAGGATGTGCTGTTATAGGAATAGAATATCCTTAGCGTGGTAACTGTAACTCTTTGCGCCATGTCAACGTTGGTTATTTTCCTATAACTGCATGACACACTGTGTTTGATTATTTAAATATGTCGCAGACGGATATATATTCACATGCTGACATGATTATGTACCGTAGATTTGCTTCATATTCATCATAAACAGTTCAGAACTTTGAACAAGACCTCCAGAACGATCTGTCCTTTCCTTTTTCAGAACCATGTGGTTCCATTATGGTCCTGTCTGTCTCGGTTGGAACCCTGGGCCTGCGATCCATCTCATCTCCAAAGTTTGCCAAGTTTATATCAGTGGATGGTGCACACACGCTGCTTCAACTTCTTCTGGCAATAAAGTCATCAGCGCTAATGTGCCTGATGCAATGACTTATGTTAATGGGTTCTTTTCTAATTAAGTACAAGTCTATACTCATTAAACTCTAAATGGATGCGACACTATGAAAATGAGAGGAAAAGTTAACGTCACTGTGTTCCTACGGCAGCCGTGATTCCACGTGGGAACGCCGGGAGACGCCGTGACGCTCGGCTGTCAGCGGAGGAAATCAAGGTCATCGTCTTGTAAAATTGTTTTGGCAATGGAGTGAATCATAACAGCGCAGGGCTTTCACACGGCTCCCGCAGACACTGGCAGGCTGATTTAGTCGAAAGAAGGAGTGCAAGTCCACAGCGGGCGACGTGTTTCGGGGGCAGGAGGAGGGAACGGTGGGGGGTTGTGATTGGAGGTGACGCCTGAGCGCCGAGAGTGCTTTGATTTTTATGCTGATGCAATTCACTTTCCTTGGGCTGTTTGTGTACAGTACGGAGCTGAGTGACACTTATCCGGAGCGGCACTAACAGAACACAAGAGTCTCTCTGCAAAAATAATTGCATCTCATTATTACTGCACCTGCACTTGGTTCTAAAAGCCGAAGTCCAACATCAAATACATATGTTCCTCAAGGCAGAAAGTAATAAGAATGATATCAGAGACAATGATTAACACTGGTGTTTGGTGAAAAACAGCGGGTTCCCTCTAGCACCCCTGAGGGTTCTGAAGTCCATCTGAGAAAACTCTTAAAGAAAAGTAGAAGCAGAACACTTTTAGAAAGCTAAGAACTCTTACTTGGCCTTAACATTCTGTACACTCTTAAAGTTACCAGAAGGAAGATTTGTTCATTCGAATCTTAACTAAAAGGAAAAACCTCTTTCTAGAACCTTTAAAGGTTGCCACAGAACTGCCACACAACCTGGAGAACCCTTAAGGCTTGTCTGGAACCTTGTCTAAAAGGAAAAATCATCTGAACAACACAGGATTTCTCTTTCAGGAAAAGTTTCAAGTGAAACCCTTTTGAGAACCATTGAATACTGAGAGGAACCCCGAGGAACACCTTTTTTTTTTTTTTTTTACCCCCTAAACGTTTATAATTAAGCTTGTTAAGAGTTCTTAGCTTCACTTAGGGATTTTCCTTGGAACTTTTCCTGTAATGGAACTTTCCTCCAGAACACTTCAAGATTCTATGTACAGCTGAGTAAAAACCCTTTTGGGAAGCTTAAGAACCCTTTACTATGCACAGAACCCTTGAGAAAACATTTTGCTGTTGTTGTTGTTCTAAGAGAGCATGTTAAGGCTAGTTAAGGGTTTGTAGTGTTGTTCCTAGCTTCATTTGGTACCTTACCTGAACGAGCGTTGTGTAGAACCTTTAAGGGTTCCTCAGTATGTTCCTCTGAAGGAAACCCTAAAGATTATATTTAAGTTAAGTAGAACCATTTTACGGAGCTAAGAACCCTTAACAATCCAAATAATCCTCATGAAACACCACTTGTTAAGGCTAGTCAAGGGTTCTTAGCTCTTCAAAATGGTTCTACTTGGAAATGGAAATTATTCATTCCTAAATTGTCTCTTGATTATATGTTCCATCCAGTCTGCATTTTCTATCCCTGATTTTTTTCAGGTTTAAAGTCTAGACATTGTGGTCTCGATCAGTGGTTCTCAAAGTGGGGTACAGGAACCCCCGCCGGTTCTGAAGCATAGATAAGGGTGCCATGACATTAAAAAATAAAAAATATTACAGTGACGGAAATCACAATGTTACAATATCAATTTTATTGTATTTCAGGGTCCAAGTACCAAAGTCAAAGTGCTATATTAGTGGAAATTTCAGAATTGGAATGTTCCATGGCTCAAAAAACCCCATAATTTTCCATTTTTAATGCTTTCTATGAAATAAATCTATACTGAGGGGTTCTGTGGAATTTATTCTACAGCTAAATGCGTCCCTGGATGCAAACATTTTGAGAACCGCTGCTCTATACGCTGTTGTCTCGGACGCTTCTACTCAAGAACGATCTGTCAACCTCGAAGATACACACGAGTTTTTTTAATCATCAGAATGTGGTGGTCAGAGAACCCTCTTAAGCAGGTGCTCTGAATAGCAGGAACCTTCCTTGTGTACATATTGATGTCATTTTTGGGACAAATGGACTAACCCTCAAGAGAGCTATAGAAGGAATCTTCATTTTTTTTTTTTAAAGTGTGCACCATGAGATTCAGATTTCATACAAGGATTTGTAGTAGGATTTGCTGAGTAAAGTAACGACTCTGCTTTTGTTCTGGTGGAACGTCAGAAGCAGAGAGACGGAGAATGAAGGACACACTCGATAACAATCACACGCCTCCTACACCACCGCAGCACTCGTTCAGCAGTAGACGCTAAAGTTGCATTCATTATCCACTTCCCACTTGTGTGTGTGTGTGTGTGTGTGTGTGTGTGTGTGTGTGAAGACCAGAGAATGATGGCTTCCCTACTGCAGCAGCAGGACCGTCCAGTTGCTCTCTGCTCATAGCGCGGATGCTAAAGGGTGATGGAGCTTAATGAGCTGTCGCCCCTCACCCAGTTCAGAACCTCCAGGCCTGCACGCAAATGAAGTAGCGATGCCACGTCCGCACCCCATTGCTCTTCTCTTTTTTCCTCTCTCCCTCCTGCTGTCCAAAGGCCTCACTCCTCCATCCTCGCAGTCAATTTATCCCTGCAGTGATTGAGATTTGCAACCGGCAGGAGAAGTGAATGAAGGCTGGATTGGTGTTAAGACCTCTGCTGTCCAGGAGGAGTCTTTCTATTCGGTGCTCAAGAATAAGGCAGAGCTAATCTGCAGACAGATAATGGACGTATGCACCGCATTGTGCTCTAGACGCACACTCTCTATGGGGTGCACTGACACGTGTAAATGTGTTTTATTTATTCTATAGTGCAATGTGTCTAAAAAAAGGCATTTTTAGCCGATGTGACTAAGCACCAGGCGCCTTATGGCGTTCGGTCACGGGGATCGAGACGCTTCCTCGGATGGCACCACGTGTCATGACATTTCTCATCACCGCTGTCAAAAATCAGAGCGCGAGACATTTAGTGATATTTTACTTATAACTATGATATTAATGTAACAAAGTTGCCATCATTAACTGTCACTTAACAGATTATGTGTTATGATTGTTGCCATGGTTATGCATTGGAGAGGATGATCTCTGCTTAAGCGAGGAATAAAACACTTCTATGGAAATAGGAACTTGTTTTTTTATCCTTTTAATGTTGTGGAACGTCTGCAAAACAAGCTAGTTCCTGTCATTTACTTTATAGAAGCTAAAAACAGTCCTTTCCTCACCGGCCTGTCTGTTCTCTTCTTCTTGAAGTTAATCGGATTCCTCTGAAGATAATCAGTTTTCGAGCGAGCGCATTAATATATGCTGCTGTTATAGAAAGGTCAGACCAACCAGATTCAAGAACTCAACAGCGCTGTAGTGTCTGTTAAAGTGGTCGGTGGTCCCTTCCAAACCTGTCTTGAACTTTTTCTTAATTCACGTGTCATACGTGGAAGCTTCGAACAAAATATGCCCCGTGTTTTCTTCCCTTCGCGGCCGTGCAAGAGAAAGCCGAGCTCGGTTCGAGTCCGTTAGCTAATAAACACACGAAAACGGACCGGATCAGTCGAAAGAGTTTCAAATATGGATACGTTGATTAAATATCTTTAACTTCATGATACAATTTAAGATCTGTGGGCTTGCATGTTGATGGATGGTTCTGGATTGTTTGTGGAATCGATGGCAGTGGAAATGGCGATTTGCAACTCGGTGAGGAGGATTCTGGGAAAAATTATTCTTTTAATCACCGTTTCGCATCCGTTGTTATTGTAATGCTTGTTATTTTTCATAAGTCGAACTCCATCCGTTACGGCAGGTGACTGACGTGGTTATGTCAACCTTACGATGCAGACAGGTGTTGATATTTCGGTGCAAAATGCAGTGTTTTATTAATAAATATATAAATAAATAAAGTTCCAGAGCAAATGAGCCCAGGCTCTCAGTTGGGTAAGATACCACAGCGGCTCATTTTTCACTTTCCTGCACCGCTGAGTTTTTCTCATTTGTGTTAATGCATACAGTAGATTATTATGTGCGATATAGATCTTAATAGTGCGACTCCACGTAGGCAGAAAGTGCATTGATCCGTCCCTCGCGTTCTAATAACGTAAATGAAAAATGTCACAAACCGGATAAAATCCCATATTGTGATGTCAGCGTCTGAGACCAAAAAAATATTTAGACGCCGAGGATATTAAGGGCAGTGTGTGTGCGTGTGTGCATGTGTGCGTGTGTGTGTATAAATGTGTGCGTGTTGGGCAGCTGGGATATCGATTTTTTTCCGAGATAATTAACTGAGTTAGACTGCTGTGCTGACATTTCGGAAGCTGATACATCGACTTATTGGAGCTAAATTAACCCCAGGTGGATAGACAGCGTCCCCGCAGGTACAGATTGGACTCGAATCAGACAGAAACTGTAACAGACAGAATTAGCCGCTCGGTCAAAGTTCATCCGTGAGGCTTCCTCTTTGCCGAATCGATGCTTCTCGTCGAGGCGTCGTGGAAGAATTGTGAGAGGGGTGGAGCTTTTCAGCATGTCGGGATGTCACAGGCCTTAATGAGGTGCGCTGGCTCCGAGTGCCGGGGTTCACCGTGTCCCTCGGGGGCCTGATGCTGCTCGCTTGCTTGGGAAAAAAAAACTTTTAATGAAGCTTCAGAAGTGTTTCTGTGAACTTTTCCACGGACAGGGGCGAAAATAATATGTTATATATTATTATATATATATATATATATATATATGTTAACGTTTCTATAGAAACAGCTCGCTCACAGCCACTTCTGCATTATCTACACCTAATGATCAACAACTTGCAATTTAACGAAGAGAAACATATAATCAATGTTTGGTTATGAGGAGACATTTATGCACCTTTTATGGAAGGAGTCTCCAGTGTCAGCGCTTAAAGACACCTTTACGTTTTTCCGATATCTTCAGACGAGGTCAGTGAACGACTGTTTATAGCCGCTATAAGGTGAGTCAGAAGGAAACTCATCTCACGGATTCATGACGGGGAATGTAGCTATAAGTATGATGTGTCATTTAGTAATAAGTAAACATTGTTAATGCTGTTGTATAAAAGGAATAAAACAGCTCCGGATGTGCTTTTAGAGGAAAACAACAGTAAGTGCACGTCACTGCTTCACCCACGTCACTGATCATTTTCCTCAAACAGAGCACAGGGTGTTGAAAGAGGTGAGTTATACCTATTATAAATAGGAATATTTAATGACTGTAATATTGATCTAATCTGGGTGTAATTACGCAGGACACGCATTGCGAGATTGATCATGATCTTATAATAAATAAGGTCATTTTCTCCACCATTTTCATTCTTCACATAATAAGCGTTTTTTGATGTTGGAGCCTATAATTATGAACTTTCTCCATATTCCATTAAAAGAAAAAAATTGCGACTCATATCCCGCCATCTCCGTATAATAATAAGACTGCGAGGCTGCTGCGTGCTGGAACAGAATGAGTGCTAGAATATTTTCTCTCTCTTCGGTCTCGTTAGCACCGTGCGCCCGCAATGAGCTGGAAAATGGACCCGATTGTCAGTGTCGGCATGGAGATGGCATGGAGAGGCGTCTCACACACACACACACACATGCACACACACACTCCACACCACCACTGCTCTTCACAGGTCAGTGCCCGCTCCAGCAGCACGCTCACTCTCTCTGTCAGGAGAACAAAGAACTCAGAAAAGAATTTCATCCAATATCGACGGCTCATGAGCTCCAACTCCTGCAATTCAAACGAGCTGGAGATTATTATGATTTCAGAAGATGCAATCATAGATTCAAATATACATACACTCTAGGTGCAGATTTTCATATAGCATACAGTATAATGTGCATATTTTTACATCTCAATACACAATATGTCGAGTGCACAAGTTTGCATCCTCTATGAGTTTAAAAGTGTTGAAAATGTTCCAAAATTTAAATAAATTGTGCCATTTCTGCTTCCTTACAGCTCCAGATTCCCCGGATCAGGCGAGTGTGTGGACTGGCGTCTGCAAATTCTTTACAAGTGTGAACGTGTGGAAATTTACCACTGGGGCCCATCTGGCACTGGGATACACTGCGTACCGATGACGTCCCATCATTTTATGCAGACACTAACTCCATTTCTCAGCATGTTTACCACAAACGTCACAGGACCAGTCACATGACTCATCACATGACTCGTTCCGAGATTTCTAACTCAACACAGCATTACCCAATCACCAGCAAGTTTTAAATTCACATCACAAACGTATCAAGAAAGAGAAAAAAGAGAGGCTGGTGAAGGAACGACTGTTTATAGCTGCTATAACGCGAGTGAGAGCTTGTTTTGTTGACCTTCCACAACAATAAATAGTAGGAATGTAGCGATACATATCATGCTTCGATAAATCGCGATGTAAATTTATGGCAATTTGAATCAATGGGAAAAAAATGACCCGATTAATCTCTTAGTTTTTTCTAGCTGTAATTGCTTTGTTTAGACAGCAGAGGGCGTACGGCAGCAGGAAAAACATACAATGGTGGAAGTACACGTGAAATCATTGTAGGCGAAAGTAACAGCTCTAATGCTGTGAAAACACAAAAACAGATATGAAATGGGAAAGAGCTTTTGTGCGATTAAGTTTGCAAAAAATTCAACAGGAAATCTGAGCTCTCTTTTCACAAACTACCGAAAGTTAAAGAAAAGAGACGCAACCGGAGCGAGCTGTTTTATGTTTAAGCTTTTTTTTTTTTTTTTTAAGAAAAAGCCTACCTTTGTAATTTTTTAATAAAAAGGATGATTTAGTTAATAGGATCGGACTCCAATCTTTACAAATCTTTTTTATTGTTGGTTATTGAGAAAATGAAACAAAGTGTATTTTTGCGATTTTAC
>JAQQZR010000018.1:1247118-1254618 GCA_030068235.1 Notoglanidium macrostoma | reverse complement strand
CTCTTTAATTCACGCTCCTGACCCATCTCCGACCGCCCGCAACACACGAGCCGCAGGTCACCTGACTAACCTCTTACTTCCCTTCGTTATGGTCATCTGTTCTGAACACAGCTCACTCACAGCCCCTAGATTTACACTTTCCTCCACGCTGGCAGGTTCTTTCGGGTTTAGGAATTCACTCCCACAGAGCCTCCGTGAAATCTCATCTATCTCCTCCTTCAAGCCCATCTTTTCTCTCAGCGCTATCACTCTCTCATCTCTAACTACGCACATCCAGTGCTCTCTATAAACCACCTCCGACGATTCATCAGCACTCAGCGCTGCTTCAGATCACCGCTTTTACCGCACCGCACTTACCTTGGTACCAGGGGTGGGGCGGGATGACACAAATATCCCAGCGGGATTCTCGAAGGCGTCTCAATGGTACGTGACATGTATCAGAATACTCAGAGGAAGGTTTTGAAAAAAAAAAAAAAAAAAAAATGTAACATTAAAAAGGAAAAACAATGATTTGATTTAAAAGACCAAGCCCTTAATTCTGACATCACATCGGCCGATTTTAGTCTTATCCCGCCATATTCAACCTCTCGTTAAGTGTGTACAGAGACATCATGAAGAAAACGAAGGAGGTACGAAGTCGTTGTCGCCTCTGGTGAGTGTTTGTATGCAGTAGCTGATACGGTTAGCTTGCTAATCTGATACGTCGAGCACGTAGCATGTAACTCAAACAGCTGGTTTTCACGCTCGTTACTACTGATAGCTCCCGTAACGGCAGCAAGGAATAATGAGAAACATCGCTCCGTAATTCCATCCGGAAATCATCATCAGTTTTTTTTCTCCTTTTCCACGTGGCAGTTTGCGGAAGGCCAGCCACCAGGTTAATCCGATCAGGTGTAAAGTTTCTCGCAGCATTAACTAGATCTGTGGAGAATTTGCGTTGCACCCTACACACAGACAGAGTGCGTCTTAACCAGAAGGGTGTGAAGTAATCACAGACCAAAATGTTGCACAGAAAGATGTTCTTCACCATCTGTCACCATCTGCAGCCAATCAGCACCTCTGTTCAACATCTGCTAGCAATGCTAAATCCATGAACTAGGATAAGAGCTCTCGCTGTGATCTTCTGCATTTCTGATTAATGCACGTTATAAATCATTTTGAAATGTAAAAATGAAATTCAAATTCCACTGAAATACCATCTGGAACCCGAGTGAAAGAAAAGCAAATCAGCTCCGGGTTCCTTCCTGAACACACACTTCCTGTCGGTCTGGAGTATCACATGCTTTCTCCGTGTCCGTGTGTGGGTTCTTCCGGGTTCCTCCGGGTTCCTCCTAACTCTCAAAAACACGCCGTGTGCGGAATGCTGCTTGTAGAATGAGTGCGTTTGTGAGCGTGTATGCGTGGTCCTGCCATGGACTAGAGATGGATCCGGAGTGTTTTCCTACCTCACGACCAGCGTTCCTGGGATCAGCGTTCTCCGGGATTAAACGTGAACAGAAAATGAGCGAGAGTGAATTTTACTTATAATTTTGTGAGAGAAAAAAAACCCAAACAAAACAATCTGAGTGGTAGAAAAGAAATTCATAAAAACGACAATGATGTAGTTAATCTGCGACAAAGTTTTATTTACTTAACGGTAAGTTTTACGTTAGAACCTGACGGCGCTACCGCAATTCGTAACTCGAATAAATGCCGTGTTACAATTGCACTTTTTTTTTTTTTTTTTTTTAATCCTTACAACCTAAATGAACCTCATTAGCTTGGATTTCTTTACACTCCCTGTTCTCCATTGTATAACTCATGAAGTGTTTAACTTTTTTGAAATGAGTCACAGATAATTAGGATCCGGAGGATTTCGGCGTTCCGGAGAGCGCGACTATTTCATTGTACAAAGCAGGCATTGTCGACTATCAAACAAATTCGGCAGGGAACATGAGAACAATGGGAGACAAAAGCAATTAAACACTTTTCTTTCCCATTAGTCATATCTTTCTTTAGAGAAATAAAGCTTGGAATGTCCCGCCATTAAAACCGGTCTCAGACCATGCACACTACTCTGCCTTAATCGCCTCGTCAAAATCGCACTAATTAAAGAGACACAAACTCCTTTTTTTTTTCTTTTTTTTTTTGTCCGGAGTAACAGGAAAATATCCGAGTTAGCATTTGCATATCGAATAAGGATATATCTGCACGGCCTCTCGTAATTACAGTGATAGAAACTAAATTACAAAGGACCAAAAAATAACTCGGGCTCGAGTTTTGAGAGTTAATCACGCAGCTGATGAAGGACTTCCATCTGCAATGAGCCGCTTCTCAACACTCGTCACTGGATCCTTCAGAATTTTACACGTACTAGTCAGGCACGCTCTAGTTAACCCATAAATCCTTAACTTATCATTCAGTTCTTCATCTTAAACCACATTATTCACTAAACCTAATAGAGAAAACAATTGAAATCAGGACCTTGCTTCATCGTTGCTGCGTTTTTGTAAATAATCAGTCAAATAAACCACAGATTTTTACATTTTGTTTGCCCATTAGGACAAGACAAACAATGCTGTTTTTTTTTTTTTTTTTTTTGTTCTGATTCTTTTAATCAAGCTTTACACAACAGCACTGCTATATTCTGGTTGATCAGATGCTATTAATCTGCCTTCTCATTTCAGACTACATGCTACAAGGTCGAAGTCACACACATCTTCTCTGTGAGAGAAGCCTCGCAGGCAGAACGAGTCATCTGAACGGAATTTGCATCGTCAACCGGTATCACCAGAGGAACGGAGCGACGGAGCGTTTAGCATGAGATTTGATGGAATACTTCCTGACCTGACTATAGATTAAGACTTGAGTTACGAGTCTTCTAAGAAAATATGTTCTCAGAAAATGTCCTCACTCAGGACACGGAAAGAGAAAAAAGACACATCACAGCCATGTTTTAGGAATTCTTCCCAACTATTTGTGTAGAACTGTCGCCTCAGAGCAAGACGGTCCCGGGTTCGATCCCCGGCTCACCCAGGTTTTCAGGGTTATCAAGAACGTGTTCACGTTGCTGTAATGTTAGCATGCGTCTGCGAATAGCAGGTGTTTTTGATGTCGCAACATTTTTTTGTAAAGATGCATCCTGAACTTTTAAGAACATTATTAACCTTAGTGAATATTCCGATCGCGTCGCTGTCCAAATACTTATGGATCTGACTGTACATCCTCAGTGTGGGTGAATATCGCCTGCCGTCATTTAGCGCTCATGCACTTCTCTTTTGTTTTTTCCTGATCTCACGAGTTTGGATTTTTGCCCGGGTATCTTCCTGTTTCATGAACACATTCTTGAATGTTTTGGATTTGTCCGCCTAATCAACTATTTAATCGTCGTACAGATCTGCTTCGAGGTGTTATTATGGGATATATACGGTTTCAAAATGATATATCGTTATTGTAACACTTATTAATATGCTTTGGAAACGGTGCCAAGGCGTACTATTTCTCCGGATTTGTTAGAACTTGAATTCTTCCTTATGGAAGGTGATTCCTCTCGTTCTCTGATAGTTCTTGGTGTCCGTGCCCCTTTCAAGGAAATTCCTATGACGTTATCGCTAATCAGTCATCTTGAAAATCAAGCATCCGAGACGATCCCACGGCTGGACTCGGAGTGTCCGTTCTACTGGGGTTACTATGTAGAAAATCATGGCCTGCCAGTAACAGCTGCAAAAACAGCTATAACAATGACCTTTCTCTCTCCATCCTCACCCTGATCATCGACAGCTGCAGTCGACCTCCAGAGCAAATCAGCGGCTCATTTTCCCGCCGCCGCCGCAACGATCGACGTTTTGTCTTGTCCGTACGTGGACCGCAGCCGTTGATGAATTTGGTAACTCACAAACACAAAATTTTTATCTGAGCAGAATCTGAGAGTTAGAATTTGAACATGTCTTATGGTTTCCTTCTCATTAAATACCACCGGCTTCAGGAACGTGCAGGTAAAATGTCACTGGTTTTTTTCCTTTCAGTCCAGTTTCTAATTTTTTTTCCCCCTGTGGGTTCTTGGTTTGCAGTCACAGATCCCTGTCTGCTCGCACTTCTGAGTCTGAGCCACTGCAGGATAAATTGATGTGGAGGACAGGCTTGTAAACCAGAGAGAAAGAGAGAGAGCGAGAGAGAGAGAGAGAGAGAGAGATAAAGAGAGAGATAGACACTTCTGACTTTGTGTTATGCAGGCCTGGAGGTTCTGAGCTGGGTGAGGGGCGACAGCTCATTAAGCTCCATCACCCTTTAGCGTCCGCGCTATGAGCAGAGAGCAACTGGACGGTCCTGCTGCTGCAGTAGGGAAGCCATCTTTCTCTGCTCTTCACACACACACACACACACACACACACACACACACCAGTGGGAAGTAGATAATGAATGCAGCTTTAGTGTCTACCGCTGAACGAGTGCTGCTGCAGGTGGTGTAGGAGGTGTGTGATTGCTATCGAGAGCATCGAGAGCCTCCTTCATTCTCCATCTCTCCGCTTTCTGATGTTCTGCTTTGTTTGTTCTCTCTCTCTCTCTCTCTCTCTCTCTCTCTCTCTATCTAACTGAACACATCCAAATTACTCACACTGACAGCAAGGACCGAAAAACCTCCAGACACTACTGCAGCTTTTATTTATCTAAAATGTAGGCTATTCACAAAGAACCCAAAGCGCCATGACCTGCTTCCTGATTTTGCCCCGCAAGGGCAGAGCTTAAAAAGACGTTTGATCAGCACCAAATTTTATGTCTTAAACGCAGTCCTAATGTAGTATTTTGCATGAAATAATAGTAATAACTTAGCAATGTTGCCCAAGCTAGCCAAATGCAACTAGTGTTACCTTTCTCGTAGTCTAGCTAATGTTGCTAATCCATGGCTATATATTTAAGCTAAGCATTATGTCAAGCTAAAGAAGTGAAATAAAAGGGTTAGCAACTTTAGCTAAGTTAGCCACATACTCTATCAGCTATCTATCAAAGCAGCTAGCTAGCTCGTTTTAGCAGGTGTTTTATTCGGTAAGTAAAATCAGTAGTTTATTAGTAAGCATAGACTTGCGGTCACTAAACATGATCAAAAACTGAATAATTTTGTAGGGAATTAGTACGTCATGACATGCATTTTGACATGATTCTAAGGCTGCTTAGCAAACAAACCCGAAGTGTCGACGGTTCTCTGATTCAGAATCAGTCAGCTGACTAATGCATGTGAAAGTTGCGAAACAATAATGTAAAAGTTGGTTGCTCTTTTTTTTTTTCTTCTTCGAGAAATTAATAAAAGACATTGTCTGTCGAGAAAATGAAATAAATAATACAAAAAAAAATCGACGTATCGGCGGTCTGACGTGCGTTAAAATGGAGCGCTGTACATTTCAAACTTGATATTTTTTTCAGTAGACTCCGCAGCGTTCTCCACTGCAGTTAGTCAGTTTGTTGGACTTATATTAGTACATACTGATGCAATTTTGGGTAAAAATAAATATAATTTAACATGAAAATTGCATTCGGTCTTGATAACGTCGGTTCTGGTTAGAAGGCTCGGATATTTGGGTGCGACTCTCGGGGCAGAAATAATAAGGCTTTGTCTTGCTTTTTGAAAGGAAATGCTGATAAAATGTGACATTCTTAATGATTTTCCAGCATGTATGAATGCAGGGACTCTTTTCTTATCTAAATAAACGTCACTCAGGAAGGTTCTCACAGATTCAGCTGAGTCATTGAACGGATAAAGGGGAATACACATACAGGGAAGCTCACGGAATTCCAGCGGGATTGATGGGAATTATATACTGAAACATCGGGAATGCAGTCGTGCATAAAGTAGTTAACGCTGCGAGTGTAAATTTCATGAGTGTAAACATGGCGTTAAGTATTCCGAACTTGGGTTGTGCCAGTGATAAGAAACTTGAACAAGATGCTGCTCGCTGTCTGTTTTATAGTTCACACGTTATTTTCTTGGAGCTGCAGCATTAGTCATAGTAACCGGGAAGCTGACGTGATGTCTGGACCAGAAAGCGGAGGATTTCAGGAAATCATAGTCGTTTACTGGCTCAAATGTAAGCAGTTATGTGAAAGGTTTAGATTTTTTACAGCATTTCTGATTCCAGAAAGTTTTTTTTTTAATGAGTCTTAGTCACGGTTTGTTTATTAAGCGCTCTGGTCGAGACCGGAGATTCCAGCTCTATAGTCTAGCTGTGAATCCAAATTAATTTTCATGGTCATTTTTCAAACATTTCAAACGCGGTGCCATTTTCCATACGCGTTCAGTTGTTAACTTTTTTTCAAGGTCCAGTGTACTGATCTCTGGTCCTCTTGAAACCATGACTCTAGGGTTCTCCTAAGACAAACCCTGGGGCAGTTCGGATCAGGTGTGGACCCTATTAATATGATTATTTCAACTTGTCCCATTGCTTCCTGTTTCCAGTTTGGTGGTGACTCGGACTGTAGTGTGAGGATACGCACGGTGATATGTGATCTTCTTCATCACTGGAATGTTCGTACCAAAGGAAAATTATACAAAACAAGCTACACAAATGCGATATATGGATTCCATCCATGGGTCAGAAAGCCTATGTGAAAGCCGCTTCCTTAACGAGCCTGGCTAAATAAACTCTGCTCAAATTATGGTTTAGAATGAACTTACTTATGAACAAACTTATAATTAGCTGGCCTCTGGTGGTCTGAAGGAAAGTACAAGAGTACAAGAATATTCAATAGTATATTTTGTCAAAAAAAAAAAAACTTTAATTGAACACTTCTTGTTGAGTTAAATGTTTTTTTTTCTTCACTCCACTGCACTCATTCTGAGAACATATTGTAAGTTTATTAACTTTTTACGATCTGTCTTGTCCTCTTATTGACCACGAGGAAGTTCGCTGGAAGCCGCAGGTCAGTTCATTGGAAAACGGACAAAACCTTTTCCTGATGTGGAACATTGCCCAGCGTGCTGTTCAATATCCTCTAAAAGAAGTGTATATATTTTAATTCCAAGTGTGCATATTGTAGAAAAAGAAAGAAAAAGAAAAAGCCAATTAACACATTAAGTATAAATAGAGTTATCTGACTTTTTGTGCCCATTTTTTTCCAAGGGGCAGGTACTGACATAGTTGTCAGGCATTTAATTAAAACATTTTGCCTTGTTAGGTGACTCACATTTAAAATTAGACCTGTCACATTGACTTTAAACTCAGGATGGTAGATTCTGAAACGCACGATCTGACTCACGCTCAAAGGTTTCTCTCATTTGTGTTTCTCACGTTCCTCTCAAGTAATGATAGTGATGAGTGTGTTTAGTGATTTGCACACTTTTCCGTGAAGGTGCATTCTATCAGAATGCATTCTATCATTATATGTGTGTGTAAGCTGTGTTATACGTAAGCTGTGTTAAACATAAGGGATCATGCTACAGGTGGTGCTGACAGACCCAGGTTTGTGTGTGTGTGTGTGTGTGTGTGTGTGTGTGTGTGTGTGTGTGTGTGTGTGTGTGTGTGTGTGTGT
>JAQQZR010000018.1:1221884-1245367 GCA_030068235.1 Notoglanidium macrostoma | reverse complement strand
GTGTGTGTGTGTGTGTGTGTGTGTGAGTGTGTGTGTGTGTGTGTGTGTGTGTGTGTGGGTTTAGTTTTTTTTTTTTATTTGTTACATTTCAAGTTCAAATTTTCTACACCCTACAAATCGGCCACTATAGTTATTAGGCCAAACCTCTTTCACTGACAGATACGGAGGCCACACCTCCTTCACAGAGACTGACAGATAGAGACGCCACACCTTCTTTACTGGAACAAACAGGCACCTTATTTACTAAAACTGACAGGTCCGAAGACCACGCCTCCTTCAGTAAGACTAACAGATACAGAAGTCATATTGTCATCTTGTGCTACTGAAAGATGCAGAGACCACACCTCCTTCACTAGGCCTGACAAAGGCCACACCTTTACCGAAACTGACAGGTAGAGAGGCCACACCTCCCTTACTCTGAGTGACAGATCCAAAGGCCACACCTCCTTTACTAAGACTGACCAGTAACTAAGACCACACCTCCTTCAGTAAGCCTACAGAATAGAAAGGATACTGAAACCACAGAAGACAGAAGTCTGCATATTAAACGACACAGAGGCCACACCTCTGTGTAGCCGTCCAGGTCCAGCAGGATGGATGTAATTACAGAATCTGAATCTTTAGAGGCTCCTGGATCCCAATTTTTTCAGAAAACTCCCAGTGGAGGCGGGACACGGCAGTGACAGGTCTAACGTGTAAAACTGTCAGACAGTAAGGTGAGGAGACGTCTGCTCAAATCGGACGAATGGTAACGCGAGCGAACAGGATGCTATTGTACTCGTACACACCCGTACCGTTGATTTGAGCAAGTGTCAAGCGACAGCTTCAATCGTTTCCTCCTGGAATCTCGTCTGAATTTCCGCAGAGCAGGCCAGTCTCGCAGAAGTACAAATGTGACACGCATGTTCTTCTTTTTTCCTTTCATAGTTTTAATGTTCTTTTTAAGTGCACTTCAGGGGAAAAAATCTGCCTTTTGAGAGCAGTGTACCATAAAGAAATCGACAACATTAATAACGCTCTCAGGAAAATGAATCCGCCGTCAGGAATCGGCGTTCGCTACAGTTCGACGAGATCAAAGAGTTTTTAGATGTCGAGCAAGTGCTAATTTTAATATCACAGATTTCAAATGGATTCAGATGAACAGTGGTTGTGTGTTGTATAATATACCAAAGGTACATCACATTTGTCTGTTCAGTAGTCAAACTGGGTTCAACAGGAAATGAGGGAAAGTTATTTGTTTGTTTGTTTGTTTGTTTGTGTTTGTTTGGCTATTGGGTCGAGGAGTTGTGTAAAGTAAGATGTTGGAGTAAGTAAGGAATAAATCACTCTGTGTTGTGCTGTTATGGACAAAATAATTAATAACAGTGTGATGAAGCGGCGTTAGAGAAGGTTCGGCTCAAAGGTTATTTTTTCGAGTGTACTGGAACTTTTACTCCCGTCTAAACACTGACTCGTCGTCTCCTTAAACTTTTTTTGACTTATTAATCTGGTCGTAAATGAAAGGGAAAGTAGGAAAAAAGGGCATACAGAGTTACATAACCAGCTTTTAAATGAATCTTCTCTGATGTGGAAATGCAAACATATAAATGAGGAAATTAGGACAGTGTGTTTTGCATAATGCAGCGTAGGCAGTAATAATTTACTCTCTGGTCTTCACCGTGGTTTAACATTACAGACTCGCTGTCAGGTTAGAGCCGAAATTATTAGTATTGCATCATCATTTTAGAATCTGCCTCAAATGTCAGCTGTATTTCAACACCTTGACTGTTCAGTATGCCTACTGTTTATTGCACATAACCCCCCCCCCCACACACACACACACACACACACCATATATGACTGTAATAGTGTCCTCATAACAGTAACATGACAAAGTGTTTATGCTCGTCTTTCTATTCACACCTAAATAATACTGTAAATGAGAAAGTCCTCACAAGTCACGTATACACACACACACACATACTTGTACTTCTATCTTTGTGAGGACACGTATTGAAATAATGCTTTCTCTAGCCCCTTACCCCAACTTAACCTTAACTATCACAGCTAAACCCTTAACCCCAACCCTGTCCATAACCTAAACCTAAACCTCACTCTAACCTGAACACTAAAACCAGGTCTTAACCCTCAAACAGCCCTTTAAAGAAGTGAAGACCAGCCAAAATGTCCTCACTTTCCAAAAATGTTCTCACTACTGGTTAAATACGTGCTTCGTTTCTCAATATGTAGCAAATACAAGTGTATAGACACACACACACACACACACACACACACACACACACACACACACACACACACACATGCAAGCAGGTAGTGAAGGAAGTGAAGATGACTGCATTACAGGGCTGGCACAGAGTCAGCTAGCAACACACACACACACAGGCACACACACTCTGACAGCATCCCCAGGGAATATCTAATCTAAGCGTCTGGTGATGTCTGCTGGTCACACACTTCAGAAATGGACTGAAATAAGAAGCTCAGGTCTAAAACGTGGCATGGTTCCCATGTCTCACCCCGTGTAGATGTAAATTATAAATAAAACTTGACATTTATATTGTCTTAGTTTCGATTCTCTCCCAGATTGGTTCTTATTTCAGTCTCCGACAGTTCCTCAGTCAGCCCAGTCGGCATGGTGAGAAACAACAGGAACACGCTTCACATCCTGAATCAGCTCCCGAGCTTTTGTTGACTTTCTTGTCTATGAGTTAATGATGCAGGACCACGCAGCTGGCTGAGAAACACTGAGCTGTCTGTTCTCCAAAATTAGCTGCACTACAAATGTGTGCACATTCCTATCGTGTTTTATACAGGGTATCTGAAAAGTCAGGGATTAACGCACAGACGCTGAGCTAACACCGTAGATCGATATGAATATGCTGAGCGAAATCGGCAAAGACACGATGCAGAGGCTGAGAAAGTGCGTAGCGCGAAAGTGGGAACACGTAGATCGTGTGTTGTAAACTTTTGTATGTTGTGCATTTTCAGGGGGTGCAGTGATAATAATACACTAATACCATATTCAGACTGAACAGATAATGTGTCCTAAATAAATACGGATACGGATACGAAAAACAGGCAGAGTATTGTTTTGTTTTGTTGTGTTGTGTTTTCAGAAAGCTAACTAGCTGAATGAAAACAAAAAAGTTACGTGAGCACAAAGTTTTGAATGCAAACACTGACCTTTAAAGAACAGCTTGTTTCAGCACAAATCTCATCCCAAGTACAAGTCCAAACCCTTCTCTTTGCGTCAGCCTTGATGAGGCAAACAAGTCAACAGCGGGTGTGCAATTCTGATTTGTAGTAGCTATCTGCAATATATCTGTATTTTACGCACAATCTGGCAACCTTGTTCACAGAACTTTAAAAAAAAGTTCACATGATAAGATTTAAACAACACGATTTCTTACAGAGCTCCAAATAAACCCACATTTCTCATTCCCTAACATTCTGTTGGCGTTGTCATGTTTAAAGAAAAAAAAAACCTCTTTCAACTTTTCAGGAACACCTCTGGCTTTTAAAGCACTAGAGACTGTTTAATAGCAGCATGTTTTTTTATCCGTTTACATTTACATTTCATTTTATAGAAATGCGTTCATTCCTATTACCACTTACACTATAGCAGCTATAAACGCCATAATTTTCTCTTCAATTTAATCAAATAATGTAGACATGTTGATCGTTCATAGCAGTTACTATAGAAACGACGCGTTAGCGTAAACCCTGCGTTGCTATCAGAGCCGCTGTTACAGAAAATTTATCAACAGCATTCGGGTATAAAATGAAATTTGCTGTCATTATTTGTTCATTCGATTCCGATACAAATGAATATTAAAGCTTAACCGTAGTAGATATAAGTAGCAATAACTATTTTAATATATTTCTAATACATCCTCTTTTTTGAGTGTCTACAGTAGATGTTATGTATTATAATATGACATTATTCTCCATTCTGTAAGAAAGTAGATGCGCAGCAGCAGAGTTTGTGATCAGGACTCAAACAGGTGGAACTGAAGAATCTCAGACGTCTCACATTTGTTTTGATATTCACTGTGAGAAATCTTCACGTTACTGAACTTCCAGCAACCTCCTCTGCTCCAAAACCCCAATCTCTCGCAGTCACTTCTGGGTCTCTGACAGCTCTCTCTTTAACCACAGAATCTCACGCTTTTCCTCTGAATCTGTCACCCTTGTCTCATCCTTTCTCCCCGTCCTTGTCTCGCCGACAAACTCGTCGTTATTTTCTGTCAAGTTCCCCAGCCGGGAGAACAGATTCCACTGTGCCTCGCCACGCTTATTCCCGTTCCCTTGATCATTCGGCCCAATTTGTGATTACCGTTCACGGGAGCATTACTGCGGGACTCAGGTGAGAGAAGATGAGTGCGAGGAACAGCCAGAGGAAGCCATTCATCATCACGGTATCGATTGGGGAGATGGCGAGGCCCGCTTCCTGATGAATAATCTAATAAAGAGGGCAGCGCTGAATGCCAAGTGATATAGACAGCAGGGTCAGCAACTCTGGCAGGAGCCGAATCGGCTTTGATCTTCTTCTCATTCCTAAAGCCAAAAGAGAATAAATAACATAAAAAGTCAACTCTCTGTATATGCAGTGGTGGAGTGCGCAAAAACCCAGAGACTGCTGAAATCTTTTGTCAGCCGCCAGAAAGTGTTCAAATACTCTCCGAGAGTCGAAGAGAAATAACAAGGCAACTCGGTGTTCATCGATACGGAGGAATTTCCAAATGATGGACACGATTAGCTAGTATAAAATGAAATACGATCAAAAACTAGCTAGCAAACAGATGCGTGTGAAAGTTAAAAAATTTAAAAATGTGTCGGTGTATGCTAGATATGCCAATGTGCTGAGAAACAGCTAGCTAGCTAGTTAATTTAGCTGGAGAGCATTAAAGCCTGTACACACTCTGTAGCGTCAGTTAGCAAAATTACCTAGCTAGCTAGCTAGTATAGCAAGACTGTCAGCTTACAGAACTGGTTAATGGCAAGGGATTTTTTTTGTTTTTTGCGTTTATCTACGATAGCTGAAAATCTATGATAGCTTGTGTGAATCTTGACTCCGAACTAGCTAGCGCTAAATAGTGGTAACTTGTAAGAGATATCTAGCTGACTCCGCAGACTGTGTACAAGCTCTAATGTTAGCGAGCTAATCTACCAAACTAGCTAGCTGTTTAACAGCATATTGAAACATCTAGCAAATTGTAATGATTTTTTTCTTAGCCTGCAGCTAACTGGCTAACTAGTTAGCTATCTACCACAAGAGGGGGTTAACACTTATCACTATGTGGTAACCCTGTGGGTTCTTTATAGAACTGTACAAAAAAGTCGAACTCCTTCTGAAGCATTCATCTTTTAATCTCTTTAGTTGTTTTTCTCCTGGTCCATTTGATGGAACCCTTAAAGGTTCTATTTAGGATCCTTAAACAAAAGAACTGGAATTAATTTAGAATAAAGCGAGAACTCCTCAGGGTTCCCTACAGGAACTGTGGGAAAATAAAGGATTTCCCTTCCACAAAAGGTTCCAGGTAGACCTGCTGTAAAGATAGAAAGATAAACACTTAAGTCTATACTCCTTTTTAAAGTTGGTTCTTGGGCTTGTTCATTTGGTGAAAACCTTAAGGGTTCTATGTAGAGCCTTTAAACAGAACATCTCCTTTCAGAAAAGGTTTCAAGTGGGATGCATTTTTAGGAAATACAGTACATAGCACCCTTGAGGAAGCCCTTTTCCCTAAAATTGGACACTAGTACAAAAAAAGGTTTAAGCCAGTTCCTCTGTGGGCAGCCTTAAGGGTTCTCTACAGAACTGTAGATGTTCTTGTCAGAAAAGTTTCCAAGTGGAAACGATTTAGAAATATAAGACATTTTTGTTGGCTTGTCCATTTTGCAGACTCCTTAAAGTAGTGCTTGTACAAAGATAAAACCCCATTCTAATAAAAGTCTAAAGTGGATTATCCTTGTGGTGGAACCCTTAAGAGTTCCATAAAGAACTGTGCATGCAAGATTTCTTTAGGGAACGAGAACAATACATAGAAAGTTATTATGAAAAATGTTAACACTTGGCCTGAACCCTTTCAGAAAAGTTACTGCAGTATAAAAGAACCTTTAAAGAGCGCTGTTTGGGAGACGGCCTGGAATGGGAGCGGAGATAAACTCCGTGATATGGTGTAGATTTCCTGCCCCATTGGCTTTCTGCTAGCGTGGGGTATAAGAAGGAAATATTATTGGATTAAGCGAAGTTGGCTTTAACTGCAAGAACGCACCACTTCTCCGGGTTCTCTGAGAACTAATCCACTCTCTCTCTTGTTATGCTAATTACCATCACATTATACGAGATCAGCAAACTCCAGCCGAGCGTAGAACCCGAATAATTCCAAAGTTTTGTTCTTCCCGCTGATAGCTTCCTGCAGAGCCGAGCAACTCTCACTGTCCTGATGTGAGGTGTGAGCTCTGACAGAACGCTCGAGCTGCCGACAGTACATCTGTCTCACACACACACACGACAGGATATGATCCTCCCATACCTCCCAGGTACTCTCTACTCATGTCATGTCATATTTTTCCACATTCTCTCATCTCTGATTGGACAGCCTTGTCTCTTTTTTTGCTTATTAAAGAATGACCTGTCATATATTTTATCCATTTAATTTACATATTAAAAAAAAAAAATTTTTTTTTTTTTTTTTTGGAAAGTCCAAGAAACAAGTTAGTTCCTGTTCTCACTTAGTTTATAGCAGCTATAAACGCAAAAAAAAAAAAAACAACTAACAATGCAGCTTGTCGCTTTCTTTCACAGAGAATCCGAAAGAAGCGTAAACTCCTCTGTCGTGAAGATGACGCTTTACCGAAGCACCGACACTGGAGACTCCTTCCGTAAATAATAAATGAACTTCACGGCCTCTATCATAATCACATTTATTAATCTGTTTTTCATAAAATCGTTTATGTGGAATGTCCGTTGTACAAGGCCCTGTGACCGAGCTGTTACTATAGAAACAATAAGGTCGTCAACACCTTCTGACCAATCAGAATGCAGAATTCCTCAGCACTGTGCTGTAAATATATATGCGTGTATAATAATAATAATAATAATAATAATAATAATAATATACTACTCTTAATGTAGTGGATTATTTAGAGTGCATTAAGCAGGAAAAGCCGTGCTTACTGGAAAGTGGGAACCGGAGTAGCGAACAAATCTATAAATCCCTGGCATGTGGACAAAAACCTTTTTATTGTAAGAGCATATCCAAATAAAGAGGCTTGTCCTGATGTCCTGCTGAAGGCAAACAGAGCTGCGAATTTGGAAATCCACCAGAATTCCTTTTAAGCCGTGACTTCAAGCAGACTTTATTAGAAAGCGCTGTGTGTTCGGAAGTGGAGGAGTGTCAGCGCTGAGGCGGTGGAGGAATGAACCCTTTGAACAGCTTTATCAAAGCATCCGAAATGATACATTTTGATGCGCAGATCAGAAGGACGCCAGTATCGCTGTCACTTGCTTATTTTGCAGTTTTGTACGAACGCAGAAGAAAGCTCTCTTTAGTCTTATCGCATTACTGTACGATGAAGTCATCGCTGATTAATGGAAGATTGAGACTCAATTAAGTTACAGCCTCGTTGGTATGGAACTTTCCTTTGATCTTTTGATTGATCCGAGTCAGCAATACAACACACACACACACACACTTTTTTCCCTATAATTTTTTTTCTAATTTTCCTTTCTTTTCAGTTCTGTGTGTGATTTCTAATGATGACAGTTCCTCGGCATCAGCTACATCACTCTAGCTCAGAATTGGTCTCAACTTCAGATTAACTTGGGGTTTTTTTTGTTTGTTTGTTTGTTTAATCCTGCTCATTCAGATTTTTATTTTCACCTGCATGTGATATACGACTCTTTTTGGCGTTTTCTCCCCAATTTGTTCACCCACCAGCCAGCTCTCCTCAATCAGGCCGCTATCACAGCTAACACGTGCTTCCTCTGAGGCGAGACACGTGACGTCACCCAACTGCACCTTTTTACTCAGAGCAAAAGTGCTACCCGCCCTGTTCCACATACATGAGCCCAGAGATGGCCTGTATGGCTGTGATTGACAGGGAAAAGACAGTATGCCCCTCCCACCTAGAAAGCACCACTGAATTTGCTCATTTAGGGGCAGGAAATGTGTCCCGGTGGCATGGAAGGGATTCAAACTTGTGATCTTCTGATGATACTTTGAATGCTTTTTTAACTTGACCAGGCAGATACTAATGATGACTGAATGATTTCTGTGAGAAGAGTGAATCCAGCAACGTACTGACGGCTCAGTAACACACAGTAACTGACGGCTCAGTAACAAAACCTTAAGTTAAAGTTAAAAAACTTTAAGTTTTTAAAAAATATATATATTTATTTATTTTAAGTAATACTAAGACCTCCTGTTCATATCATAACATGTTATCTATCTATCTAGTCTATCTATGTCTATAGTCTATATGTAGTCTTATCTTCTGCATGTATGGTGTTTGGACAGAGATAAGAGAGATCTGAATATTATTCATCCTCTCTTTGTACGCAGAAACAGGCCAAGGTGGAAATGGCATTACGCTGCTTTTCATTTCAGCTCCACTTTGATGTGCTATATGAGGTGGATCAAAGCTCCGGTCAGCGAGAGCGCTTCCTATGGCACAGATGTTGGGAGGAGTTCTGCTGCCACATGCTTATCTAGGTCAATATTACAAAAAGAATGAATAAATAAACTAATTACGAGCCCGATAAGTCCGGCTGTGGCTGGCCTCTCATCCGAGGCGAATGTTTCTTTCATCTGGATACGATTCAATTGACTGGTTCACCGGTTGTGGTGGAAATGCCACATTTGACGAGTACAATCATGTGGCATGTGGAGTTATTTTGCAGTCTCTCAACATAGCGAAGAACCCCTAACTGACTAATAGTTAACTAATTCTCTGTGTTTTTTTGAGAGGGACCATCAATCAATCAAACACAGAAGATGCTTCTTGTGGGTAAAACATACCATTCAGTGACTCTATTATACATTTTCACCTTACGTTGTTCACTGCACAGATATTGCATCATCGCGGACCTTTCTTCTATTATGAGAAGAAAATTCCTGTAATAAATCCACACGTCACCGCTTAAGCATATTCAGATTGTGAAATAAATAAAAGAAAAAATCAACAATCAAAGACAAACAAATAAATAAGTCAGGTTTTTAGTGGGAGTCCTGCTCTTGAGCCAGCGAGAACAGTAAAGCTTCGGATATGAAGGAATCATTGCAGCACAATAGAAATAGAATTAGAGTGTAATTGCGTGTTTGCGGCGAGAGCCCAGGTGCAGCGATAACCTGCTGCATCGAGGCAGGACTGAGAATCGCCCAATCAAGCCGGCACTCCAGCTGACGTGTCTGCTGAGAAAATTATCAACACTCCAGCAACAGATGGCTTTGGCCTTCGCTCAGGCCGAGCGGCCAACACGGAGACGCTCCATTCAGGGAGAGATGGACCCGATCCCGAGATCCGTTCTCTTACTGCTGCGTCGACGCTTCGACTCCGAATTAATTACGATTTTACACCCAACTCTCGCTCAGATCTCCTGCGTACGATTTATGAACCCTGTTCTGCAGTCTGTCTTATTTCTGGCCAACAAGCGCAGTGTAATAGGGCTGGCTGATGCTTTTTATTTTTTCAACTTGAGAAATACCTTCGGATTTATGAGACACACACTACATCTCACGACCTCTCACGGAAGAATTACTGTCAGAATCCCGGCGGGGGGAAAAGAGAGAAAAGAAAAGACAAGCTCGGAGGAGAGACACGTCCAATTACCGCATGGCATCAATTCAAGCTAAGAGTAAAATCATGGGGTTGTCTGTTAACGGGAGCAGGTGCTGATGGTGGCTAATCGTACAGACGTATGATCGTGCTTCGAACTCTAAAGTCTTACCCGGGACATTTCCGACATACAGTAGTTCTTTCACGAATCACTTGTACGAGGTTTTACGGTAACCATTAGGAGTTGTGTGGGAGCAGACGCTCATATGTTGACAAAGTGGAGAAGTTGATTTCATTCCTTCACGTTCTAGGATAAAGATCTTACATCATTAATAGCAATTAATAAGAAAGTGTGGACGAGAAACTTCTCCAGCGTCTGCATTTAATTGAAACGGACGAGCGGCAGGGGTTTTTTTTGTCCGTTTTTCACCATAAAACCTCGTATATACGTGTATATACACACATAGTCCAGTCTCTATTTATGACCTGACCCTGTCACATGCTCTCCTGATCACTGTTTTGACTTTCCCTTGGTTTAGTGTCCCTAGGCGCCTCTCAGTGTCAAGGAACGATCCTTTAAAGGCAGTTTTTCAAGGATGGCGTGTCATCGAATCCCACCAGGGTTCCATGTCTAGGACCCTTCAAATTGTACCAAGGACCGAGTCCTTCATTCAGAGAATATTCAAGGATGCCTGTGTGCATCCTCAGCATTCTTACAGCACCCACGATCCCACGCGCACGTACAAGGCGGAACCTTGTCAATGACACGCACTTGCAGACGCTCGCTAGACCGTTCCATCATGTGAGCGAGGATGCAGTCTTGCCTGGCGTCTGAAGGACACGTCCTGCCAAGGAAGCATCTCTGACTTTAAAAACAAGTGTAGTTGCTAAGCTTCTGTTGTCTGTAAGCTGTCGAGGCTAGCTCTTGTTTCGCTCCGCTTGCATGTCTTGTTTTGACGTTGTTTGTCTTTTATTTAATAATAATAATCGTTATTTAATGATGATAATAATAATAATGATAATAACAATGAGTAAAAATCTTGCGCTTGTGTCCATCTCCACTTCACGCTAATGCGACACGCTTGACCTGGCTGCTCGGACATGTCTGCGCTGACCGGCGCAGGAGAGCAGACTGCGACTTTACCCGTTTCCTAATTATCATACCAATTAAAATTGTTTGTAAAGACTTACATTTGACACATCGTTGTAGGTTATTTAGTCTTTTTCTCACTCGCTTTCAGCAGTTTTTTTAAATAATTACTTCTTTATTTATTTGTGATTTCTTGTCTAATGTTGGCGAAGGCAAACGCACACTGATTTTATTGCATGATAATTAAGACTCAGGAATCACCACATTTTTCACGCGAGAGAATGCGAGACGGGAAGGAGGGGGCGGGGCTTCCAATGGGCGGGGTTAATATATTCAACAACTCTCAATCGTTTCAGCTTTCCATGTCGATGGGCTCATCTGGGGAAATGAAAAGTTCTCTTGATGTATATTTGGGTGAAACACGTAGCAGCGTTGTTAAAGCCAGGTTAAAATGCACAAATTCATGCTAACAAATCTGCACACACACTTCTGACTTCTATGTGGGTTTTCCTACAGTTTCCTGTAACTGCGTTAGTTGCTGCATCTTAACTGAAACAAGGAAGCCGAGCGGCAGGTTCTTTTTCCACCCGAATGCCTGGCGGTTACTATAACACCGCATTTATACAGATATGCATTACACTCACTACCTTAGACAAGTGATTCGTGAAAGAACTACACTGAAAAGAGTTTTTGCGCATTATTCCTCTTCGGGGTCGGAAGGTCTTCACCTTTCATGCTAATACCACAGTCAACACTGGCTCACAAAACCGAGGTCCGCGATCTCACAAGTCAAAGTTCGTATGCAAGCTCTGCGAAAGTCTTTCACGTCCCACGTCCTTTCTCAGCGAATCAGTGAAATGTATTCATGTTTTCAGGTGTCTGCTGTATCACCATAGCAACAGGCGTAGCAAAAGTCGCACATGCTACAGCTAAACCATAACGTCAAGCTTTTGCAATAAACCACTGCAGGTTGTTAATGCAGTGGGTGTGTCTTAATGACATCACAACTTTTCAAACTTGTTATTCTTCTGAAAAACGACAACAGGAACCTCATTAGCTGTCTCACATGCGGGTAGGTTCGGGTTCTGCTTTACCGTTCCCTGTTTTTAATAAACACATTCAACGCCAACTGTACCGTGTAGCTGCATTGCATTCTGGGACTTGGTGTGCGACGCTTGTACAGATATCTCCACTACGCTGAACTTCTTGTCGATTGTTGCTGGAAAATGGAGTGAACGAAATGTAAGAGAGCTAATACCAAAAACCTGACCTGGACCTTTTATGTTTGGTGTTTTTTCCTTATTTATCGTCACCGTAACTGCTCTAGAAGCAACAGTGTTCCCTCGACTGGCCCGCAATCCACTGACTTCTCACAGGAATAGCATAAAACCAACATCAACCAAATCAAATTAGCACCAGAACTGCTAAGCACATGAGAAATATTTCAAGGCAAACATATTAAATGTGTTTCAGTGTGGAGTTTTCCTTTAAGCACCAGCATCCTCGTCTAGCATAATGAACCGTATATGAGTTTCCACTTATGTGTAAATGAGTCAGTCATTCTTAAAAGGGCTCAATGGATATTTTCTTTTTTAAACAGCAAACACGACATAATTTCCGACCTTATCTAATGACGAACAAAAGCACCAGAGGTGCTGGAATTAAAGTCAACAGTAATGGCGTGTGAGCTCCTCAGGGAAAGATCAGTGTACATAAGAGACTATAAGGCAACTGATAGATGCCTTTAAACCAAATGATCAAATCATGATACAATTTGCCAGTAGGGGGGCCATTATTAAAGCACATCAGTACAAAATGAGAAGCTTTGGGCTGGCTATCAGGTTATGAAAGCACAAGGAAACGTAATTTAAATGAGCAAGTAAAAGAGGCTGACAGATGGGGAATCGTTAGTCGGGGGATTGTGCGGTAAATAAGCGCGGCTTTAGCGATCATCACAGCAAACATTTTCACCCACCGAGAACAGAGAGACAGAGCAGGAAAAAGAAACGCTTCCTCCCGCTGGTGTAATGAATCTCACTCGTTTCCAGCACACTGAAATCTGGACGCGTCCCGTGGAAGCGCCGAGAGCCGTCAAGGGAACGCTCTGATATCGTCAGATCTTTGTTTATTATTATTGCATGGTGATGGTTGGGAGGACGAGGCGGGGTGTGATTTATGATTCCTATTAGAAAAAATCTACAATATAAAATATCCCGAAGACCTGAGCCTTTAAAAAAGAGCTGTAGATCACAGGAATGCCATGTAGAATCGTCCACTTGATGGACATCAGGTTGAGACCCGTATGTTTGGTAAATGACTCCCCAGAGCAGGACTTGTTGGTTGTAATAGAGCCATAATGCGGGACATGCCTCATACATCAGCAACATCGCTAACAAATGCTAGCACACGGAGAGAAAAAAAGAGAATTGGACCAAAAAAAAAGACCCATCAGTGTATAGGTCAGTGACTGGAATGGCTTCATAAACATCGAACAGCATAAATGTCTACCTGAATATATCGTCATAGCAACATGCTACGGCTAAGCTAAATGTTATCCGCTTTGCGTCGGTGCGGGAAAGCTCATCTCTCATTGTCACCGCAACAAACAACAGAGAGCCAGGGACGCTCTGGAAACGTTCAGCTCGAGGGAAAGGATGGATATTTAGCCGTGTTTCGTTTGTTAGCCATTCTTTTTCACTCAAACGCGAGCGAATCATAATCGCTCACTGACTCATTCCTTCTGTTGAGCTGCCGCTGATGGAAAAATGGAAAGCACTCCGTTTCCATACTCAGCCTTTAGGTTTAAAATGATCTATCGGTGTTTTGAAAACTATTCACCAACTGCTCGTGCGTCAACTTTGGTCCGTGACGCTGTCCGTGGTCGTATTCCTGAGATTCATTTCAGTAGAAATCGGTAGATTATGGATGGATATTATGTAAAATCTTCCCAAACAAACAAATACAAACCATGTGTTTGAAACTGATATATGCATTTGTAGCATCCGGCAATAAAAACGAAGGAAGAGAAAAGAGAACGGAAATCTTGTGAAGTGCAACTCGACACCGGAGCGCGAACGAGAACTCGACGAGAGCTGATTCGTTTGTGCCTGAGAACAGTTTGTGCTTCATTCAAGCTTTCAAGAGAAGATCAGGTCATCAAGCTGAATCACAGAACCCTGTGGGATTGTGTGTGTGTGTATAAGTGTTGGGAAATGTAAAATGGGTGTTGTATAAGCATAAGATAAGATTACAATGCAAATTAAACATGACTCTGTGTGTGTGTGTGTGTGTGTGTGTGTGTGTGTGTGTGTGTGTGTGTCTAGAAAATGACAATAATCTGCAGCACTGGCTGTTTTTCTGTAAACTGCAGTGAAAATACCTGTATAGCTGTGTGCAAATTACAGCGATCTGCATGTAGATAAGTGCCACTCGGAGATGGATTATGCGAGGGAAGCCACGCGCCACGCCGAGGTGTCTGCATATTTACCCGTACTCTAAACTCAGCCTTTGTGTGCTTTGAGATTTTTTTTTTTTTTTCACTTTCTGTGGATCAATTTCCATCATTCCTTCAACCCACCGAAATGTGTCTAGTCCTCTGTACACACCAGCAACACTAAATAATAAATTAGTACGCCTTCAGGAAAACACGCTTTACACCTTACTATAACTGATTATTTTTAATACCCACTGTTTTATGTATTTCGCCTCCAGAGAGCCCTGAGAAATACTAAGCACTACTTTTGGAAAGTGAGTTCTCAAATGAAAATTCAAGCTTTTGAGAGGCCAGTAGTACCTCATGAATAAACACCAGACGCATCTAGAAGCATTTATTACGAGCGTCTGCTAAGTAAATAAATATGTAAGCGTTTATGTCAATTTTTATTAAAACAGCCAGAATACCATCCGACCACAGAGCAGCGTTAAGTTCAATCTTAATTTCATTTCTAGGAAATCTGGTGCTGTTCTGGGGATTTGAACACACAACCTTCTGGCTACAACCAGGAAGGTTTTTCTCTGGAGGGAACTTTAAGGGATTTTATGTAGAACCCCACAACCAAAGGGTTCCATATGAAGTGCCTGAAGGAATCTTCACATACAGAGGAACTGTTCTTTAAGGGTTCATTGGAAAATTAATGGTTCTTAACTTCTAAAAAATAGTTTTATCCCTTTCTGGAAACACTCTGCTATAGGGTTCCACATAGACCCTTAATGGAAACATCAAAGGGTTTCCTACCCCACAAAATGGTTAAATGGTTCTACAGTGTGCTGTTCTGTGAAGAACTTTGAAGGTTTAGCTGCATAACCAGTTCACTTGATGTTAGCCTGCTTGCTAGCAAACTTGCTACGTAACGTCTGATAGCAGCTACTGCTAATCCGGTGCTGCCGCTGTTAGCTGGGAAAAGTTAGCGTGACAATGCGTTTATCCAGATAGCTAGCTCACACGGCGTTCCTCAAGGGTTCTCTGAATGGTGAACAGTTTTACCTTTTTCTATTTTGACCTTTCTTTTTTCCAAAAAGAACCCCCGCTGGGGTAGTGCTCAATGTGTGTGTGTGTGTGTGTGTGTGTGTGTGTGTGTGTGTGTGTGTGTGTGTGTGTGTGTGTGTGTGAGAGATCTTGTTCTGTTTCAGAAATCTCACGGCACTCATGAACAGCGAATGTGTCGTGAGTGAAAAATGCTTCGGTGGAATTAGGTAAGTGAAAAGATAATTAATTTTACTAATTGATGAGTCATTTAGCATTCTCTTATTATTAAGTACTGCCCTCAGGTGGAAGAATCAATTACTACAAATTTAGTTTAGAACCTGACGCATGACGAGGAACCCAAAGTGTGTGTTTGGAGCGGAGTGATGAGGTAGTGTACGCCAAGCTCCTGCAGTCTGCCTCCGAGACTCTGAACTCCAACAGAATTCAGATGGAGAGTTGAAAGAAACTATTATTTTAAGACTCGGATCGATATAAAGATGGTGCGATAAGATGCGATATATACATATATCGTACGCAATAATTAAACTACACAAAAAGAGCTTGTTTCTTGTACGTACGTGGCGTGTGTACACACACATGCGATATCTAATGGAAGAAAACAAACCTGTAATAGTATGAATAGTATAAAATAATACAACAATAAAGCACTTGGTGTGCTGTTACAGGAAAATAATCAATCTGTGATGCGACCTGACATGACACAGACTTTTTATTTCTCCTCAAATTACAGAAATTTAGCAAACATTTTATTTACCTGATTAAAGAAAGACATCACACTTTTTATCCATTTACGGTTACATACATTGTTGAGATTTTGTTTGAATCTTACGTTATTCGGTTCCTTCAGGTTTGTAGTGGCAGAAATCAAGGAAACTTTAGCAGCAATCTGATGTAAACCCGCACTACACCCGCTTAAAATAATCTTTTTCTAGCGACTCGTACGTGTCTGAGATTAAAGCAAAGATCCCCAGAACGCAGCTTTAGCATGTATGCGGTTCACCTGAGAGTTTCGAATAAATCTTAATAAAGCGTCAGAGATGCAGGAGTGTCAGGTGTGGAGTCAGCAGATTCTGCATGCTCATCATCTCACCATACTTTACGGCAGACAATCAAAAGCGAGGAACCAGATGCCGAAGCATCATTTAATATGTCATCTGTGACAGTAAGTGTGTTACGCTAGCGTAGCTTGTCAGGAAAACTCTCGTTCAGGCTGATGGTTTTATAGCGCACATCATCGCCGGTGAGGGTTTTCACCATCACCTTGTGTTTTCTGCATCTGGAGAGTGTGTGAGACTTTGAGAGGGATTATAAAGGATCAGTGGTGGTTTTTTGAAAGTTAAAGAAGCAACACGGCTGCATATATATAAATATATAAATATATATAGCACATGCCCTGGTTTTAGCCGAGTATTATGCATGCTTCTGAGCTGAGACAGCGTTTGATTTTGACCTTGGCAGGCCGTGTGGTTCTGTTTACACAGAGCCTTGTGTATACTTTATTGTTCACTCCATCACTTACCACAAACAGGGGTAGCAAAGTTAGTGCGCTGGATATTGCTTAGCTTGATATGGGAAAAATGGTAGGCGGACACTTAATAAGAGTTATATAAGAATTCCTAAATGCGCTGTTAATTAATGACCAAATTATGGAAGCGTTGAAGCACAACGTGTGATCATTTTTCCGGAATTCTTTTCGATATCATTTTGTCATTCTCATTCATAAAAATGGCACGTCTCTTTATATCATTTTCCTATTTTTCACTTCGCTCTCGCTTAACTTAATAAGTCTGAATAATGTGATTCGGACTCAAAACAACAACTTTGTAAGTCAAAGGAATGAGATATAAAGTAAAAAAATAAGAAGATACTCAGTCAAAAATAATGCTGTCAAAACAGCAAGATGCTAAGATAAAAAAAAACAAAAAAAAAAAAACGAGTTCCTGATTCAAAATAATGAGATATTAAGTCAAAACACCAACCTTGCAAGTCAAAGCAATAAGATACTCAGTCAAAATAATGAACTATGAACTCAAAACAATGAGATACTAATGAGAGACAAAATGATTAGATAGATAGTGAGTAAAAACGAGATACTAGGTAAAAAAAAATAAGATACGAAATCTAAATAATTAGATACGAAGTCAAAACAACAACTTTAAGTGAAAACTATTAGATATTAGAAGTCCAAAAAAAAGCCGAAAGGCGCTAACTCCAAATAATGTCAACATAGCAACGCATATAACTAAAATAAACGCATCTGCCTTTACAGAACATTTCACCGTATCAACAGTTACACGCATTTTTAATCCGTTTATATGGAGAGCCCGCCGTACAAGTCCCTGAGGACGGGCTGTTACCATAGAAACGGTAAAACTGCTGTACTAGACGTATGACGGCTGTCGTAATAGAGATTTGATCACCTTCCGACCAATCAGAATCCAGAATTCATGTAACTCTACAGTAGAGACGGCGTAGCCGGTCAGTAAACCATCACAACAGAGAATATTTCTCTCGTCTTACTGGTGACTAATGTTTTTGTGACTCGATGTTGTTGTGGCTTTTTTTTTTCCCTCTTCCAGGTTGAGGGACGTCGAGTATTTTGGAGGCATCTGGAGATTAAAAGATAGATGGTGGATTCAGACGGCACCGAAACTCACTAATTGAAGCATTACCTGCCTCCAACGGCGGTAACATGAGAGTATTAAAAAAAAACACACAATCCATCAACTCGATTATAGGAAATCCATTTTATTACCTCACCAAAAAGCCATGATGCCAGTTGTTTATGAAGTGGAGTGCAAAAGTTTGTATCCCCTTCAGACAAAATGAGATAAAATTAATTTATCCCAAGATTAAAGATGAGGCTCATTTCGGGCAGGATGAGATATTAATAGTTGGACAGGGAAAAAGTTTTCACGCCCTTCTGAATGTGATGTCGGTATTGCTTTATTTTAAGGTAACCTCTTTTTAAGGCAGCACAAACAAAACACGTGAGATGATCTTGGAGGAACAACAACCATCAATTACTGACAGCTGGCTGATTGCCAATGTGGAGCAAATTCAGAAAGGTGTAGAAGGTACACAGAGTATACACTATAAACGTAAATTTGATTAAGGCTTTAGTTTGAAGGCACTAAAATCACGGTATAAATATTCTCTTATGATATGTACGTCTTTATAACCTCTGAAACTCAGACGAGAGTCATAATCTTGAACATATTTTTCTGTTAATTCTGTCTGGTTTGGTTTGGTTGGGTTCACTGTCTCGTACAGCGACATTCTTTTATTTGGATTTGAATTTGTAAAAATAAAAGCATTTATTATTATTTAAAAAAAACTAAAATATTGATCCCCTCGACTGTGTATCCATCTTGGATCACCGAGCAGCAGCGGAGTCTCGTGAGACGTGCGAGTTAAGTAAGCAGTATTTTGTAAAACATACTGGAGAATGTTCATTAAAAATAATTGAGAAAGTAACCTGACAAGCGAAGCCACTGTTCTGTAGCTACCAGAAGCCTCCAAATTTCCCTTAGGCATAAAAAAATGAAATAAATAAAAAATCCTCTTGAAACTTCAGAGACTCCCACCAGATGCTGTGTACCCAGTGGACGTGCAGTCCCATATGGCGAACATTTGACGGTTTTTAAAATTCAAGGTGAGAAAAATAAAATATTAATCTATATAACACTGGAATTAATGAACCTCTGTGCATTGAATGCGCTCCTACTTGGAAAATATCTATAATTTTTGTTTAAACTGCCAAATAAGCTTATATTTATGTCATGTTTTGTCATAAAAATCCCAATCCTGCGTCATCTCCGTATCGCGGCGTCCCGTAGCGAAGCAGTCCGACGCCGTCATGTGCATTATATTCAATATATTCGACACATTTACGGCAATAGACTTTTTGATTTTTCAGATCAGCTCAAAGGCGAAAAAATGAGTGAGATTTGACTTCGGCCAATAGTACACAAGTAGGCGTGGCCTCTTTGGTCAGTTAAAAAAAACCCCAGAGAGATCTGAAAACTGACGAACGGAAAAACACAACCTGAAGCACAAATCAGATAAGGCATCAACGTTGACTCAAAACAGAAAGGGGCGGTCCTTATCGCTCATGCTTGCTGCTGATTGGCTAAAGAGAGAGCGTGGAAATCAGAGAGCTGGAGGATGTTTACGGTAAAAGGAAATACAAGCCAATATCAATTCACTGCTGTTTTCCTTCTTGTGTTTTTATATCAAGGACATTCATAAAAGGTGATTTTAGATCGCTGTCATCTCATGAGCACGCGAGCGCTGAAAAGCCGCCGAAAGGAAACGGGTTATTCAGAAGAAAGTATTTCTCCTCGATATAGCAACATATTTCACTTTAAATTGTTTTCACCAAACTAACTGTATAACAGACTGAAAAAGCGCAATCTGTTTTCTTTGTCCCGTTTTTTCGATGATGTTTTAAATGACTCGCCGTTATAATTTGTGTTTTTTGGGGGTTTTCAGAATTTCTGTCATGCTTTTGATTTTGTTAGTCAACTGTTTTCTAATTTGCAGAGGCATTTCCAAATGTTGAATTCGCCAACTTGTTGTTTTTGTTGTTGTTGTTGTTCATTGTTGTTGTTAGTGCATTTGATGACATGGTTTTGTTGATGATTTTCCAAATTCCCTGTGGGTTTTTAAATTTTTGGTCATGTTCTCATGTCGCACTTTCTGATTTGTTTCGTTTGAGAATTTGCTGCTACGTTTTTGTCTTTGTTGTTGTTTTCCGATTTGTTGACGTGTCCCTGTACTTTCTGTCCGCGTCCAAAATTACTGTCGTGCTTTGTTGAATTTGCTGATGTGTGTTCAGATTTGTTGTTGTGTTTAAGAATTTGCTCTCTGAGTTTACTAGTTTGTGGCGTTTCGAATTTAGTGTCATGTTTTCACGTTTCTATTGCGTTTTCTTATTTCCGAATATTCTGTCTTGATTTCATGGGTTTGTTTTTGTGTGTTACTGATTTGCTGTGGCATTTGAGTTTTTTTACACCTACAGGCCACTGTCCAAACAAACCTTACAAACCCCAGAATAATTCCCACTCCGGTTCACCATGTGTATTGATTTCTTTTGACATTTTACAACCTTCACACTTGAGTTTATAACCTGCGCTCAGAACCATAAACATAGGAGTAAAAAACCGGGTGGCTAAATACACTGTTTCACCTCTGCGGTTTTTGATGAAGGTCTTTTATACGAATCATTACCATTGCCAGAATCTGTTTTCCTGCATCGACCGGCAGGGCTTTTTCACTACAAGTAACCTGACGAGCAGAAGCGAGAGCGTCCAAAAGCACCCGAGGCAGTGATGCTCGCCTGCTGAGGATGTACTACACCAAGCTGGTGGTTGAGACACCTGAGCCAGGGGCACCATGACCCACTTCTGATAACAGACGATATTTCAACACCATTTACACCAACGTTGGCGCTATGATCATCCGGAGGGAGAGCGAGAGCTGGAATCTTGACAATTCCATGGGCAGGATTCCAGGAGCGCGTCGTCGTCCTGCTGCGTGTGTGGGAAGGCATCCTTCTTTCTCTGTTCATCAGAACAACGCTCAGAATCATGTAGTTGTTTGTGTCTTCGAGGAAGCACTTTACCGTAATTACACCTCAGCGCCGCTGAGCTCTGGATTGTGATTGGTCAGAAGGTGTTGATTCATTTTCTTGAACAGCTGCTCTGACCGTAGTGCCGTTTTAGTTTATTCTTTTTTTTATTTTTAATGCTACTTTGATCTTATAATTGGTTTGCGAACTCACCTGTTTCCACAACCTTAAATGTAACGAGAAACGGATAACAAGTATCACGAATCATTCCTTCATTAAAAGAAACTTTTAATTGATGGTGAATTGATGTTGTTGACGAGGAATAAAATGTAACATGTAAATGTGAAATGTAAAAAACAGTAACTCGGCTTCATCACAGCGCCTATAACAGTTGGTAACACTGGTAGCTATTTATATCATTAGCTTCTATATATGTGGCTTCACCAAATTAGTTCGTTTTAAAAAGTGTTAAAATATTACCTTTTCTCATTCTCGTGAAAGGGTGCCAATAAATTTGGACTGTAATTTCCTTGACCTTTTTCTATAATGGAAAATAAACGAGCTCCTTTTTCCTGTGCTCAAATGCAAATGTTGCGCGGCTTGTATTTGCATACTGGAACACGATTGGCTCTTCGATCTTATGATGCAATAACACAGATTTCACTCATATTGATCATTTATTTCCCTTTCTTTAAAGGAACTGTGCTCAAATTAATTTATAAAATGTGATCCTTGAACATGATATTTTGTAAAGTTCCGGGTCATTTTAAGGCCTGAGCAGGAACACGTGAAGACCAGTAATGCATCAAACTCATTGCATCATGAAGTGCTATTAGAATTCGCACGCAACTTTATTCCTGATATATGCGCACCATTCAGCTCTGAAGCGTGTTCTGTCTGAGAGACCAGAGTGTTCTCATGATGAGCAACAGAAGTGTAAAAAGTTCCCATAAGACCATCGTTTTTTTTTTTTTTTCCCTTGTCTTTATTCGCAACTTCTTTTATTTTCCCAGAAGTTTCTTTGCTGCTGCTGCTCAGGAGCGCTAATTGCCGGTAGAAGACGGCTTTAGAAGAGCGTGAGTGATGGGAGCAGCATGCATAATTCAGCCAGAGATGGAGATGGAGTTGGAGATATGAAGAACGATGGCAGTTAACAGAAGCGTGCGAGAGCGTTAATGTGTGCGTGCGTGGTCTGAAAAAAGGAGAGTACGGCAGCGTATGAGGGAAAAAAAAAGGACGGCATAATGAATTTGGTGCGGGCGGCGCCGGCGGGGCGAGATTATTAGCGTAGTAGACTGGAAGATGACGGCTGCAGAAAGACACACATGCGTTTTTTTTTCCCCTTTCTCACCGCAGACGTTTGATTAGCCGCCTGAGACCCCGAGGGCTCCAGAAAGAAAACTCCTCGACAGGAGAGAAAAAAAGGTCAGAGCTGCCTCCTCGTTTAGAAGCCTCCCGCCGTGTAGAGGAGCTGAACAGGAAATGGCTGAGTGTATACCGCACGACGCCTACATGAGTTCCTGCTAATTGGCTCCGCAGTCACTTGTGTGAAAGTGTGAGCGAGACGATGTCCGCCGGCGCTGAAGGATATAATCGCTACAAATCCGTTCTTCGTTCATGAAACGTTCCAGATCTTGAAAACTTTTTTTTGTGTGTTTTTCTTTCTTCCTTTCTTTTTTTCATTCGTTGTGACTTTGGATAAAGTAAGCGCACTGCCGTTTCAGGACTAGCACACAAATCGCGAACGTGGATATTTCTCGTCTTCATCGTGTTTATTTATGGAAGACTCGTTGTTAAAGCATGAACGCCTGACCTTGCGTTAGCAGAAAAAAGATCGCGACTTTAGTTCGCGAGGTTAAATTCAAAGATGACGGATTTATGAAATATATACAGTAATTGGCAAAGTTAACGTAGATGTATAAAGTTTGTTCTTTGAGTCCAAATCTCGGAAACTATTAGCCGTAGAATTTAAAAAGATTTTAAAAAGACACGATTTCGCTGCGTTTTTTTTACAAGAACGCACGTGACGTTTTTGCCACGTTGCGATGAGACGATACGGGACAAATCAATAACCGCGAATAGCACTGAAGTCGGCGTATATAGAAATAAAACACACCGACGTTGTGCTGTTACAGAGAAATAATCAGTGATGACATTTCATGCTTTTTATCCATTTATAGTTACATCTATCCACTAAACAAGTGACTTCCTATTCTTATTTACGTTTAAAGCAGCTATAAACAGTCATTCCCTCATCAGCCTGTCTTTCTTCTCTTCCTTAAAGTTTATAAGGGAAAAAAAAAATACGCGGCTTAATGTAAAGGTAAAATATCCTTCTGTAAATGTTAATTCTAGAAAATGTTGGGACTTTGCGCAAATTGTAAATAAAAACAGAATTCAATGATAGGGAAATCTCATAAACATATAGTTTGTTCACAACAGAACATAGAAAACATGTCAAATGTTGAAGGCTTTGGCTCAAAATATCGGCTCATTTTGAATTTCATGACAGCAACACGTCTCAAAAAAGTTGGGACGGGGCAATAAGAGGCTGG
>JAQQZR010000018.1:1202576-1214490 GCA_030068235.1 Notoglanidium macrostoma | reverse complement strand
ATGACTACAATTCATATAGGTAATTTGGAAAATCTGAGAAAAATATGATTTGCATAATAATTTGGAACGCAGTGTAAGTCGGATCCTTTATTATGCAGGACCATATTAATACGTTCTAATACGTGATCGTTTCTATAGTAACGGCCCGTTCGCAGGGGCGCGCGCCGGGTTTGCTCTGACGGGGCGTTTATGGGAGGAGTTTCCAGCTTCATATGAGAAATTTCGACAGCGCTGTGGTGAAAGTGACGACGAGTAAAGTGTAACATCTCTTCGCCGTAACAGGTTATAAACGCATCCATCAAAGAACGTATGATCAAAAACCTACTATTTATTTTAAACATTATTGACACCGAGAGAACCGTGGTATAAGAGGAATAAATGAATAATAACATCTGGAGAGATGCGAGACCTGTCCTCCGGGCACATTTTGTGTCCTGCGCTGCGGAAAAACAAAAGGGAAATGAAAAAGCGTCGGAATGTGGCGCGACAGTCGACGGCGTGTGATCGCGAGCGCTCCCTCGGATCCCGAGCGTGTCGGGATAAAGCTGCATTCGGCTCAGGGCTTTTTCACTCTTCGCACATGTCCCGAGGGGGAACGCAGCGTGGGACACGGTGCCCGGATTTCCATGCGCGTTATCTGAAATTCAGATAAGGCCACGAAAAACAAACTTTCTTAACAAATAGTTAGAGGGCCAAGCTGTTCTCAATCCTCTGTCCTTTCATCCGCTCCTAATATTTTCGAGCTGGTACACTTTCTCCCACTGAGACTCTTCTTGGAATCCTGTTTTGGCGAAGCATAAAGAAAAAAACGTCTATTTTACATTCGCGACTTGTTGGGTGTCAATCAGATACGACACGTCTCTGGGCATCTACAGGACAGGTTTTATCATTATTATTATTATTATTATTATTAGAAATTCTAGAATGTAGAAATTAAATTGAAAACCATCTGATTTTCACGCTGATTAGATTTAGTAGCTACGCGTTCACTTTTCACTGGAACGGTGAACAGGCCACGCCCACGAGGGAGGAACTACAAGCGATACCCGTCTCTTGCTATTCTGTAGCCGTTCTGGGAGCTCGGCGCCGTCCTCCTGTTGTGGATTATAGACGAGTGTGTTAGCGTTTATGTCGATGAAACATTTCTTACGCTGTCAGACCTTCATCGTCAGCCATCTTCGATTGCAAGTGTTGTCGTGTTTGCACCGACTGTTCATAAATATCCAGGTTCTGGGTTGTTACAGTACCCCATAAAATGTCCAAAGGGTGTGAATACTTATGCAGAACTGTGTGTGTTAAAGAACTGATCTGCTTTTTTTGGGTGCACAGGACTGAAAATGAACCATTTCTGATGTGCAGTGTATCTTTAAGAGTCGTCCCGGTGCAAACCTCAGCCCCAATTAAATATAACGAGAAAGTAAACAGAGGCGTCTGCACTGGTATTTGAATGCATTAAGTATCCGGAAAGCTCTGGCTCGATGCTCAGGAGGACCTAATCACACACTTACAGCGCCGAGGTTACTAAGCAACCAATGGAAGAAAACAATCCGCCGCCCATGGCATTTCTACATGGCATTAATGTTGGCTCGGACTTAGACGTGTTTTGAATGTGAAGTCGACAGTCAGCTGCAGAGGTTGGGGTGTTTGGGGTTTTTCCCCTCTCGCGCTCGTTACTTGACATGCATTGTGAATTGCAGCTCATATTTTAAGCAAATTAGGAATTCATTAGGAACAAATGGAAATTAATGGAATATCTCTATTTATTCATTTGGAAGTGGTTGCTCTGGGGTATCTGCTGTTAGATCGCTTCGGAGGCAGATGATTATTGTTGAGATTACACAGTGGATTAGTCGATATGTGGTTACGCTTCTGGGATAAAAGACCACAAGGTTGTGAGTTCAAAGGTCGGGAGTGAAAGAAAGCCACAGTGGGTTCTTCAGCAACTCGTGAGAAGCGCTGGGATCGGCTTCGGCCTCGCTTTCACACCGTCTCTGATAAACCCGTGATGCGTCCTTACATCGATAGCCTTAGATTAATAACCCTGGCTTATAGTTACAAAGGAAATAAACGATGATAAAATGAATGAATGAATGAATGAATGAATAGATGTGTGAGTGCACAAACAAACAAACAAATAAATAAATAAATGCATGAATTAAAAAATAGATTTGCAAGCGAATAGATAGAGAGGTAGATAGATTAGTGTGAGTGTCTAAACAAACAAATAAATACATGAACAGATCAATACATGTATAAACAAAGAAATAAAGCACATGTACCCAAGCATGAATTGAATTAATAAGTATTATATTATATTAATTAATTAATGATGAATGAATTAATAAGTAAATAAATAAGCAAGCGTCAGTAAATAATCAATCAAACAAATAAATGATAATATAAATGAGAGAGAGAGAGAGAGAGAGAGAGAGATAATCAATCCAACAAACAAACAAATAAATGGAGGCATGAATACAGAAAGAAAGAAAGAAAGAAAGAAAGAAAGAAAGAAAGAAAGAAAACTAGAAAGAACGGGAGGAAGAAGGAAAGAAAAATAGGCACAAGTTCATAAACAAACAAACACATAAATAAATAAATAAATAAATAAATAGAATTTGCATGAGACCTACACTGTCCCTTTATAAGAGCTTAATAATCATGTCATAAATATCTTATAAAGCAGTTTTGGAGAATTTGGTCATTTCTGATTAAATAATACCTGACATGCCATTTTAACTTTGTCTTAAATGACATATAGAAGTTGTCCACCTCTAATCATAATCTCCAATGTTCTGACGAGGCATTCCTTCATTTCTGGCTCCGCCGCTGCCTGCGCAACTCATGACGTGCTTCTGAATCGTTTTTAGACGTGAGTGTGAGTTACGTGACGCGCAGCACGCAGGCGTCCACACCAAGCCGTGTTCCAGAGCAGGGTCTAACCTGCGCTGAGGTATATAGAGCGCTTTACAGTAAATGACTGTTTACAGCTGCTTCGTGGAGGTTTTACAGCATTAACTGTAACTGTAAGTGGATAAAAACGTATGATTTCATAAACTACAATCTTTGGCCAATCATCGTGGTATGAGAAGAGTACACCACTTTGAGACGTGCTGTTACACAGTAACGTCTTTTCATTAAACACAATGTCACTGATTATCTTTCTATACCACCACAACATTTTCCCTCCATTTTTCCCTACAATTTTTCAACAGCATTTGCTGTCTGTGAACTTTTTAATCTTCCAGTTTCTGTCTCGATTTCACTCAGGCTAAGTTAGAACCCTTGAATATCTATTTTAGTCGATCTTATGTGACCTGAAACACAACAGGCCCCTCGTCCTGTAGCAGCTCCTGTTCTGGTGGTCAGATGGCTCCAGATGGGTCGCCTTTGGCTCCTCTGGCCTGAAAACCGGTGTAAGTGCTGTCAATCTCAATGAAGGTGGAACTGGTGGCCACAGCTGGTGGACAGCTTCTCATCTCCATGTAGCGATTGAGGCTGGCCATTCTCACCTGACACACTCGGCCAAGCGTGATCAAATGATTAGAAACATGGATGCCTTTGACAAGCCTGTCACATGCCAGTCCAGCCCTGACCTCCTCACCAGGAGAGAGACAGACAGAGAGAGAGAGAGACAGAGAGAGAGAGAGACAGAAAGAGAGAGACAGAGAGAGAGAGAGAGACAGACAGAGAGAGAGAGAGACAGAGAGAGAGAGAGACAGAAAGAGAGAGACAGAGAGAGAGAGAGAGACAGACAGAGAGAGAGAGAGACAGAGAGAGAAAGAGAGAGAGAGAGACAGAGCATCAGAGAGTGAGAGACAGAGAGAGAGTCAGACAGACAGACAGAGAGTGAAACAGACAGAGAGAGACAGAGCTTCAGATAGAGAGAGACAGACAGAGTGAGAGACAGAGAGACAGACAGAGTGAGAGACAGAGCTTCAGAGAGAGACAGAGAGAGAAACAGAGCATCAGATAGACAGAGAGACAGACAGAGATAGAGAGATAGAGCTTCAGAGAGAGAGAGAGAGAGAGAGACAGACAGACAGACAGAGAGAGACAGAGAGAGAGACAGACAGAGAGAGTGACAGAGAGAGATACAGAGCTTCAGAGAGAGACAGACAGAGAGAGACAGAGAGAGAGACAGAGCATCAGAGAGAGCTACAGAGCTTCAGAGAGAGACAGACAGACAGAGAGACAGAGAGAGACAGAGCATCAGAGAGACAGACAGAGAGACAGAGAGTGAGAGAGAGAGAGTGAGAGAGAGAGAGAGAGAGAGAGAGAGAGAGAGATTTTACTTACTCTAGAACGTGACTCTTTAGGTGTATTGTGTTTTAACCACAATTGTTTTTTATTGCTTAGTCCAATAAACAAAATTAACATGTTATAATATTCAAAACAGTGTTATTAAAAAAGAGAGACTTTTTTTTAAGCTGGAACATGTCTAGACCCGAATCAGAAACAATTACTAGCATTAGCTGAGTTTGTTAGCTGCTTAACTAACAGCTGAAAGGTGCTACAAAAATTACATTTTGTTTGAATGAATTTGGGCCAAACTCCACATTGTTATTTTTTTCCAATATAGTATCACAAAATTTTATTTCTGTCCTTTTTTACACCAGTTTACACCTGAAAACAATTTATAAAGACTTCTGTGTGCTAAGGAAGAAAGCAGGGACGAGCTAGCACCTCTTCTCTCTGGGTTCCCTTTAAGACAGATTTCCAAAGAAAACCTTTCTAGAAATCTAGAACAATTAACCATCTAACCAACTAACAATCTCTTACACTCTTAAAACTCAAAATTTAACCCCTTAAGACCCCTTTGGTTGTCCCTCTGGAGGACCCCTTAGTTCTATGTTGTTCATCTTCAGAACAGGTTGCAAGAAGAACCTTTCTAGAAAGATAGAAGCCTTAACTTTCCCCTGAAGAACTTGAAGAACCATTTTTTTCTAAGAAAGTGTGTAATAACTGGGTACGTCTGCAGCACAAACTCCAAATTATTGCTCCATATTTTCTTCTTAATTCCTCGAACCTGTCAGGTGTTTAACATATCTTGGTACTTGGTGCAAAACTAAAGGTTCTACAGAGGGTTCTTTAAAGGGAAACTGGATAATTTAGTGTTTGTAGTCTTCTAAAAAACTGTTCATTTCTGACAGGGAAACATTCGGCTGCAGGACTTGACACAAAAGTTTTAAGAGTTAAAAGACAACTGGAGAACCATTATGGGTTCTAAATAAAGATACAAATATCTAGAACCTTCTAGAGAGTGAATGGGTTCTTCTGGGGTGTTCACTGGGTAATTAAGGGTTCTGAGTTTGTAATCCCCCTACAATGGGAACCCTGTTGTGTGGCTTGAAATAGAACTTTACATGTTCCCCAAGAACGGATCATTATGGGTTCTAAATCTTCTGTCCCTTAATACAAATAGCATATGTATTAATTTCTTCTCCGTATGTAGAACCTGCAACATGTCTTGTTCTTTAAAAGTGAATAAGTATGGGTTCTTCTAAAATGGTTCGAATTTCGAATTGGTAAACACTCTTGTTTGGCTTGCTATAGAACCGTTAAAGATTCTCCAAAAGGAACAAGTGCAGAACCCTTAAGCATTCTACATTTTCTAAACCTTTTTTCTTCAGCCAATAAGAAATAATAAATGAATTATGAAACTGCTGTAATTTTTTCATAGTAGTTTTATCCAGAGTCGGTTCAGACTTGTGGAACCTCCGATATGTAGTAACCCAATTAAATCGAGAAGTTCTCCTGGAGCTGGCCTCGAGCTGGGCATGACATCGGAACAAATTGCTCTTGCTAGTGACCTAAAGGTGGCAGACTAGTGAAGTGCTACAGACCCCAGGGACTAAAGATGGTACAGGCTCTGGGGAACACGATGGTAATATTCTCATCACCAGGACTCAGTGTTCTCCCGCAGAACCCTCTGTCCCAGCTTTGCCCTGTTACACAACATTCTCTATTCATGCTTTGGGAACGCTTTAATAGATCTGCTTTGAAGAAGTGGAAAAAAAACAGCATGGAGGAAGGGAAAAAAAAGAAAAAGAAAATCACATTTGTGGAAAATGGTTGCAGGCGTGAAACGCTTCTGGCAAGTAGCTCGCACAGATCCCGCTTTCCTGGGAGGCCTTTGTGCAGACAGCATGGGTTTCACGGTTCTGCCTGTTCTTTAGCCTGCTCTGGCTCTCGTTTTCCCCTTCCACCATCTGCAGAGTGACGCAGCAGTCGGTTCCACCGCTGACCAAATCGCACACAAGTCTCTTTACTCATTTAAACCCACTCCATGGCTCATTTTCAATCTCTAATCGACAGCACTTGTTTTGTCAAAGTGTTCCCATCATGCAGTGACACCTCCGGCAGCTAAAAACGACAGAACCCTCGTGCGCTAGCTCGCATAAACAGTCCACGACCTGAGTGAAGGTCATCTCGCTAGAACACGGTGTAATCAATAATGCAGCAGCTATAAGTCATAAACCACGAGAAGTACCATAGGTTCTGGCAGAAATCCATCACGGTGAGCAGCTCCAGACTGAGAGTTGATCGAAGTAATAAAAATAGTCGAATTGTTTTAAGGTGATTTATTAAGAACCCACAAGGAATCTAGAACCACCCATTTACAATCTTTGAAACGCAGAGCACTGTTAATTCCCTTGTTAAGAAATAATGCTAATCAACATTTATTAGCATCTCAGCATCACTGTTTATTAGCTTTTCACCATCTACAATCATGAAAAAAGTTTTCTTTAAGGGTTCTTTAAAGGTTCATTGAATAATTAAGGGTTCTTAGCCTCCCTTCTGATAGAGAACCCTTAAAAGGTTCTGTGTAGAAGTCTACAACAAAGTGTTTACCTATCAGAAGGAAGTTAATCACTGTTTATTAGCATTCAAGCATCTCATTAGCATTCGCACGGACAATTAAGGGTTCTTAGCTGTCATTCTGATAGTGAACCTCTTTGCTATAGTGTTCTAGCTAGTACATAGAAGCTATACGGGTCCTGACACAGCCAGATTGCTTTCAGAAAGGAGGCTGATCACTGATTACTAGCATCTCAGCATCTATGCTCTTGAGAAACTTGTTCTTTAGCAGGTCATTGCATAATCAAGGGCTCTACCTTGATTTCTGGAAGGGAACACTTGAAAGGTTCTGTGTAGAGCTCGACAACAGAGTATTTCCTTATCAGAAAGGAGGCTAATCACTGCTTATTACCATCTACATGCTTAGGACAAAGGGGTACTTTAATGATTCTTTGTATTATTAAAGGTTCTTATCTTCCTTTTGGATAGAGAACCACTCTGGTGTTCTGTTCCATCCAGTGAATTGAACCTTTAAGGATTCCCAGACAACCAGATTCCTTTCAGAAACAAGGCTAATCATTGTTTTTAACATCTCAGCATTTATACACTTTGGGGAAAAAATGGTTCTTTACAGGCCTGTTGGATATTTCAGGGTTTTTTTGCCTCCTTTGTTGTTCTTGTTTGTTGTTGAGTTCATTATATATCCTTTAAGGTTTTCCCACACGAGGACAAGCCTGATTCCTTTCCAAGTTCTAGGTTTGACCTTTAGTTTTTTGAAGAGTTTCTCTTTTCATTTGTTATTCTGAAGTTTAGAAGAACAGAAGAAGTCTACATTGTGCACCCGTAGTGCTTTTTTCCTCATAAATGACCAGTTGTATGCCCAGGGAAAAAACTAAGTTTTTATTACAAATCCTCGAGCTGAAGATCTCGGGATGGTGTCCAGAAACTCACTGGTGGAGTGTCTCATTGTTGGCCGCATGGTCTGTGCGGAGGCCAAAGCCATCTGTTGCTGGAGTATCGATAATTTCCCCAGCAGGCCCGTCAGCTGCAGCGCAGGCTTGATTGGGCAATTCTCAATCTCGCAGTGAAGCAGCAGGACGTCTCTGCACCTGGGCTCGTTCTGCAAACACACAATTATACTTCCAATCAGCGGGAAGATGAGAACCTGGCGGGGGATCCGTTGTGGCGAGGGGTTTTGTCTCACGATTGTAGACGTTATGATTGAAGTTCCGTTTGAGATGTCATGCTTAACGATTGATCGGCGCGTAATCTTCTTCGCTTCGGAAATGACATTGTGAATATCAATATGTCAGTGGCGGGCCATTTAGGTAGAATGTGAATCCGACTGTTTAGATATCAAGATGGAAATCCAACCTTTAGCACCTGTAGAACCAGATAGTTTTCATCTGGGTGAAGTGACGAGGCAGACGTGGAAATATACAGTGCGTTAGCATGGATGCACTCTTAGAAAGAAGTTCCTCGAGGGTTCTTTTGGATCCTTACTGAGTCGAATATATTTTAAGTGGGAAGCCTTTTGGTTTAGGGTTCTACACGGAATATTTAAAAGACCGCCCAGATGAACAAACTGAAGAACATTTATTCAAGAACCCTGAGCAAATCTAGGACCACTCTTCCATAAACACTCGACTGCAAAATATCTAAACATTTCTCGGTCTAGTTCATCTGAAACAATGGTTTTTCAAGGGTTCCACTGCATTATACAGGAATGAAATCCAACATTATCCCCTGAAGAACTGCACTTTGTTCCTCTGGGTGAAGATACAGTGCAGACGTGGAAGTATATGATGCAAAGCTGTGCAAAGCTTCTCAGTTTGAACATTCATGGTAGCAGAGTTCAGCAGTTCTCAGGCTGCCTAAGGGTTCCTAAATGAAGTTATTTCTAAACGGAGAGCGCTCTTGTGAAGGGTTCTGTGTTTAAGAGATTTAGAATCTTTAGGAGTTTGCCTAAAGGGTGCTACATGGGGCCGTCATTTATTCATTCATCCTCAGGAACCCTTCTGGTGTAAGATTCTGTCCAGACGTACAGTACAAGCTGAAGAATGAGTAAGGGTGCTAGATGGAACCTTCATCAACCTCGGACAAATCTAAGACCATTCATTTATAAACTCTTAACTGCAGCCATCTGAATTGACGCTAATTGGTGTTTATTAGCATCTCAGCATCCACAGTCTTAACAAAGCGGTTGTTCAGAGGATCTTTAATTGTACAGCTAAGGGTACTTGGGCTCATTTTAAGGTTCTATGTAGGGTGTTTCCCTATTAGGAATATCCTACAGGCTTAGATTAAATGGTGCCTCGGTGGTTCTTAAATGCTCACCACACATAGTACATTTTGTTCTGGTTCTTTCTGATAGGACAAGACTTTATACTGTTCTTTGAAACAAAAATTTTGTAGCGTTCCACATAGAACCCAAACCTGACCCGGGAAATAACTAAATAAATAAATACGGATGGCTGAAATCGTTCATAAACATAAATCTTTATGTGAGAATGCTACAAGCTGCGTGCCTTCATGTTCTATCAGAGACACTGGGGCTCTCTGAATTATTTGAGATAAATCAGCACGGTGATAAAAAATGACTTCAGGATTTCTGCGCAGACGTTTTGCCCTGCAGCAGAGCGGGTTTGAGCCAGATGCAGCATTTGGCGAGAGGAATCCCCAAGGACAAAGCTGGCCACGTTCCCATCTCCCATCTCCCCGGATACTACACGACCTCCCGGTCTGTAAGATGTCCGCATGATCATGTGACGGGGTTGTGGACTTCTGTCCTTTTGGTGACTGGTAATTTGGCATATTATGGGGAAGATGTGAGGAAAATCAATGATAAGCTGAAGGGAAACAGAAGGAGTGGGCGCAGGAAGAGAGACAAGGGTGTCTCAACATGTTTGTAACAAAATGGTGAAGAAATATGATGATATTTATTTCATTTAGTTATGGTGGAAATTCCTCCTTTATTAAAAATGCAAATGCCCAAAAAATCACAGTAGCTACTAACGTTTTTTACACAAGCTGAAGTATAAGAACATAAATTCTTAAATTTACTTGCGGTTGAACTTCACACCGTAAATTACAAATTAATTTTATAACTACAACTGACATGTTTACGTACAAACGCTAATGACAGACATTTGGTGAAACATTAGCTAGCTAATGATCTAACGATAGTGCTCTCTTAATAAAAGTTCAAATACAGCTACAATTTTCTTAAATTTCTTAAAACTTCACCAAGTAGCGCAGGCACGCATGAACTAACGCTAGCCGTGAGCTAGCGAGGCTGATGTTAGCAACTTGACAAACTAGCTAACACGTTTCAATGAATGTATTGTCGTTTGCTTAAAAATGTGAAGCTACACAATAACCTGCTTTCAAGCAGCTCCAGAATCTCAAGAGGAGGAGCTAAGAGGCGCCCGCTGATGACATCACACTTGAAGCGATTGGTTGAAAAAAAAAAGAGTTGTTGCATGGACATGTTCTACTGGATGAAGTACATCGACTACGAAACATACGACTGATCTTTGCTGAGATGCTGTGTTTGATTGATTGATTGATTGATTGATTGATTGATTGATTTCTCCCCGCGTCACCTTGAAATCCTTCTCTGTAATTTCTTGCGTGTCTTCATTTTCCGACCTCCATCGTCGCCCGTGTTCCGGCGTTGTTATTATAGCTGACGTCGGCACTTTAATCGCTATCGAGTGGCACCCAGCCAGGACGGCAGGAATCTGAATCCATTAACATTTCATGCAGCCTTCACCTGCCGCCAACGCTCGACGCCATTTTCCATACGACGACAATCGCGAGTTAAAAGACAAAGTTAAAAGACTTGCTGGGAAAAAAAGAAACATCAGTGTGTTCGTTCAAACAGAGGATTATTCAACTGGGACTTTCCTTCTGCCTGTTGAACTATACAGGAAGTGAAAAGGAAATCATCTGCACTTAGCGCTTAGCCACACACACACACACACACACACTAAAAATTATTTTTAACAAATAATGTTAGCATTGATCTTGAACCCGGTTTGGTCTCATCAGCGCATCACAGGAGGAAGAGTGACACGGAGCTGAGGTTCACAACCGACCCATTTAGCCTTGGGTGATAGGCTAGCTATCATTTTCATCATTATTTATTCATTTGTTTATTCATTCTGTAATAACTTGACTGGCGTACGCGTGGCTTCTGCGCCCCCGCGATCCCTCACAGCTCTGCTCTTTAATGAGCGTTAAAGTGGAGGGCGGATGAGGAGCGGGACATGACGTTCCCAACTTGGCATTTTTTCAAAGTTGGAAACTGAATCATATGAGATCAGCTCTCTGTTATTATCAGGTTTTGTTGTTTGTTTTTCATTCTTAATTGTTATTTTCTCTTTTTGACTAGCAATTTGACACGCACATTTATTTTACACAGTTTCCACTTTAGTTTTTGTAATTTACTACAACTTTTTAGATTATTTAATATAAATTTATATAAAATGTTTTGTTTCTAGTATAGGACTTTGGGAATTTTTGTAAAAGTTACGTTTTTATTTCATTACTTTAGTTTTTTTTTTTTTATGTATATTTTACAAAACATTTAGTTTCCATTTAGCTCAGTTTTCTGTTGCTATAGTTTTGGTTGGTTTTTTTTTTTGTATTATGAAATACTTTTATAAATTGCTTGATATTTTTCGATTTTGAAATTCTGGTATTTATCTTCTGTTTGGTATTATTTTATTTAAAAATATTAAGTGAAGTCCAGTTTAGATTTAAATGCAGTTAGTTCATTTGTATATATATATATATATATATATATTTATGGTTCAATTGTCCCTGTCTTTAGTTTAGATTTTAGATTTTAGTCATTTAGCACAGCTCTCTGCTATTATAATTATTTTGTACTTTTTAATATTTGAATGAATTCATTTATTTGAATTCAGATTAATTTTAGTTTTAGGTTTAAATTAGTTACTTTCTTCCTTTTCTTTTTTAAGCAATATTTTACATGACTTCTGTGCCTGTCAGTCACAGTGAAGGAGGCGTGGCTTCTGTGCCTGTCAGTCACAGTGAAGGAGGCGTGGCTTCTGTGCCTGTCAGTCACAGTGAAGGAGGCGTGGCTTCT
>JAQQZR010000018.1:1192058-1202476 GCA_030068235.1 Notoglanidium macrostoma | reverse complement strand
GTGCCTGTCAGTCACCCAATCTCACCCTTCAGGTATCAGGATCCGTATAAACGACTAACACGACTGCACGGTGATGAGCCTTAGCTTTTTGTTTTTAACCATGTGATCAGTGGAGCTGTTTTGTTTTGCACGGACATTTTACGTTACCACTTTTGACTTGGAGCTGAGAAAAAACATGTTGTTTTATTTTTCAACAAGCCATGCTGTGTATTCATATACATTCTGTGTATGTATTAAAACTCATTCTTTTCATGATAAGCTACCTTCAGCCTGCGCATACGCACCTGCCTGGCTGCAACAGAGGATCTGCAGCAGGAGCTGTGAAGGTTTACTGTTTACAAAACCGAAGTCGCTGAAATACGGACATTTTTTCAAGCGTATACCGCTGAAATAATTTGCTGGTCTGTCAGTGGATGACCCCTGATCTACAGAGAGAAAGCAGAGAGGCTGTTGAGGGAAGGACCATTTATAGCTGCTAGAATGTAAGCGAGAACAGGAACTAACTCATTCCACAGCGGTTAACGTAACAATAAACAGATAAAAACCTGCGACGTTTCATTTGTAAATGAACGAACAGTGTAATTGTTGTGTAGTTGCTGTAGCTCTGTATCATCACGCCAACCCATCATTCAGTATTATCCTATCACAGCGTGTTTTATACCTGATATCTTTACTGTCGCTTTTCGTCTGTTTTTATTTAGCACCAGTTAAATATCTTTCTAACTCGCTGTCCTCGTTTTGGTCTCGGTCAGCTGCCAGTGTCGCTAATACCCCCCAACACAGCCCCCCCCCCCTCCTCCTCCTCCCCACCACAGCCTTATGAATGGCAGCCAATCAGCGGCAGCACCCCCACTCCCCCCCACCACCTACACCCACCCTTTGCAAACTGCATCCTTGTCTAGCAGAGCGAGAGAAAAAAGGATAGAGCTCCGAGAGAGAGAGAAAGAGAGAGAGAGAGGGAGAGAGAAAGGGAGAGCGGGAGGGAGAGGGAGAGGGAGGTAGGCAGCTGGAGTCTTCTGCACAACTGTAGCCAGTCTCGGAGCCTGAGCACTGCCAAGAGGCGAAGACAGGAGCCAGTGTCGCACTTCAATGAGAACGACACGCGCCCAAAAGAGCAAAGGAACCTCCGTTTGAGGTAAGAAGCTTTGTTTTGTTTTTGTTTGTTTTGTTTTTTTGCTTTTTTATCCAGCTATGCAACATGCTTCTGCAGAAAAGGAGCGGTTTTATTTTATATGCATGCATATGAATGAATAAATGGGTGAATGATTGTTCCCCTGCAACGCAATGCAAAAGAATAGAACAGAATGGAATATAATATAATTCATGGTTTCAAAGAACGATTCTGGATCTCAGGGTGGAAATATAACTGACAGCACCATCAATCAGAATATGATCAAAATGTTCACTTCTGTACAAGTTGGTTTAGTGCTGTGCCGTGCTGATGATGTGACTGGATCACGGTGTTATAAAATCAGTCATTCTATGAAGAAAAAACAGCCTTTTGCAATAATAGGCTCAACAATTACACTATTTCATCTCCATCACAAAACAGTCATGATGCGTTTGATGAACATACGTTATTATCCTGCGAAGGTGGACTGAAACCTCGGCTTCCTCTTAAGTCCTTATTTCCACTTCTGTTGCGTTATCTCTTAATTCCTGAAAGTGTGTCTCAGTTGGACCTGTTTGATGCCCATTGATATTACTTTGATGCGTCTCTCTGTCTCTCACACACACACACACACACACACACTCTTTCACCTTCTCTATCTTTGTCTGTGCCTATAGTGAGTACCTCAGGGTCGTATCTTGGGTCCTGTAAAAAAGATAATAAACCCAGAGACTGTGTTTTTTAAAGCCGGAGAACGTGAATCCGAGCATCACTCGGTGTGACAGAGTCATGATCTCACGTCCGATATATATTTGACATACGTTTGCGATTCGGAGAGAAAACATGACGTGTAAACAGAAAAGAGTTCCAGGTTCTGCAGCGTCTGTAACCCAGGAAGCTCATCGGTGCTGCGTGACTTCTGAAAGCTTTATCGGAAAATTAAGCTAAATCTGTAGTGGATTATTTTTATGTATATATATGGAGGTCTTATGGTTAGTTTGGGTCCAGTTAGACATTTTTATCTCGCTGTCAGATGCACTGTGCGAGTTTGCGAGTGATTTATAGATCTGAGCCGGACGCATAATGGCACGGCTGTTTGGCGCAAATTAAAGTGCGCATTTCCTCCGAGCCGAGCCGGTGTCACATGTATAATTGCCTTTCAACGCAGACATGAATCATGAGACTTACGCCTGCACTTCGATTCCAAATCGCATTCATTTTTCCCTCTCTCTTCCTTTCTCTCTCTTTCTCTCCATTTCTTATGAAGAGGGGATTAGAGTGGATGCAATTTGCCTCATAATGAGATAAAAGTCAGAGACAATCAATTTATTTCCTTGGAGAGGATGTAATAATATGAATGCCTCCGTCCTAGGGTGCGCGTTCTGCTTTTTCTCGGCCTGGTAATTAATCCAGCTCGAAAAAAGGAAAACACGTGCGTAGAAAATAATCGTCTGGGGAGCCCGAGCGACTGAACTGATTCATCATACGCAAAGATCCCTCCATGAAACGCAACACAGCCCCGATACACTAATCATACTGTACTGTCCTGTCATCGTTCTGTCCTAAACGTCCTGATTTAGGCTACAGTAAGGACTCCTCGAGACCACCGTACAGGGCGGCCTTCCGAAAGAAAAAAAAGACTGAACGGTTCATTAATTCCCGCCGGCGTAATGGAATCACAGGAAGTGCCGTCTCTAATAACGCGCAGCTCAGACGATTGCCTTGATTCTGTGAACCTGGCCGTATCAAAGCCTGATCCTCCGGGCAGCCAATCATCGAGCCAGAGATTTGATCTGTATCAAAGTTTCAAAACAAAGACGACAGGGCATTAATATTACAGAGGAGATGGCAGCTGTGAAAATCGTCCAAAGTGAGAGATAGATAAAGAGAGAGAGACACACAGAGAGAGAGAGAGAGAAAGAGAGACGTGTAGAAAAGCTCTGGGGCTCCACCATGTGGTCAAAGGTTGAAATGTCATTTTTATCTGAAAGACCTGGTAACATTACCTTTTTTTTCTTCTTCTTCTTCTTCTTCTTCTTCGTCTTTTTTCTTCTCTGTTTTTTTTTTAATTATTTTATCCATGCGTTTTTCCAACAATGTTCCATTTTTCGGTTCACGTTCCGTCATGATTTTTTTTTTATTTATTATTTACTCCCTCTTATCTCCGGCCTCGTACCGCTACCCAGGATCCTCACAAAGATCAAAAGCTCCAAGTTCTCAAGTTCTTCATCTCTCCATCTCTTTAATCCTTTATCGCTTCAGAAACACGCCACCGGTAATGACGTCTTTCACGTCCAGCGTTTTCAGATGACATCTCTAATTGCAACGCTCAATCATAATAATCATAATAAGGATAATTATCAGAGACGTTTTAATTGTTACCAAAGGGAGTCGATTTGCCTCTCTCTCTCTCTCACACACACACACACACACACACACACACACACACACACACACACACACACGAAGCCTGAGGGCCTGGAAGAGATTAACATCGGAACTGAGGCAGGATTACGTGCAAGAAGCATTTGCGCTCTACAGAAAGCCATTAGCGGACTTGCTCGGCTTTTCAATTACAAAAGCAATCTCGGACTAATTTTCGGAAGGCCCTCTATTATGCCATCCTTCATTTTAAGCAGAACGCTTACTTCCAAAACGGCCGTGTTATTGGAAATCTTTGCGGATAGATACGTTTTGCCGGGCTGTAGGTGGAGGTCTGTTTGTGCTCGGTGTGTGGAAGCCACGCCGTGTGATTATGACAAATGTGTCAAGGCTTCGGCTGTGTTTTTTTTTTTTTTATTTTGCAGGAGAGAGGAGCTGTTGCTACGAGACGCCTCATCCAAAATGTCCCGAGTATTCACTCCTGTTGGTCTTAGAGCCTCTGGGTTTAGTTTAGCTGATGGTCGAAACGCGTTTTATGGTTTAGCAGGATGCTAATTACCCTTCTCCACGCCTCCACGCCTCCACGCCGGTGTCCGCCTTCCTTTCATTTCCCTGCAGAAATCAGGTGTTTTTCTGAGACACACTCATTCGTTTAACCTCGTTAATGGCTTCTTAATGATCTGTTAGAAAAGCTTTTACAGGGAATTCACAGGAGCTTCGCATGTTTACGTTTCAGACGGTTTTTTCTCACATGATTTCTACACGATTCAATTACTTCCACGTGATTCTTTTTTTTTTTTTTTTTTTTTTTTTACACGGCTCGCTGTTGACGTGTTGTTCTTTATGGGCACGTGCTTCTTCTTCTTCTTCTTCTTCTTCTTTTTTATGTTTACGTACTTAAAAACCTGATTTTACACTTGATCAATTTCTGTTCGAGTGATTTCCACACGTGACGTTTACACGTGACTCGCTCACCTAGAAATGTGGCTCGTACAGATGTCTGTCCACGTGATCCTTACCCAATTCTCACGTGATGTTTAGACACGATTCATTTATTTAATCACTGGTTTATTTTTTCATTCTCTCTCTTTTTTTTTTTCTTTTTTTTTACACGTGATTCATTCCGTTCCATGTGTGATTTGTTTTAGGGTTGTTTTTTTTTTTGGCAACATGACACAATTTTTTTGACGAGAAAACTTTCACATGTGACAGTTTGTCCAGATGACGATGTCCGTTTCTCTTCACGTGTGATCTTTACACATGATCCATATAAATCCCAAGCGATTTTGGCAACGTGACTCATAACTGTTATCATACCATCCGTTTATTTTCACCTGCTGATCGCTTGACAACACGATTTTGTTTATATGTCTGATTCTTAATGTGATTTTACACGTGGTTGATTTTTTTTCACGTGTGATTTTGCACGTTTAGAGCACGCGGTTTGTTGTTTTCATACAGGAACAATTACCTACTGTTCACATGAGCAACGTCAGGGCATAACCTGAAAAACGTGTATGTATTTAGGATTTTTCCGTAACGGAGGAACAGGTGAACGACGGTGTTTGAGAAAGGACCTGAAAGAACCGATCGACGTGATGTAAGTTCCTGTTTCCTCTGCGAAAGTGAAAGTATCCTGTTAGTCTGAGAAGTCGGAGAAACAAACTCAGGCCTCTCAGCTGAAGGCAATTACTACACGAGGCAACAAGCTGAGCGGGATTTGAATCCGACCCCAGACGCGCCGCTACACTTAATCAAAGTCGAGCGTATTGATCGGGTTATATGAGCGGCTTTGGTGCACCCTTGTGCATTTATGCACCTGCGCTTTACGCTCGGAAGCTTAATCCGTGCGTGAAAAACTGGTGAGCGTAAACAGATTTGACATTGTGAAAGGGAGGACGGCCTGATGCTCCGTGAATAAGATTTGTTGCGCCGCTTTATTGAGTTGCAGCCCTTGTTTTCCCGGATTATTCATTGTTAGCACCGGCTCCGGCACGAGGGAGACGATGTCATCTCGATCAATACCTCTGGCACATAATGAGGAGGAGAGCGTTTTAAAAAATGGATTTAACAATGAGAAAAGCGACTGGTGCAATCAGGCATCTGGAATGGTGTCATGCTGTACGGCGGAGATCATCAGCCCTGTTTCTGCAGACCTCCAGATCCAGATAATGCAGTAGAGTAATAATCTAGAGAAGGTTCTGGATTACGTCATGCCAGGGATAACTTGCAATAACTTTTAATTTCGCAGACTTTTCACTGTTTTGCGTGATCACGGCCCGTTTCCCGACTCGCTAGCTGTGTTAGAAGACTTGAGCGTCCTGGACAACCCCGACGCTGGATTCTGATCGGTCGGAAGGTGTTGATTAGTTTTCTCTAACGGTGATGCAGCTGCAAATCCCAGGTTTATCGTTTCCATAGTAACAGCTAGGGGTAGCTCGCAGATGAGATGTTGAACAGGATGAAACAGGACAGCGTCGCGGTTTCTCAGTAACATGACAAGCTGCCGGGGCTTTTTTTTTCCTCATTAACATGAAGAGAGAGGAAAAAAAGAGAAGCTGGGGAAGGAACGACTGTTCGTACCTGCTGTAACTTCAGTGAGAACAGGAACTAACCACGTTGTTGTTTGAGAGCCGGCTGTGGTGTAAGAGGAATAAAACACTTCAGGACTCGTGTTATAGTAAAATCATCAATTTCAGCGTAGCAACAGAAACTCCACCATGCCAGAATTGCACAATAATAACACTATTATAAAGCTATTACATTCATTTTGAGTTCCATTTCCGTTCAAATGATGGATGAAACACATAATAAAAATATATTGAGTTTTCATTTCATATCAAAACCCTGGCATTGCACTAAATGAATCCTTCTTCTCCGACAGATAGTTGGCATGCCGGCGCACTCACTTTTTTCCACTTTCTCATTTTTCCAGGGATTCGAAGGAAGATCAAAGCCGCCATCTACGATGCCAGAGTTGCTGATCCAAGCGTTTAGATCGTTCCCCATTCAGCACCGCCTTCCTTATTAGATTATTCACCCGGGATTGAACCCGAGCTCGAGAATCAATCGGAAACAGCCAAGCGATGAATCTCTTCTTCTGGCTGTTTGCGCTGCTCTCCTTCCTCCCTCTGGTCCCGGCCGCGAGGAGTCGCGGGATCGTTATCCGCCTGCAGCAGCCGGACAGACGAGTGCTGCACAGGTCCAAGCGGGACTGGATGTGGAGGCAGTTCTTCCTGTCGGAGGAATACACAGGAAGTAACTATCAGTACGTGGGCAAGGTGAGAGACTGTACTGTCGGTGCATCCTCCATCTCCATCCTCATCCCCCCCAAAACCCTCCTCTCAAATTGGAACTGACTTCCAAACAAGGCCTTGAGGGGGAAATGTGAAGGAATGAAAAATCTCCTTTGAGGTTTATGTGGCATGACATAATATTTGAGTACGGGTGCGTAGCAAGGCCGTTATCAAAGCGGGAAAAAATAAAGCCGCGGAAATGTGAATTACACAGTCGCAGAGGCATGAATATTCAGAGAGGAGCTAAAAAGAGAGAGGGAAAAGGGGTGAAGAAGAAAAAAGACGTGGGCCGAGGGGTGGGCGTCTGATATAGTGGGAGAATATTTTGTACCCGGCGTTGCGCTGGTTTTACTGTTCTCATTTCTAGGACAAAGTGGCTCACGAGGGACCTGACAGGAATCGACAATTACGGGCTATTTCATTCTCTTTCTTGCCGCTCTTCTCCCCCCCTCCTCTCACCCTCTCTCTCTCTCTTTGCTTTTTTTTATCCTCTGACTTCCTACCCATCTGCAGCGCTCGTGTGAAAGGAGGATTTGCAATTCATCAAGCCGCAATTCAGAGGCGATGCCAAATTTATGCCACATTAACCATGAAAGAGGAGCCCACACCAGCACTCATCAGCACGTTCTCTGTTCCTGACATGGCGTGATCACAATGTATAATTTGCAACACTAAAAATATAATGCACGTTTTCCTTGTCGCAACTGAACGCAACAGTTAGGAGAGAGTTATTCAGCCGGGTTCAAGGAGGATTTCAGGTCAGCATTTGTCAAATTCATGGGTTTTGTCGTGTTAGAAATGGCTAATCCGAGCCGTTACTACGCTACGTTTCAGTGCCTGGCCTTCCCACTGACCACCATTTAAAAAAAAACAAAAACCTCCCATTTTGTCTGTTTGAGGCTAATTACATACTCTAATTCAATCAACAACATTAATCTGGTTAGCAAAGAGTGAACGCTAACAGCACCGGTCATGTTAGCCTACAACCCCGCTTTTGCTTTGATTGAAATCCCACTTTCAGTTAATTAAAAGGCTAATAGGGTTAGCCTTAAATGTCAATTAGCGTCATCCTTATTTGCTAGCGTCAGCAAAGTTAGCATATTACATTTCATACTCGTCTAAAAAGCGACTCGGCGAGCTCTTTACAAGAACAAGTCTGATTTATGGTGGTATCTTAAAAGCTTCCATACAACAATAACTTAGAAAAGCTATAAAATAATAAAAACTTTATATCTACCTGAACACCTTTTTTTTTTTTTTTCTTTTTTTTTTTTTACACATTTTACTCCTCTTCTGTCCTGAAGATATTGGAAAGCTGAAAGTTTCAGAAAGTTACAGCTCTTCTTCTGACTGTTCCAAAGCCTGGACACTGCTTCTATAAGTGTTAAACAAACGACTCTTTACTTACTAACTTATTCACTTTAATAGGAACACCTGCACGTTCATGCAGTTATCTAATCAGATCAGAGGAGAATGAGCAGACTGGTCTGAGCTGACAGGAAGCCAATAGCAACTCGATCACTCTTTACAACCGTTGTGAGCAGAAAAGCATCTCAGAACACGCAACACATTAAACCGCGAGGTGGATGGACTACAACAGCAGAAGATCACATTGGGCTCCACTCCTATTAACCAAGAACAGGCTATCATGGGTCCAGACTGAAAAAAAAAAATATGATCTGTCCTTTTTCCAGTCTTCAACTGTCCAGTTTGGGTCAGTCTGGATGCAGGATAGACTTAGGTTCCTGTTCTTGGCTGACAGGAGAGGAACCATCTGTCGTTGTAGCCCATCCATCTCAAGGTTTGATGTTTTGTGCCCGCCGAGACGTAAAGTGTCTGGAGTCCAAGTCCCTCTGAATGAACCGTTACTATAGAAACTATAATGTATTAGAAAAAGCGTGTGAATATAAACATGACGCGTGATGATAAACAGGTTGAGAGATGTATTTTAGCCAGATGTTACGCACATCTGTGAAAGCCTGGATTTTCCCACTCCGCATCTCACAGCCTCTGGATAAATTACATCATAATCTTCAACGATGGAACGTTCTTCTCTCTTACAAATTGGTTTGGATGCTATATGAAAACAGCAACTAATTAAAATCAACCGCAACGAGTTTCACTTCTACGGCGTTGAACATGCACGGTGAGGATGTGACAGCAAAATTACAGCACGTACACTGATATCCAGGCCTCAGGTGTTAATCCAGACTTCAGCTCTAGTCACAGTTTGTATGCTGGGCGGAGTTTGCGTAAAACCGAGGGGTGTTTTAATTACATATGATTAACGTAAGCTCATTTTTTGGGGTGACGTCGGCTCTCGCCGTGCGAGAACTCAGAACGGGAAATCAAAAGTGTGATAAGAACCTACATCCTGCACAGTTTTATTACCCTAATTTACCTCATACACATTAATTTAGTACTTCAGTGCCACCTTAAGTAGTGCACGCAATTAACAGTCGAAATGGAGAGCTTAGTGAATCAACTTAAGCGTGTGCAGAATACACATACATCTGAATACACATAACTTTCCCCGGGGTGAACTGCATGAGGAAAAAATGCAATTTTTTCATATGGATATTTTCAACAAAGGATAAGAAAGCAAAGAACAACACAGGAAATGTGTGATACAGGACAGATTCCATTCCGGTTCACTGAAAACACACAATCCATAAAGGTGTAAAGCGAGTACATGATGTCCCTCGAGGAAAAGGGAGTTGTCTGCTCTTCCTGTCTGTTATAAGTATATATATATATATATTTTAACAATCTAGCAGGAAGACAGAAGTTGTACCTGTTTTCTTTGCACGGACAGCTGGAGAATTCTAAATAAAATCCCACCTTCTAAACATGATGACATGCACTTTCTTAAAACTGGGCCAGAGATGCGTGAGTTGTGAGTTTGGTGTTAGTTTTTAGATTGTTATTCCTTGTTCTATTTCAGAATATTCCTGCCTTTCACTTTGCCAGGAAGCTGCAGCTCTAAAGCCCTCCAATTTCGTCGACTGTTAGCATGGCATGTCCTGATAATCACGTTGGAGGTTACCTTCAATTTAGGCAGCAGATATGTGACATTCTTCACAATTTGTCAGGTGATTTATATCACATTACTGTGTGTCAAACAAAGTTTAATAATTGATATTAAAATTAATTAACATCCATATTGCTTTCTTAATGGAAAAATATTATTTCAACCCAATTTTAATAAATCCAAACTGTGATCCTATTTCTATCAGTGCTAGTGAAGGGGGCGTGGCCTTTCAGTCAGTGCTAGTGAAGGGGGCGTGGCCTTTCAGTCAGAGCCAGTGAAGGGGCGCTACCCCCCAGTCAGTTTCAGTGAGGGGGTGTGGTCTCCCAGTCGGTTTCAGTGAGGGGGTGTGGTCTCCCAGTCGGTTTCAGTGAGGGGGTGTGGTCTCCCAGTCGGTTTCAGTGAAGGGGTGTGGTCTCCCAGTCGGTTTCAGTGAAAGGAGACGTGGTCTCCCATTCAGTGTCAGTGAATGGGCATGGTCTCACATTCAGTGACAGTGAAGGAGGCGTGGTCTCCCATTCAGTGACAGTGAAGGAGGCGTGGTCTCCCATTCAGGGACAGTGAAGGAGGCGTGGTCTCCCATTCAGGGACAGTGAAGGAG
>JAQQZR010000018.1:1170662-1191958 GCA_030068235.1 Notoglanidium macrostoma | reverse complement strand
GAGGCGTGGTCTCCCATTCAGGGACAGTGAAGGAGGCGTGGTCTCCCATTCAGGGACAGTGAAGGAGGCGTGGTCTCCTTGTCAGTGCTAGTGAAGGAGGCGTGGCATCTGTGTCTGCCACACCTAGTGAAGGGGTCGTTGCTTCTTTGTTAGTTCCACTGAAGAAGCTATGGCCTTTCTGACTGTCCCAGTAAAGGATGTATGGTCTTGCAGCCAGTGCCATTGAAGAAGGGCGTGGCCTCTCTGTCACTGCCATTAAAGAAAGTATGTCGTCTCTGTCCATCTCGGTGAAAGAGGCGTGGCTTCTGTGTCACTTAGTCTCAGTAAAAAAGGGCCTCTTTGTCAGTACCAGTTAAGACAGCAGGCCTCTTTGTGTATTAGTCCCAGTAAAGGGGGCGTGGCCTCTGACTGCTCAAGAGCAACACTTTCTTTAAATAACATCTTAATGATGCAAATCAAATCTAAATGATTTCCTGAAAGCAAAGCAATAAATCATTTGGTGTTGAATCACTGGCTGCTCGAAATGTATCCTTCAGACATCCGATGCACATCATAGGTATCATCAGCGAATTAGAGATACACACCCTCAGGTAATGGCTGTATATAGAAATCAACAACTACGAATTTCCAGTAATGAGACTGTGCCAGAATTTTGCAGTTTTCTTTCTACAAGCACAGAGCATTGCAGCTTTTTCCATATGTTTGGTCTGAGTGTCATCAAATGAAGACAGCAATGCTCAGAGACGTAATTTTTATGTTTCACAGAAAACACATACACAGACACACACACACACAAAAAAAAAAAAATCTGTCAGCATGTAGAGAGGAACATTGCTGTAGCACAGCAGAGGTTTTGGCACCAATTGTGCCTTGGCAACTATTCATATCCAACACCCACGTGTGAAAATTTGATCATGCATCAGTGGAAAGAATGTGGAGTTTTGTGGAGGGTGAATGAGATCCTTCGAGTGGAGAATTGGGTACATGGTGAGAATTTCATACATAGTATATACAGTAAGCAAACCACCGTCTTATACAAGTTAATATTAAGCTTTTCCTGTAGGGTGAAATTCAGTAGAGGATTTAGTTATAGTGCATTAAATAAACATGAATGTGATGAGCTGTTTCATTTCTAATCGTTAAGTCATGATGCTTAAAAAAAGTGGAGAAAGAAAATCCCCCGTTCAACCCCTGTTACAAGAAATTCTGTTTCAGAGGGAGAAAGCAGGAGTTCAGTTCTATTCAGTTCAATTACAAATAGTCATGCAGCTAAAGGATACAGAGGGAGAAGGAGAGAAAGGGGAAAAAAATCTAAATCAAAACGGACTAAAAGCCTCATTAGTGTTTAATGGAATAAGTCCCGAAGGCGTGTGCTCTGAAAACTCTCTCTGTGGTGCTTATTAGCTGCTTTTGTCCCTGGAGAGCTTCCCTTCTGAAAGCTTTTTGCTGATAAGCCGCAATTCACAGCTGAGAGTCCATCAGAGGGACAAAAAACACCAGCAGAACATAAAATTAAAGTTTTCAACACCAACACACATGGCAACTCCTGCACGTACGATCAAAACATTGTGAGAAGAAAAGTGTGGGTGTTAACATGATCCAGTGTGGGTGTTAATATGATCCACTGTGGGCATTAAAATGATCCAGTGTGGGCGTTAACATGATCCAGTGTGGGCGTTACCATGATCCAGTGTGGGCGTTAACATGATCCAGTGTGGGCGTTAACATGATCCAGTGTGGGCGTTAACACGATCCAGTGTGGGCGTTAGCACGATCCAGTGTGGGCGTTAGCACGATCCAGTGTGGGCGTTAACACGATCCAGTGTGGGTGTTAACACGATCCAGTGTGAGTGTTACCATGATCCAGTGTGGCTATGAATATGATCTAGTTTGGGCATCATTATGTCCCAAAGTGAGTGTCAGTAAGATCGTGGATGCACGTGATTCATTGTGATTCATTGCAGGTTTCAATGTGATCTGAAGTGGGCATCGCTGTGTCCCAGGGTGGGGGGTCTATAAGTGCGTAACACATCTGTCTTTCTGTGTTCTTTCCAGCTTCGCTCGGATAAGGATAGAGGAGATGGCACAGCGCGCTACGTCCTCTCCGGAGAAGGAGCAGGCACCATTTTCCGTATCGATGAAAAGTCAGGTGATCTCCACGCCACTCAGAGACTCGACAGAGAAGAAAAAGCATCCTATACCCTACAAGCGCAGGCCTTCAACAAATACACTGGCCTTCCTCTGGAACCGGCCACCGAGTTTATCGTCAAGATTCACGACATCAACGACAACGAGCCCAAGTTCACGCAGGCCGTCTACAGCGCCAGCGTCCCCGAGATGTCTGACGTCGGTGAGGGAACGCATATCAAATTCTGCTTGTTTTCTTGCAGTGCATTTAATGTCACGCTGGGAGATTGCTCTCAGGCGTGATGCCTCTGTGAATCTGTCGTCCGAGAGCCTTTAAGGTCAAGGATGGCTCCGTGCCTTTGGTTTTTTTCAGACTTTTATTTTTTTCGACAAGTCGCTGGAGCATGAAGAATGTGAGCGAGTGTTGAATTGGGACTGAAGTGTGATACGGGAGCAATTTTTTTTTCTTCTTGGTAACCACTTTTACTTCTCCTGTGCGCACAGGGATGTATGTACCTATTTTGTTTCTGGAAATTGAGCCACAGTTGAGTGGTGATGCAACCAAGGCACGAAATAGAAAGGCTGTTATAGCTCTGCTGTGTCATATTTATATATAACAGCATGCCCACAAGCATTTTTTCTTAATGCAATGCCTCAGAAATGTCCAACCGTGCACTGCTGGAGCAAAACCGAATGGAAATTAGTGGGATAATTAATGGGAACACTTCATCATGCCCTTAAATAATTAGTTCCAACTTCAGTGCTATAACTAATCAACCTGACTTTGCTAAACAACATTATAGCCAGTGGTTGAACGGCTAATAGGTTCAAATGACAGGGGACTGAGCACTCCGCCCTGTGGGATGCCTCATATCCATCACGGAAAAGCTCATATTAACCAGTTAGCTAGCGTGCATACTAATATAATCATCTAATTAAAGTCTAGTCAGACCTAGCATAATTAAATATTTGAGCAATGCCACATTATTATAAACTCAAATTTGCTACTTCATTAATGCCAGACGTCTTACTTGTAGTCTTTCATTAACCATTTTTACAAATAAACACAATTCATTACATATATAAAATATCCATATAGTTCTAGATCATTGTTATATACAACAGATACACAGTAACTTCCCATAATAGTAATTTGTTGGTGTTGCACTAACTCCTATTAGTAATCAATGACAATTTTCATTTGCAATTTTAAAAATCATTACACCACAGTTCTGCTGAATTCTGGGCTGTGATTGGTCAGAAGGTGTTGATTAATTTTCTAACAGCAGCTCTGACAGTAGTTATATCACAGCTTCACATTAATGCCCTCGTTTGAGTACATTATCGTTTCTATAGTAACAGCTCATTCACAGTGTGGTGGATTTTCCACATAAACAGATTTAAACATCATGGAATCATTTTTTGAGACATCTGTTTGTTTATTTATTTTCCTTTTTATAAAAAAAAAAAAAAAAAAAAAAAAAAAGGAATCTTGTTCTGAGACATTTCTTTGACATCTTCAGGTCAGAGAAGTTTACGCTTTGCGTTTTCTCGTTACATGATAAGCCGCCTTTTTTTTGGTTAAAGAAAAAAGAGACCCTTGTGAGGGAACGACTCTATAACATAATAAACAGGAACTCATTTGTTTCGCAGACGCGCCACAGCATTAAATGTTATTATAAACGGATAAAAAGTATAACCTGTTGTGCTTTAATAAATTAAAAATAATAATTGTTGTCAAATCAATAAGGAATTAAATACTTTTTGATGTGCTGATATAAGAAAACAACAAACATATAATAATAATAATAATAATAATAATAATAATAATAATAATAATAAACTTGTAACAGGGACTTTGCTTAATGACACCACCACATTGTTGATTATTTTACTATAATAGCATTTCCATGAAGTGTTTTAATTCTTTTACACCACATCAATTTCCTAAACAATTATTTTTATTATTCATCAAAGAACAACTCCTCATACTTTTTATTAATTTATAGTTACACTCATTGTTGAGGAATGTATTTCAAGCAAGTTAGTTCCTATTTTGACTTATAAGATATATACTATAAGAAGTCATTAATGATGAACTTCATAAGGCTGATCGTGATTATGACTTAGTGGCTAAATATCAGAAACCTGATTTAATACTAAAAATAAAGGTGCATGATTTCATTAGATATTTCACTAAACAACAGTAGAGGTGTAAGAGTGGATGTGCTTTATCATACATAACTTTATACACAAGTTCAGCTGTTACATTATTTTTAGCTACTTATATGTGAGACAGAATCCAGTGTAAGCATAAAGCTGAAAAATTGAAGGTTAAAGGTTTTGCTTAAGGCCACAAAAGTGCCTTTCTGACAGTCCTGGGAATTGAACTCGCATCCTCCTGGTCACCATCGACTCCAGTCATCAGTTGATGCCAGAGCAGTGAGACTGAAGGAGAGGTCAGACTGAAGAAGAAGTGCTACAGCTTCAATGGGATTCTGCTAGAGCGAAAGGAAAGTATCTACAACCGAGTAGTTTAAAAAAGAGAGCGAGACCTGCTTGTGCATTACATTTCTGAACCTTTCGCGGTTATTTTTTACTTCCTAAAAGATGAGCTCACATTAGCAGTGTGGTGCACTGCACCAAAACTAATGCTAAACTGATAACTGCTGTACTGCGGATTGCGTTTCTATTTCTGGCCTCGAAGCCGTAGGTGGGAGTGATGATACCCAAAACGAAGTTGTCATAGTGCGCGGAAACATTAAACTGCACTGTGGGAAGCCAACGACATGTAAGTGTATCCTACGGACTCCATAAAAGAAAATAGCAGGGGAGTGAGATGTCAAATATTATCTTTAAATTATAGCAGAACTTCTCACATTACAGAACAGTTTAGAGAGTAAAGTTGATCTTGAACTACATTTTTTTCCAATTCACTTAAATGTAGTCCTTTGTTCAAGGTGTGTTCTGCTGTCCTAATGTTGGTACATCATAGCTGTGTACTGACTCATTTGCAAGATACTCAATTATCCTGAATCCTGTCAGGTAAGCTTATACCTAGCGATGGTGTTGAAATGTATAAGCATTCATAAATATAATTTAAAATTCCTCACAGGCTAGCTAGCTAGCTAGCCGGCTAGTAGTCGAAAGGATTTCTTAAAATATTGAGAAATTCTGTCAGGTTAGCTCAGGGTTATGATAGCAGCGAAATTTCTAAACATTCATGAATAAAACTTAAAAATTAAAGGTTAGTTCCTGAGGTAAACTCAGATTAGCTGGCTAGTTAGCGATGCAAGAAATGTATGAAGATTTGCAAATATAACTAGCTAGCTAACTAACGATACCAGAGTATGAACCACTGTATGAACAGTACGTATGAAGTTAGTGATACTAACGAACTTTATAAACATCGATGAATGTAACTTAACAGAAATCATGTTAGGTTAGCTCAGATTAGCCGGCTAGCTCGCAATGCAAGGGATTTATGAACATTTATGAATGTAGGTTAAAAGTCCTCACGGAAATCCTGTCAAATTAGCTCAGGCTAGCTAGCTAACAGAATTTGAAAAAGTTACCTAAGTTAACCCCGCCCCTACAAAAAAATAAAAATAAATCAGGATAGGTAAGAACAGGCTTGCTAACTTCAATGTAGCTAATATTAGCAGTGCGTCTAAACAGCAAGACTTTGTATTTATGATTTCGGGGATCTGACAAGAATGTGAAGGGAGAGTCAAAGCCACACCCACATACCCATCTGTGACCTTCAAGCCACACCCACATTACCATATAAGGCTCTTGAACACAGCTAAGCTTCGCACAGCGATGTGTCTCGTATGATCTGCAGATCTGTCGGTTCAATTTGATGCCGTAGTTAAGCATTAATGCTATGCTTTTGACTTTACTCTAGAATAATTTATTATGTAGTGCTAATGCATGCAAATGTATGTATGGGTAAAATGCAGAGTGACCTTTCCATTCTATATGAAGCTATGATGATTCCATTTGCATGTTTTACCACATAGCCCACTTTACATCTCATTTTAATTCTGTCTTTATCACAGAGTTGTCACACAATCAGGAAGGATGGTTTTGTGGTGACATAGAAATCAGGGAAAATGACTCTGATATGCAGCAGATTATACATATTCATGAGCGCTGCTGCTGCTGCTGCTGCTGCTGCTGCTGCCCCCTGTACTGGGACAGTCCCAATCCTCAAGAACAGGAGGCGTCTGTCCGGGGTCTTTATCCTGAGATTAATCAGCCGATACTTTGCTCTTACAGCAGAATAAGCGCTCGTTCTTCAGAGGGATGACTCTTACCTAAAGAACATAATGTTAGCACAAAGTCAGTTGTTCACTCGGTCTGCAGGTCACAGACTAATTTCCTCCATCCATCATTTATTACCAGAGGCTGGCAGGAAGTCCAATTACAAAAATCGCACAAGCTAACAGTTCTGTTTCTACGCTTATTATATCACAGTGCCATTGAATTCTGGACTCTGTAGTGCAGCTGTAAATCACAGGTTAATGTGCTCGTTCTAATACATCATCATTTCTGTGGTAACAACTCATATGCAGGGAATTATACAGTGGCCAATCAAATGGATTAAAAATAAATAAATAAATAAAAGTGTAATTATTGATAGTGATTTTTTTTTTCTTTCTGTTTTTATTTAACATTTATTGGAAGGACACTCCAGTGTCAGTGCTTTCTAAGAGTCAGACATGAAGCTGTAATTTTAAGTTTTCCCCAAAAAATGTTATAGGTTGTTCCAATATTTCAGTCTTATCAATTTCCAAACAGAGAACGAAGAGAGCCCGGTGAGGGAATGACTGTGAATAGCTGCTATAACAGAACAGGAGCTAACATGTTTTACAAATGTTCCACAAACATTAAACGTTTCCAAAGAGGAACCCTGTCTTAGTTCCTCGAAAGCAAATATTTCCTCAAAGGTTCGATGGATGTTTGAGGGTTCATAGCATTCAAAAGGGGTTCTTCTTGGAACCCTGACTGACAGGGAAACCCTACATTAAAAGGTTCTACATAGGATCAAAACAACCATTCCCTTTCAGGATTCTAGACTTAACCTTTTTAGCAGGTTTCAAGTTTCAAGTAGAGCCCCTTTAGGAATCTAAGAACCCTTAAACATCTGTGTAATGCTGCATAAATATTTTTCTAAGAGTGCTTCCTTAAAGGTTGTTGGGTTAAATCTCTAGGAGAACTCTTGAATGTTCTACAGGGATTGCCTCTGGGACAGAATTCCAAGTAGAACCCAATTAGAAAGCAAAGAACCCCTAACTATCTGAAAGTCCTTGAGGGACGTCTTATCTGAGAATGTACTATTGAATTTTCTTTGGTTTGTCCCTCTGAGGAAGCCATTAAAAATCAGTGTAGGACCCTGTAACGGAAAATTTACCTAGCAGAAAAACTCCTAGCAAGCACCTTTTATGGCGCTTCTTTCCCTTTAGGTTTATTTTGTCCATCTTTGGGGGAGGTTCTATGTAGTATTATGTATGTACATTAGAAGGTTTGCCTCTCAGTGAGGGTTTCAATCAGTCTCTTCTCTTAGTGTTTATTTCCTCACTAAACATTTAATAGAACGTTTGCCCGTCACAGTAGAACCTCTTTAGGAAACTAAGATGCCTTAACTATCCAAAGGTCCTTGAGAAGGTCGTTTTCTAATTACGTATTCCTAAGGTTCTTTGATATGTCCGTCCTGAGATATTCCCACTAACCGATAACCAAATTTGCAAAATATGCTCTTATCCATCTGACCTCACTGACCTCGCATCCTGTTTCCTTTATCCTCAGGTACTTTTGTGATTGAAGTCAATGCCACGGACGCAGACGACGCCTCGTATGGGAACAGCGCTAAGCTCGTCTACAGCATACTACAAGGGCAGCCGTACTTCTCAGTGGAACCAGAGACAGGTGTGTCCTTTCAACATATGGTTAAAAGTGTCATTTCCAGGGCTGTTGTTTTAAGAAGATTGATGTCTATGTAAAGTAAATGAGGCTTGAGGATCACAGCATGCGATCGAATTTATATGCGCGGTGCTACAAACAACATATTGCTTTTGAAAGGCATCGTTTAAAACCAGACCACATTTAAATATTAACACAGACCTGCTAGGCTATGTATACTTTTTGTCATTTTTTATTTATACTCCTGTAAATGCACAAAATTCCCCAGGACCCTTCCCTCACTCTGAGTGTTCCTGTTATGTCCATTACGAAGACATTTTTACCCCATGGGGGTGCTGCAATATGGTGCCCCTCCCTGCTGCTGCCCCAATTTCCCCAAACAAGAAGTGATTTTCCAAAGACGCTGCGGCACACCAACTGTCTTTATTTAGAAGAACAAATTCTACTCTGAGCATCCTCCATGTATTATGCTTTTGCATTTTTACAGCACAAAAGAATTACTTAGCATTTTATTATTTTTTTTTTTACTATATATTCATGTAGTAATTCTGTATCTCTGGTGTGTAGCTTGCATATTCAATGCAAGATATTTACAACAATATTTGGTGTTACTGTGGAATAGTTTCTTGGATGAGTGCACTCAAGAATTATAAGTGCCTAAAAACTACCAGGGAAAATAAAAAACTCAGATATAAAGCTGTACTTGGACATAACAATAATGAGGTTATGTAGATACAGCTTCCTCTGCAATGAACCCAAATCTAAATAAAAGCAACTAATTAAAGTGGAAAAGTGGCTTTATGCAGAAAAAACAGCCAAGGCATGTAATAAAAGTATACATTTTTATATAAAAACATAAATACATTTTTATAGAAACCATGGACAAGTCCTAATATCAGAAATAACGAAGAGTACTAAGGCTCTTCCTGGCTACCAAATCTGGATACATTGCCGACCTACCCGTGGTGTAACCCCGCCTCTCAGCTGTGATTGGCTCCAGCTTCCCCACAACCCTGACGGATAAGCAGATATAGATAATGCAGAAGGTTCTCATCAAAGTAGTCCTATTATCTATAGGAGCATTCGTAGAGAGAGCATTTATGGCCGTCATGATTAGTTCAAACCAAACAGGGAAGTACCATATCAGACAAAACCCAGGGGTTAAGAGATGCTTAAAGAGTTGACAGGGTTTGCACAATGATGAATAAGGAGCAGGAAATAGCTTTGATGACAGATGTGGTTACCATTTCAAAAGCAAGCAATGTCAAAATATCAAGGCCTCACTGGGGAACTAGAGAACCTTCGCTTAAAATCAAGGTGGTCTCGGTGATGATGGAACACTCAGGGGTGTGACCACTAGGTCAACCATACAAGGCTTTAGCATATATTTAAGGGTCTTTAGAGCTATACGATAGGGACGGATTTGCAATTCCAGCAATTGAAAGAAGAACAAGAATAAATGTAGAAAGTGTTAACCAAAATAGTTTTCAAGGTAATGGATGGTTTCATGCTCATGAGGAATAGATCAATCAAAACAGACAAAAACCAACAGAAGCATACATAATTAACAAAGCCCTGGTCCTTATAGGAGGAACCACAGAGAGTGCTTAAAAACAACCTGTTAGACTGCCAGATCTGGCCGTGAGTAACAGTGACACAAATAGTGCTAATTGGTAGGGAGACTAAACTAGAATTGTTGAAAGAGAAATTAGACAGAGCCCTAGCCCTAACCCTAGAACACTAACCCTAAACCCTAACCTTAACGCAGAGGACGTTCTTGTGATGTACTCCAGGCTGTGAGCCCTTAGCCAAAAGAGTGGCTCTAGACTCCAGACATGACAAGACTGAGCTTAGTTTTGGAAGATCGAGCCAATTCTCAGATCTCTGGTAGGAAAGTGATGTCCCCAGACATGGGAACAGATGTTGCTTCTAAGTTTGTCATCTGACTTTTATACCAATTGTGTGAGGGTTGCAAATGCTGTTCTCGGTGGTACATGCTGTATCTCGGAGCAATCCAAATACATGACTGCTTAAAAAGAATCACAAACTGTGTGTGTTTTGTTGTGCAGGAATTGTGAGAATAGCCCTATCCAACATGGACCGGGAGGTACGGAAGGACTACCAGGTGGTAATTCAGGCCAAAGACATGGCAGGACAGATGGGGGGTCTGTCTGGGACCACTGTGGTCAATGTGACCCTTACAGACGTTAATGACAGCCCGCCACGCTTTGCCTACAGTGAGACACTGGCATATTATTAACGTTTCGAGTGCATGGACGTGTTTAACAGCGGCACACACTTAAGTCACTCACAAATTAATTGATAATGAAAATGTCATCCATTTTGAATAATAGGCTTGTCCTTCCTATATTAGATCTAGGTCATATAACTTTGTCTCATAATTTTTATGGTGTCGTCAAGCTCACTATTTCACATGAAACTAATTGCAATTTTGATATAATTTAGGCTCCTACCATTTGAGCACTTATGAGTCGGCGGAAATTGGTTCCACGGTGGGTCGAATTAAAGCCAACGACGGGGACGAGGGAGAGAATGCTGAGATGAGGTACAGGATCGTGGAAGGAGACGGGAAAGACTCGCTTGACATCATTACTGATGAGACGACACAAGAGGGAATAATTGTTGTCAAAAAGGTAAAGCTGTTGAGAATTGTGAGACTTGGAGTATTTTCCCTGCTTTAACATGTTGATCATGATCGAGCTATGAAATATTGTATTTATCCAGTAACCACGTCCATGTTTTCAAGACCTTAGAAAAAGTAAGATTGTGCTTTACCATACTTTCCAGACCGTGGCATCGTTTTTTGCTCTTGCTGTTTTTTATACAGTAAAACGACGTATGTTTTGCATTAATTGAATAGTTGTTAGAATTTTTTTCAGAAGGCTTACTACTCTAGTACTTGCTGTAATTTTTCTGTACTATGTATATCAATATACAAAAGCGTTAGCTTGGCACGAGGGAAAAAAAACGTTACACGTTCCGCTTGGATACTTTTGTATTGTCTGTTTATTAAATGCAATAGACATCTTCAAGGCCATTTAATGTAAAAATTAAAAAAAACTTCCCACTGCCCCAGGATGATACAGACTTTCTGCAAGGAATAAATCACTCCATGTTATGCTGGTATAAAAAAATAATGGTATAAGAGCAGTTAAAACCCTGATGTTATTACAGTTCCTATAATAGCACATTCTGAACTGTTTTCTCACTTTTAAACAACATCAAATTTCCAAAGATTACATTTTTATTAATTAAAAAAACAATACACTTTTCCTCCATTAATGTTGGAATGTCTGTGAATTAAACTGGTACCTGTTGTCACTTACATTACAGCATTGTAACCGATAATAAGACAAAACAAAAACACACAACGCACTTAAAACTTAAAATTGGAGCTTTACCTCTGACTGTTCCAAAGCGCCGGCACTGGAGACTCCTTCCATGTCCGATAAACATCTCCTTTGAGAAAGCGTCACAAGAGCAATGAGTATGTGTTTTTCTTTGTTCAATTATTATCAGGCTCAGATTATGGCGACCGTCTGCTGTACAAGTCCCTGTGCATGAGTCGTTACTATAGAAACGATAACAATGTATGGTTTGATTTGTCAGAGCTGCAGTTCTAGAAAATTAATCAGCACCTTCTGACTAGACTTTAATGAATTAACGACAATTCAATTCACTGACTGAATTTCTAAGCAATCTTTTCCGTCTTTCCTTTAAGAAACTGGATTACGAGAGCAGACGTGTGTACACCATCAAAGTGGAAGTGAGTAACACACACACCGACCCCGGCTTCCTCCATATGGGTCCGTTCTCGGACACGGCCATCGTAAAAGTGACGGCGAAGGACGTGGACGAGCCCCCGGTGTTCAGCCGGCCGCATTTCATTATCGAGGTCAACGAGGACACGCCGAAGGGAAGCATCATTGGAACGGTTACAGCCTGGGATCCTGACGCAACCGACTACCCTGTGCAGTAAGGGACCTCGTTTTAGTGTTATATTTTGTTGACGGAATTATTTTCGAATAAATAAGGGTTTGGATTCGAATCTGTTTAAAGAAAGTGGCTTTGAGTGCAATAATGCCATGTAATACAATAATGCCGGATTCCGATTGGTTAGAAGGATGTTGATAAATTTTCTATGAAACACATTTTTATATTAATGCGCTCGATCTGATACGTTATTGCTTCCATAGTAACAGCTCATTCACGGGGACTTGTACAGCGGACGCCGATTGTAAACAGATTAAAAAACCTGCGTGATCGCTGAGTGTTTCTGTAACATGGGTATTTAAGATTCATGATATGAGTCTCCGGTGTCGTTGCTTTGTAACAGTCAGGGGTGATACTGCAACTTTACATTCGCTTTAGATTTGTAAGATTTTATTACTAAAAGCGAAAGTTTCATCTTTACAATTTAGCGAAGGCTAACTTTAGCTAGACACCTGGAAAGACAGTACAGCAATTGTATAAGATAAGAGTGATTGACAGTTGAAATGCACATGGTTCTTTCTTGTGTAAAATGTTAGTGCACCATTCAAATTAAAAGAGTGTCCTTTTTTTTTTATAGTTTTGGCTTCACACATGCCGTTTAAAGAAGTAAAATGAGTCACATTCCACCGCCGAGCTGCGTGCTGAATAGGGTTCCATTATCACATCAATACTCCTACATAAAATATAAAAGCACCAGGCAGACACCAGAGTAATTTCAGCCTAACAATTGTTCACAGGTTCGCAATAGACGAGCACACAGATCCCGACAGACTCTTTCACATCGACCCCCGAAATGGCTCCATTACAACCCTGAAGTCTCTAGACAGAGAGGTGTCGAAGTGGCACAACATCTCCGTGCTCGCCAGCGAAATAAGTAACCTCACACTCGGGAATAGAGAGGACATTTACATCACGAATCTTAGGCTTTTTCTTCACAATCCTGCTCCTTCCTCCATCTTTTCAGACAATCCTCGTCAGAGGAGCCGCGTTCCCGTCCTGATCAAGGTGCTGGATGTGAACGATAACGCGCCGGAGTTCGCCATGTTTTACGAGACGTTTGTGTGTGAGAATGTCAGAGCTGGGCAGGTAACCGCCATTTTCTTTTTGCTAAACGTGTGTTCACGTTTTTGTTACAGAGGCCACACCTACTTAAATATGACTGACAGGGGCAGAAACCACGCCTCCTTTTAACTCTGACTGTCAGGTGCTAAGGCCACGCCTTCTTCAATATGACTGACATGCACAGAGGCCACACCTCCTTTTTATACATACTTTCAGGTACAAAGGCCACACCTCTTTCAATATGACTAACACACACAGAGGCCACACCCCCTTCACTGGAACAGAAAACAGAGGCCACACCTCCTTCACTATGAAGCCACGCCTACTTTTTATACAGATTGTCAGGTTCAATGGCCAAATCTCCTTCACTATGATTGATAAGCACGGAGGCCACACCTCTTTAACTACTGTATGACTAACAAGCACGGAGGCCACACCCCCTTTACTGTGATATAAAAATCGTTTGCGTGCTACATACAGAAAGAACCCTAACATTCTGATATAAGTCATTTTTTGAAAAATTATGAAAAAGGTACCGGAAAGAAATATGACATTTACATTTATTTCTGTATTTTGTCTGTATGTGTATATATTTGTAAGTTATCTATATATCTGAAGTTAATTAAAATATAATTAACTTAGAACAATTGTGACCAAAAGTCTGTTTATGTGCAGCTAATCCAAACCATCAGTGCCATAGACACGGACGAGCCTCTCGTCGGACACAAGTTCGTCTTCAGTTTAAGCGCCAGCAATCCAAACTTTACCATCTTTGACAACGAAGGTGAATCTGGTTAATTCTGTATGCACGAACCATAATTTTTTTTGTCTATTCTTCCTTGTCCTTGGATTAGAACCCTGGAGATTTATCACTCAGTGTTTAATATTCCAGATAACACGGCGAGGATCCTGACCAGGCGGAGCGGCTTTAACAGGCAGGAGATGAGCACGTACTACCTGCCCGTGGTGATCTCGGACAGCGACTACCCGATCCAGAGCAGCACGAGCACGCTGACCGTGCGTGTGTGTGGCTGCGACAGCACGGGGAACCTGCGCTCCTGCAGCGTGGACGCTCTGCTGCTCTCGGCTCGCCTCAGCACCGCCGCCCTGGTGGCCATCCTGCTGTGCATCATCATCCTGCTCAGTACGCATTAATCTCTAACACGCATCTAACCTTAATAAACCTTTACACAACAGCACCGTTGCATTCTCTCATCTGATTGGTCAGAAGGCGTGGATTCATTTTCTTGTCCTGCAGAAGTTCAACAACATGAAATGAAACTATAAACAGATAAAAAAAGATGACGTACCATTATCGGCATGTAACTGTTAGGAAATTGCTGTGGTAGGAGAGGAATAAAACACTTCAGGATGTGCTGTTAGAGAAAAACAATAAAGTAGCGTGTAGTAACAGTAATCCCGCTTCCTGACATCGACCTGTTATTGATTATTTTCCTGTAACAGCATGAAGCTGTGATGTTATAAGTATTTATAAGGAATTGATGTTTGTTTAACGTGAATAAATGACATAACTAATGTGTTGGCGCTCAATAATGTCCATGAACTGTTTGCCTTTAAAGTTGAAATGTTACATTTACGTAGTTGTTTGTTTGTCGTTTTTCTTTCCCTCAGTGATCGTCGTGCTGTTCTCGGCCCTGCGGAAGCAGCGGCGTAAGGAGCCCCTGATCATCTCCAAAGAGGACGTCAGGGACAACGTGGTGAGCTACAACGATGAGGGCGGAGGCGAGGAGGACACGCAGGCCTTCGACATCGGAGCTCTGCGCCACCCGGAGGCCATCGAGGAAACCAACCAGCTGAGACGTGACATCATCCCGGACGTCCTGTTCCCATACTGCACGCGCTCGCCCGCCAACGAGTGTAGCGACCTCAGAGACTTCCTCATCAGCAGGCTTAAGGAGACGGACGCCGACCCCTCCGCTCCTCCTTACGATTCCCTCGCCACGTACGCCTACGAGGGCAACGGCTCCGTCGCCGAGTCCCTGAGCTCGCTGGAGTCGTCAGCGAACGAAGGAGATCACGAGTACGACTTCCTCAGCACCTGGGGGCCGGAGTTTAAAAAGCTAGCCGACATGTACATGCCGAAAGAGCCGACATCGGCTAGCTAAAGGATTCCAGTCAGATTCGCGTGTGTGTATCGTGGACTACGAGTCAACTCTCGCTCCTGATGGATTTTCTACTGACACACTGACTACCGACTTTCACTTTTTTTGCTAAAGATCTGTTTGTTTGTTTTTCCGGTTCACGGTCTCGTGGCAGTTTCTGTGCTGATGAGAAGAGTGTTTAGTGATCTTGTCGATGCTGTTTGTTCATTAGCAGGAAAAAAAAGCGAAACGAACATTTGACCTCAATTTCAGTAGCTTGTGTGAAAGGTTTTACTCGCGTCATTTTGCCAAACTGTGTATATATCACTGAGATCAAATGCAGCCGTGTTGTAGAAATGCTGAAAGATCACACACACACACACACACACACACACACACACACACACACACACACACTCACACACACTCACGCTTGTTTCTGAATGTCGTTGTGTTTTATATCCATATTTTTTATGAATATATTTTAATAAAAAATATGAATGCATCATTGTTTGTGATGTAGTCTGTAAATATTTGCACAAACCCGTGCTTCTGTGCTGGACTCCACAATGCACGCGCTCACCTGACCATCACAAGGGTGTGAGTTCGAGTCCCGGTCCTGCCGAGCCGTCCCTTTGACCCTCATCTGCTCACGTCACGTGTCAGCCTAATAACAATAAAAGCAGAATTTTTTACGAAGAATTTGTAAAAAAAAAAATCTGACGATAACTCTTATTAAAACAGGGTGTAGCTGTGACGTGTGTGGGCGGCGCTTCAATTGCAACTATTTATATACTTAACATTTAAAAAGAAAAAGAACTTCTTAACATGATAATAAAAATGGTCTTAAATAAAAGCTAGTACTAGAGTACGTGAAAAACATCATTAGGCAGAATTTTGCACTTTACTCACTTATTATTCTTTGTGAATCCGCCACAACACTCCCGCATCCTTTATTTATCCATAAATTAGCGCTTGTTATTCGGATCCTCGGTAAATCGGGGCCTAAGGGGAGCCGAGTGATTACCGAGTGATTTCAGGGACTCGCTCATATATGGAGCGTCACTTCACACGTGGATCGCAAACGGCAGGAACTTTGGAGTTTTGTACATTTCTACACTTTCGAGCCATTAAACATGAAAAGCCCAAATGAACGCTAACGTCACGCGGTCCTGAGGGGGTCATTTTACAACCACTAAATTAAACTGGGAATCAGGGGAAAAAACGCGGGACACAAACGCTACACTGCAATGTGGCAAATTACCGTCTCTACTTTCATTTCTGAGCGACGGAATAAGTGAGCGATAATGAGAATGCTGATTAAACATAGCTAACAGGAGGAGCAGCGAGGACGCGGCGAGGACGCGGCGAGGACGCGGCGAGGACGCGGCGAGGACGCGGCGAGGTCCACTCGGCCAATGTGGAAAGCGCTCCATGCTGTAAACGTGGGGGAGGATAATTTGCTGAAAATACGGGCCACTAATGAAGCTCTTCAGAAGGTTGGTTATGGAGGGTTCTCCAAAACTGCACACACACACACACACACACACACTCTCACACACTCACACACACACACAGGAAACATAGCTAATAAAGGATGTTGATTTGGTCGAGGGCTCTCTGGAGAGAGTGGACATGGAGGTGATGGAGTGTGTGAGTTTTGGTCATTCACACCATTCATAGATGTCTGAAGAGCATCAGATCCTGTAGAGCAGGTGTGAAAGCACCAGCGAGGAACCTGCAGAGTTCCCGAAAGAGCTTGGTTATCGCATACTCATCACTTACGTTCTTACAGTCTCTTGCTGTCCATTGGTTTTCTTTAAGAAAAAAAATCTCATGAAGTGAGAAATATATGATGGAAAAAAATCATAAGTACTAAAAAAAATTGATGAGACTTTTTTTTTTTTTTTTTTTTTTTTTTTTTTTTTTTAATGCATACTAAAGCGATCTTGTAAAAACTGAAAATTATTTTATGTGCTCGTTAGGATGTTTTCATGGGGTAAAGTAATTTGTTTGCCGGATCACCTAATTATGTGCACTAACTTTCAATTTTTCTTAAAAAAAAAACAAAAAACTTTTTTTGTACGTGTTTTTTTTTTTTTTTTTTTTTTTTTTTTTTTTTTTTTTTTTTTTTTTAATAAAAGACCCTTCAGCGGATTCTTTACTTTTGTGGAATAATTTTTTTTCTTAGGAAGGAAAAGGTGTCACGCTCATGTTCGAGTAACTTAATTTTAATCTTTCTTTAATTTAAGAAATCTCATGAAAGCTCATGGTTTTATGCACATGGTCATTTCCTGTTTCCGCGAGATTATTGTTTTTTCTCCAGAGGCGCTGTAGGAACCTTCCGAGGAACACTCCAGAAACACCAGGAAGCAACCTGATGTGCAAGATCTGTAGGAATTTTCTATGAATCAATCTTGAAGGAAAACTTAACGTAGCTCCGCCCCTCAAATTAATGTAAAAAATGATTTTTACATTTCTTTACATTTACAAATGATCTGTAAACATTTTTCTACAAATTGTAAGAATATACACATCACTGTCTGCCATCAAAGCTTACAGATCTGTCACATGATGTGTAGTTAATTCTATAATAATAATAATAATAATAATACTTCATACAGTAAACTCTGTCTTTCCAACTTTCTTTTTGTTTTCTTTGGCCAGTGTTACAAAAATACAAAACGTAAAATGGGGAGTTTTCATTTCTAAACACATCACAATCAAAAGTAAAATCTGTAAGCGATCCAACGCCCCATGTGACGCTGCTGTAGGAACAGCATCAGTCTTTGTGGTGGTGAGATGGGGCGGAGTTACTGTTACCCAGGCGCTTTATTCCTCTACATACTACAGCAAACTGCAAAGTGTGTTTACAATTTCAAGCTTTCATTCATTAATGAGCAACACATCATACTTTTTATCCTTTTATAGTTACATATAATGTAACTCATTCCTGTTCCCTCATCAGCCTCTCTATTCTCTCGACTTATTACTTTATTAGTGAACATTACTAACATTACTCATCCCATAAAAGCAGTAAAACACGAGCTGAGAGAAAATCACGTCCATCTGAGAGCGTATAAAGAACTGATGATCGCGTTAAACCAATAAACTGGAATGATGTTAAATTGTGAAATAATGATTAGTTTTGTGATATAGTAATAATAAGTAATAATAGTTATAGTATTGTGTTTATAATCTGCTCACACAGTGTTCTGTCGATGCAGAGGGGGGTGTTTATTTATTCACAGAGACTTTCACACCTAGGATTTATTTCTAGCTGATGCTCACACACTCGAGGCACCACGCAATTAGGTATAAAGGATAACGTTAACGCCAGCGTCGTATTTACTTTAAATGGAACACACACCCCTTTTTTTATTATTTTATTATTATTATTATTATTATTATTATTATTTTTTTTTTTTTACAAATTTCCAATATTAGCATTTGGATCTTTGGTGCAAAATATTGTAAAAAAAAAAAAGAAAGTGTGCAACACCTATTTTATTCCACTGGTATGACACTGATTTCTCAAGTCTTTTGTTATGTCATAGTATTTATCCATTTATAGCTACATTTAATCTTCATTTTAATTTCTTTTAAATAATGATACATGCATGCATCGGTAGCTGCTTGCATTTATTTTATTTTATTTTTTTTTATGTAAAGTCTTTTTAATGTTATTTTCCAAAACAGTTTTTAAGCTGACCATGATGCACATTTACATAAAAGCGCTTATAAAATATTGCATTTAATATAACAATATTACTGGTGCAAGAATAAATACATGATAAACTCACTGTCTGGAGGCAGAGCTGCCTTTACGATGGCAGAAAATAGTTAAAATAACTAATTAACCAGTCAAAAAAAAATAACGACGCTTTAAAGATTCATATAAGCTTCCAGTTTTCTGCATTTATTATCATGACTGGTATTAAAATTAGAGTTGCATTGTGCAGCCGTGTCCAGTAGATGGCGTGATGGAGCAACGGAAGAATTTCACACTGAGTTACAGTGAAGTGAGACTGAACATCTGTCTACTGTTAATCATAACGTCTCTATCGTTTTGATTATTTATTGACTAACACAACATCCTACAGAGAAAACAGCAACCATCATCCACGTGTTACTCCATAAATAACTCATTCCAGTGGAATTACATGTTAGTTAACATGAACCGTGGCGATCACAGGTCACAAGTCACAGGTAAGATCAATTTTAAAGGTACAGGTAAGATTTATTTTAAAAATGATTGGATTTCCACAGAGTGTAGAGCATCACCCTGACGTCAGACTTCAGTTACATGCACAGTTAATATAATAAACACACTTTTAATAAAAGGCAGTTTGTTCTTCGAGGTAATGTTAGTGGACGCATTTCCGAAACAAAAACGTGTGAACTAATAAACGTGTGCACTCAGAAACATGTCCATTCAGAAACATGGAGACCCAGAAACGTGTGAACTGCGAAATGTGTCCATTCAGAAACATGTGAACTGAGAAACGTGTCCACTCAGAGATGTGTGCACTCAGAAACGTGTCCATTCAGAAAGATGTCAATTGAAAAACATGCGCACTCAGAAACGTGTGAACTCAGAAACATATCCATTCAGAAACATTCGAGCTGAGAAACATGCACAATCAGAAATGTGTGCACTCAAAAATGTTAGAACTTAAACACGTGCACTCAGAAACGTGCACACTCAGAAACGTGTGAACTGAGACACGTGCGCACTCAGAAACGTGGGCATTTCCCAGGATTTCAGTGGTATGCTATTCCTGCATTCGAGCTCGCCTCCATTATAAATCACTGACTGACGTTTAACTCTCATTTCTGAGAAGGACAATAAATGGTTTATGAAGTGGAGAAAGGTGCGAGAGTTGGATTTAAATATTAAAGTGCCTCAGCCCTGCCTCTCACTCTCACCAATCAGCAGAAATAAAAACAGTCAATAAAAACTGAACGCTGCGCTCAGTAATATTTTAAGGTTTTTCTTTACCTGCAACAATACTGTCAAAAAACAACAACAAAAAAAAAAAACCCTGCACAACTTAATTTTTAAAACGTTACAAAGTTTTTTTTAAATCATATGGTTAAATTAAATAAATTGTAGTTATTACAATTATAAATCACATGAGAAATTACATCATTAAAAATCACAAGAAAACAAGAAAAAATGAATCGGGTGTAAAAACAACATGAATTATGAATCATGTAAATTCATGTGGAAATAAACGAATCAGGTAAAAAACACATGATTCATCATTCACATCAATTTTATACCCAATTCATTTTATGTTCACAAGACTTTTTTTTAAGTTCTTAAATTTTGATGTGATTTCTACACACAATTAATTTTTCTTACGATTTTTCTGTTTTCCTGTGATTTTTTACATAATTCACTTTCCCATGTGATTTATAATTTAACAACAGACATTGTCACAAAGCAGCTTCACAGAAGTATATAAATTCTGAATATAGACTTATGAATCTATACATTTATCTATATATACCCCTAATGAGCAGCCTGTGGCGACGGCGGCAAAGAAAAACTCCCTGAGACGACAAGAGGAAGAAACCTTGAGAGGAACCAGACTCAAAAGGGATCCCATCCTCATCTGGATGGCGCTGGATAGTGCGATTACAACTAACACACTTCTGTAACTGTGTATTATATGGTCAAAAATGTACAGTTCCATCATTCAATAGAGTTTTAACATAATGTCTCTTCTATCTCATCTGAGTCGCTGAGGGAGATTTGAGTGCAAGACTGTTGGTGGTGATTTAAGTCCTGTTCCACTGTAGCAGAACCGCTCATGTCAACAGCAGTTCAACACCATCTTCACCAGGAGCAAGTGATGACACCAGCCAGGAGTAGGACATACAAATGTGTGTCATCAGCATAGCAGTGAAAGCTAATTTAAGTGGAAGCTAAGTGGAAGCGTTGTTTACGAATAATATTACCCAGAGGGAGCGTATATAAAGTAAAAAGCAGTGGGCCTAAAACAGAACCTTGTGGAACACCAAACTTCACCTTACTATGTGTAGAGGAGTCACCATTTA
>JAQQZR010000018.1:1139634-1168220 GCA_030068235.1 Notoglanidium macrostoma | reverse complement strand
TGTGGCCTCTGTGGCAGTCTCAGTAAAGTGGGTGTGGCCTCTGTGGCAGTCTCAGTAAAGTGGGTGTGGCCTCTGTGTCAGTCTCAGTAAAGTGGGCGAAGTCTCTCTACCGGTCAGTCCCAGTGAAGGATACTTTCTTTGCATTCTATTATGTTTTTTTCACAACGCCAATAAAATAAAGCATTTGTTTTTTCACAGCAGTGGAAATATCAGCGCGTCTCTCACTGCTCACAGACTTCTCTGAACAGGCTTCTCATAACACCTCTTTATTTATGAAGCCATTTTTCATAAACTGCTACATACATCACTTTTATGCTACACCTGTAGGTTATTACCACTAATAGTGGAGTAATGCAGCTTCATGTGGGTGAATTCATTCAGAGCTTAAAACTCATTTTTCTTATTACACTATTTATAATATTCAATTATAACCTCATTGTGTTCCTGTCTGTTTTATTTTCATCCTCTCTTCTCTCTTATATTTTCATTCTCTCGTCTCTTTTCCCCGGCTCTAAATAGCAACATGGATTCAGTTTGTTTCCTGCGGTTTAAATGAATAAAATGAAATATTTAAAAAAAGCCCATGCAATTATATTAACGCAAAAAAATATACACTTTACAAAATTGCATTTATTCCAGTCTTCTCATTTTATTTCAATCAGCGGACATTGAGTAATAATAAAGCAGCACTAAAGGATATTAAATTTCCAGGATCAGCAGTAAACATGAGGAAAATGTTGGTGTGATTATGTTCACATTAGGCTTGGCAGTTCCTCCGGAACATCTGCCAGTGACAGACGGCTCTCACTCAGCACGCGGGTAATATCCGACAAGCCTGAACCCTGCACCAGGGCCAAAACTTCTGAGAAGAATTCTGACATTTGTTTAAAAATGAATAAAATGTGAATATTGTAGACACTTTTAAAAACTATAGCATTCTGCAAATGAATGATAGATTTTGAGTGACAGGTGGCGATTTACCTAAACAGGAAGTAGAACAAACTCGCTGATGCTAAGTGGGCGGGGCATGTAAAGTGAAAAAGTTGAACTTTATACAAATACTGGTAGCAGTAACTTGACTTCATCACACCATCATGTTGTTGATTATTTTCCTTTACCAGCACACCAGTGTGCATGTTAACCAGCGTCCCACCAAAGAGGCTTTTATTAAAGGTGCAGTGATTGATTCTAACCTAGTACACTTTTCTAATCCAGTCGTTGTTAGTGGCGTCGCCTTGGTAATGTGTGCGCATGAATTTGTGGGCGGGGCTTCTGAAGGAGCACTGAAGGGAAGTGTGTATTTGTTTGGCTGTTTGGTTCAAATATCAACAATCTTTCTCTAGAATCGCTGACTTCTTTACAATGCTTCTTTCACCTGAACAATCGAATGAGGACTTAATGAAAGCGACTGACGTGACGTTTCATGGACTTCACTATGAGTTTTTGAGAAGAATGAGACACGTGGGGACGTATTGGAGACTAATCCAGAAATGTGTTCCTATCTTTAGTATTAATGCAGCAGGTCATTCGTTATCACTAACACCCCCCAACACACACACACACACACATATACTCATACGCACACTGTTACACCTCACACATCACGCTGGAGAAGAGAAAGTGTAATTTAAAGCTACTCTTGGAGCTCATATGAACCCGAAAGTGCTGCATGCTGTACTTGAAGTGTAAAAACTGCCAGCAGGGAAGCTGAAATTACCCACATAAAGTATGCATATGAAAGCTGAATATTTTTCTGGCTTGTTTTCAAAGGAGTTAGCGGTTCGGGTCCAGTGGGAGTTAATGTTTTCTGGCAGGACCCAGACTGACCCGGAGTCCCGGTAGACCGAATACAAGGCACCTGGTGAGGAAAAAAATAATGCAAATGCAAAACTGTGACACATTACACTATGCAGGATGCATACTGGAATATTAAAACCTGCTGCAGAGTTCCTCACTTATTCCCTTCACCTATTCCCTTTACTTATTCACTTCACTGCAGGGAGAAAGTTATAAATATACAGTCTCGCACCTCGCCGATCTCCATACACACCGCTGATATCGTAATCTACTCTCAGAAAAAAGCTAATTATGACTCCATGTAGGAAGTTCGGATTCCGGGTGCGCTCATGTGGAAGTTTGGAAGGCTGACGAGTGACAAGTTTCCTATAAATTCTAAGAAAAGCTAGAAATCGTAAGAAATTTAGATTTAGGTCTATACGGTGTAATTAGTGCAGAATGATGAGGATATATTCGCTTGTCAATATTCAGTGTCATTTAGCATTAATGTCCGAGTGAGCCGTGTTATTTCTTCTCTGCTCTAATTAATTAGTTAATTAAATAATTAAGGAACTATTTCAGAGCTGGAAAAATTCTAACCTGATATTTCCATGATGCAAATCTGTGTCTGACTGAATATAAAAAAAATATTGCCGAAAGTATGCAGGGATTAACATTTTATAAAGTTGTCAATCAAGCAGTCATTCCCTGTCGATGCGCACCGCTGTGGCGTTCTTCTTCTTCTTTTAAGAGAAATCTTTTCTTTTCGTTTCCATTCGGTCCTGTTTCGCGTTTGGATTTGGTAATGAGCTCGTGCACATCTGCATGATATTTTCTTTTTCAGATTTTTTAAAATGTATTTGGTCTTTTTTTGTTTGTTTGTTTAATTTCCCCCTTCTGTTTCTATCCTTCCTTTTTTTTTTATCTTAAATGTGGCTTTACATGTAAAAATAAATAAGCTGAATAGCTCATGTTACTAATAAAGTCCTTAATGTCCTGTAAAGAGCGAGAGGATGTGGTGGGTTAAAAAATATAACAAAAAAAAAAAAAAATCTAAATCCTTTTCTCTTTAATGTCACTACATTATGCAAAATATTATGATTTTAAATTAAGTTCATCATCATCATCATCATGAGGAGGAAATCTGCTGCATAATCGTCCTCATGATCCTGTAATGCTTCCTGGGATTCATCTCTCTAAACAAGTTTTACATTATGCCTGGTAAAACACTGCAGTGTGTGTGTGTGTGTGTGTGTGTGTGTGTGTGTGTTTAGTACGGAGGTGTACAGTCCCCCGGTGTGGATCCCTGCAGAACCCCGGTGGAATTCTCTTATGAAGAGGAGGAGATTTATCACCGCTACTCTGATCTGTTCATCATCATTAACACGGCTGATGGAAAAGCAGATCATGTCATTATCACACAGAGTAAAGTGCAGGGATCAGACTGGGTATGTTAATCACACACACACACACACACACATGCATTTATCATCAGTCTGTCTTTAAATAAATACAGCAATTAATTTGCAATAATAGCAATTCATTCTCAACCATATCCATAAATGAATACATAAATAAATAAATGTATCAGTAAATGTAGTAGCTTAAATTAAATATAGATTATTAAACATATAGATAGAGAGAGAGAGAGAGAGAGAGAGATTGATAACTGAGTCGGTTATGATTACTGTAAAGCTGACTGGAACAGTACACACAGTTGTCAGATTAACGAGTGGATTTTCTTAAGCAGAAGGGTTTTTTCCTCTTAAACATTCCCGCGAGCTGCCCCTGAGCAGCAGTCAGACGGAGATGGGAGTGGAATATCACTTACACGCCAATGGGAGTGAAATATTTGCCGCATTATTGCTCAGGCTGCATGGTAATTGCCAGCTGGCAGCAGCTGGGCCGCGTGAAGAGCGATGAATGATGTGAAGTGGATTTCCAAAAACATGACGAAATGTCACATATTTTCTCTGGATTTATATTTGTATCCGGCGTGATGAGCAGTCTGGGAATATCAAGACGGGTGAAATTAGGGGATGTTGTGCAATGTAATGGCGTGTTTATATCACAGCACCACGCTGAATTAGAGCTGTTTTCTAGCTGTTAGCAGCGGGTTTTCAACTTTTTTCCAGGTGATGTCTGTGTGTCTCTGGCTGGAAGGAAGGAAAGAAGAAGCTGAAGGATTTTCACTCATAATGGTATTGTTAAATTTTGCAGATACGCTGAAGCGACAGTGACGTCGTGCAGAACAGCTGGGGAACCAGAATGTTGTCAAGGAGTTATATATATATATATATATATATGAGTTTAATAATGATTAAAAAAACCCCGTCTCACACAGCCATGGATGCACAGCGAGCACCGTAATGTCAGCTCTAACTCTGTAAACACGGGAATGAGCAGATCACATGGTAGTATTTTTATTTGTAAGTTCAACATTCAGAAAAAAATTAATAAACCCTGCTCCGTATATGTACTATAGAGGGTTAACATCCACAGATTACTGACGCTCGTTTTAGAATCAGGAACACATAAGTATGTGGAAAAATAAAATTCAGTCGTAATGCTCACGACACAATCACCTCACGGCTAAACATATCGAGAGAAGCTAAAACCACTAGCTAGACCTGAATGTCTTTTAGCTGCGATCTGAAAAACAAACACTTTGTCTCACAGCTGAAATATTCACCAACAAATTTTTGGGTGCAAAAGTGCAAAAACACATCATTGTCACAGACGCGCTTTGTCTGGAGCCTATTAATGCACTTAGCTAGCTAACTAGCTTGCTATATGTTGTTATGTTACATTAGCTAACGCTTTTCGGCCTAGGTAACTCGTCTCTAGGCAACAGACCTATGAAACTTCGAAGATGGCAAAAGTATATAAATATCAATCTCATATAATTGAATTACAGACATGCAAAAAAATTGTTTTTATTTCACCTTTGATGTCATTTACATAAAATCTGCATTTCTGAGATTTAGGATTTGTGTTAAGGATTCTGAATTTTAGATATAAAATCTGAAAGCATACCCAAAGCAATTTTAAATACACCACAGAAAAAAAACCCCTCTTAATTTCATTTCTCCTGCAGTATCTATAACCCAGATATGTACCATTCATATTCAGTTACTCTTCTCAGCCTCCAAACTCCATACAGAACCTGTTACTGGACTTTTCCTGTGTCTGGTGGACTAGATAATAAATTTATGATTAAAAAAATATATGAGTCCAAAACAATGATTATATATGCAAATATACAGTTTCTTCAAATCACCAATCTGAAGTAAAAACACAAAAATATCCCCAGGCTTATTAACAGATATCATATTAAACACATTATTCATTACGCTAGAGGCTATGTTGGCAATTGAGGTAATCAGGAGAGTTCTTAGAAAAATGTTTAGTTGTGTTCCAGATGGACTTTGAGGGTTTTAATGGTGATGGAGAGGTCCGGATATGACGGGTGTTCATCCAAGCAGAGCCATCAGAAAAGCACACATCTTCGGTGAGATTTGGGAAGTGAAACAAAGAAACAATAAGGAAAAAGTTGCAGTTGGAGAACCCATATAAGTTCAGTTCTCATTAGTGTATAATGAGAAAGAGAGTGGACCAAATCCTGAGCCTTGAGGAACGCCTATGGTGAGATGATGAAATAGAGCTCCTCCAGGCTACGTGGCGTGGTTGATCCTGTAGATATGATGATAACCAGGTCAGGACAGAACGCCTGATGACCAAATCAGCAAAAGTAGACAAGGATTTAGTGATTTTCAGAGCAAAGTCGCTATATCTGGAATCAGGAATATGTATCAGCAGGAACATTATAACTTAAATACCAACAAGAGCCTCAATGATTAATCTTTTAACAAAGTTTATAAAGTGTATAAATGATTTTGTTGGACCAACTGAAATAAAAACAAATCTTCCTGTCAGATTTACAAGTTTCTGTAATATGTAAGGAATCTGCCCTCTTTTTGCAAGTGCGGCGTGCATTGGGGAAGCAGCCGCGCTTTGATGATCTCCGTCGCGCGCAGCTCGGAAGCGAGCACTTCCGCTTTTTGGGGCGAACGACGTAGGACTACAGTCCCCACAAGCACCTGCTCCCAGCCATTAGGACTGTTAAGGGGAGACAGGTGTTTCTCATCACATGGACTAATAATGCCGTGTTTAAAAGGACTGCAATTCGCGCTTCTTGCTTGCCAAGCATTTGACTTTCCATTGTGTAATCCCGCTGAGCGTTTTCAATACCCGTGTTTTGATTGCTGTGTTTTGAATCTGTTTCTGTTTATATCGACTACTCTTCTGGATAACCCCATTGGATCTGTTTGTTGATCGCGTGACCCTGTTCCTGTTTTTGACCACTCTTTGCTTGCCGTTTTTGTACCTCTGCTCCATGTGTGTATATAGTGTAAATAGTGTACATAAATAAACTCAAAATGAGTTTCCCTATGCCGTCTTCACTTCACCTGCGCATGTGTTCCGAACAACCCCGACTTGATTACATAATGTTGATTTTCTTCATGCTTACAGTACGAGTGCACTGCAAAAACTGCAAACTGGATTTGAGGAGAAAATTACTCAATACCTGTGAAATTGTCTCACTGCATGGACAGATGATTTTACTCATCAAGACTTCTTGGAACAAGTTGGTTCAGTCCAGAAATCGGTTTAATAATGTCAGACTTGGTGTCTTGTAATCTTCTAATAGGAAATGATGGATCAATGCGACTATATTCAAGACATTTTAACTTGATGACAGATGTCATTTTGTTCCGTTCGTATAATAATAAAGGGCAGTCATCTGTGAAGCAACAAGCACCTAGCCTGCAAAACTCTGTAAAAGACAATAAGAGCTGGAAATGATAAAATGATGACTAAACGGTGGAAGTGGTGTGTGCTGAATCTTCCAGTAATGCCGTTAACAGAGACACGCACTAACTCTTCCTCCTTTTATAGGGGGCCATTACTTTTGTTCTAATTGAATCACTAGTCTCGGTCTTTTAATTTATGGATATGCTTTGGATCATTTTCTTTCGCACAGTTTCCCTTAAATTGGTGTGTAATTATAATAAAGGAGTGATTTCGTTTTAACAGAGTAATCCATATATAAACTCGCTGTTCATACCATTCAGTCAACTTGTACGGAAATTTACACAAACTCAGATCAGTCATAGAAGCCATAAGAACCTTCAGGAACTAACTGGATTTTTTTAAGTACCATATCATGTGTATGTGTAAAAATCTGTCTGTATCCATCTTGAGAAATGAAGGCCATGGAGAACAAGAGTGGGCCGACTACTGAGCCCTGAGGAACTCCTAAAGTTAATGAATGAAAGTGATGAATCAAACTATTTCCAGGCTACAAGGAAAGAGCGATCCTGTAAATATGATTGTAGTCAAGAGAAAGAATCTAATGTCCAAAGACTTAGAGCTTAAAATGTTCTGTTTGATCTTATATCATCAGAAAACGAGGAACCTTAAAGTCCTCCTAGACCTTGTGACGGCTCAAGGACAGTAACGTCCAGTTCAATAAATCCTTCTACTTTCAGTGAAGGCCTAAACAGCAATTAGCATTCCTTATAAAGCTGGAGGATCTACTGTATATCACGTACATCGTCTCACCATATCAGAACAATCATTTGTGAACTTTTGAACAAGTTACTTTGATAATGTGCTGTAGAAGAAGCGATTCAGCCAAAGCCAACGTATGAGTCTACAAAGCCAAGTTAATAGAAATGTCTCATCAAATACCCAAACATACCTGCGAGCCACACGTAACATGATTTCACAGGTGTCTTTCACCAGATTGCACTCGAAGAGCAGCCGATATGATAAATATAGGAATGTGTGAGTGTACAAAGGCTGGTAATGAGCAGGTACCTTCAGTAGGTGTCAGTCAAATCCTTTAAACATGGCAGCTTAAGATGATACACACAGAGAGGAACAAGAGAAAGCAAGAAACTTTTCAGAAGCTGAGTTTTCAAAGATATTCTACCATCGTTATTCCTCGTAGATCTGTTTGGAAAGGCGTTTGATAATGACAATCCGTTAACCTTCTCACTCGAATAGCGCTCCTCAGGAAAAAATCATTAGTACGCCTTTAATCTACGCTAATTGGATTGAGCTTTTGAGCAGCGGAGGAGGCGCTGTGAGAGGAGGCTCTGACCTTGACGAGGGTGCTGCTTGTCCATCCATATTCGGTGACGTTGGCGTTCCTGTTTCCACACTGATGAGAGCGCATCAATCATATTTAAAACTCTAACACACTCGCTCTGGCCTGCCGTTAGAGCTGCGAGCGTTTCTCAGCACTGAGAGCAAGATAGCTGCTTTAATAAGCGTTTTCGTCTTGAAGTATTTTGGGCAAAACTTAATTTATACACTCACTGGACACTTTATTAGGAACATTAAAGTACACCTGTATAATCCAGATGCAGATCAAGAGCTTTGGCTAATATTCAACAAAATCGCAGAGCCTTTGACCATCACGTTTGTTGGTGTCAGTTTGAATATTTCAGTGTATTTTCACTCACAGCGGCCTCTCGAGCTTATACAGAATAGTGTGAAAGAACAAAAACATCCAGTTCTGAGAAACTCTTAATGACAAAGCTGAGGGAAGAATGGACAGACTGGTATAACCTGACAGAAAGGCAATGGCAACTCAAATAACCACTCTTTACAACCGCGCTGAGCAGACAAGCATCTCAGCGGGGGATGGGCTACTGCAGGGTTCCAGCCAGGAACAGGAACCTGGGGCCACAGTGGACACTCTCTCACACAAAGGACAAAACTGCAGAACGACTGCGTGATGTGAAGAGTAAAGTGTAAAGTAAGGCATAAAACTGTTTATAAAGTGAACATATCTTGATAAAAATAAAGAAATTACAGCTTTCTAAGTGTGAAACTAATTTGAGTTATAAACAGTAAAACAACCAATTTCAATTTTAAAAAACTAAATGAACCCTTTTGCATGTGTAGCGGCAAACGTTTGTGCAGGTTTCTAAAAAGAAAGACATACATATGATCAGGATCAATATTTTGATCAGAAATGATTATTTAATGTGGTAACATTTTAATAATAAAAATAAATAAATCCATAAATAAATACATTCTCTACAATTGCCTTTTTATTGGCACTTAAAAAAAATCCTACTTCTGCTAATTCATTAGGCATAAATTAATATACAATTGTTTAAATAAAGTTTTTTTTTTTTTTATCTTTTGGCAGATAAGGCTGCTTATTTCAGGCAAATATGCAAAATGATCTCAAATGAATCAGAGGAAGGCATTTTTAAGCTTGAAATTAGAATGCCAAGGAATGATCACGCATTCGTTTTATTGTAATTACAAAATGGAACAGATAAATATCTTCATTAAACACTAAACACTTACGGACCTGCTTACTGATTGCGCACAGCACCACACAGGCTGATGTAGATCACTTTCTCTTGTTTTTATCGTTATTCTCTGGATATATATTGGATATTATTTGTTTGTTTGTGTTATTGAACTTTTACAGGATCAAGTCTCGCTTTATGGTGCTGAAGAGCTGCTAAATGGAGTTTCATTGCTTTCTGCAAAATGACAATAAAGATCTAATCTAATCTAATCTTCATGATGTTTTCATGTGAATTCTCAAACCTGATTATTTTTCATTATTTTTACAACATATATGCCTTATTAATTCAAATATAGTTTGCGAGACGTGCACAGAGTTAATCTTTGAGTTTACTTCCAAAACAACACTCGAAGCCAGCGAGTGCTCAGCATGTGGGAACTTTCTCTCCACTGTTGGAACGGCAGCGCAGGAGCTCGACACGAAGCTCGACATGAAGCTGCTGAGAAACACCGAGTGTGTGCAAAGCTGTCAGGCTAACTTTAGAATCCAACATGGGGGTTTTGGTCACTGTATAAAGCACATCTCAGACACACACACTGCCTGAACGATCTCATCACACACTACAGGCCACGTGAGGAATAAATCAAACAATCTACGTCGTTCTGTCAGAGAAAAATCTGAACATGCTTTATTCCTTTATTCTCTCTACCAATCTTATTCCATTATTTATTTATTTATTTTATTTATTCCTTTATTTATTTATCCTTTATTGTTTGTTTGTTTATAATTTTTTAAACCAATTATTTACTTTTTTTTTTGCCTTTCCATCTACCTGTGCATCTTATTCCATTATTTATTTATTTTATTTATTCCTTTATTTATTTATCCTTTATTGTTTGTTTGTTTATAATTTTTTAAACCAATTATTAACTTTTTTTTTTTGCCTTTCCATCTATCTGTCCATCTTATTCCATTATTTATTTATCTATTTGTTTGTTTTTTAATAATTTGTTTATTTTTTATGATAAAATTTTTTTAATTGCCTATTTATCTATCACTCGGTCCATATTTGTTTTTTATTATTAAAATTTTTTATCTGTCTATCTATCTATCTATCTATCTATATTTATTTATTGTAGTATTTATGAATTGAATGAGAGTTGACTTCATAGTATTTGCAAAGGTGATACAGCTTTATTGTTTATATTGCCTTTACTATAGACAACATAAGATTATCCTTTTCTTTTCCTTGAAATGGTCCCATTCTGCTGCCAGACAATTTAGCTTTTTTTCTTGAAACAAATGTTGAAATAAGTAAAATGATCTGCCAATAGAACCAAACCATTTCATGCGTGATGCATAAGTAAGAACACCCAGGTTTATAATCCTATATCTGCTGTAGAAATGTGAGAGAAGTCATTTCTCGCAGTGTTAATGTTGCATATCTTACATCATATATTACTTTCATGCTCTGATAATAGCAGCTTCTCAGCCGGAATATCAATGTGATCAGATATCAAAGTCACGTGTTATTGTTTATTATGCAGGCTGTGCCTTGACACAGAGGAGTGGATTTTAGACGATTACGCAAATCGGTGCATATCTAAAGAGCTCTTTTTCCACATCAACTGTTAATCAAACACACAAGCTGTAGATTGTTCGACGATCTTGATACTGTTTTTCCAAAATAGGTTGATGAGGGATGATTTATTTGTTTGCTTTCTGAATGAGATATATATATATATAGAGAGAGAGAGACAGAAAGACAGCTCGAGATATAGAAAGAGAGAGTGAGAGAGAGAGATAGAAAGAGAGAGAGAGACAGACTGACAGAGAGAGAGACAGAAAGAGAGAGAGTGAGAGAGAGACAGACTGAGAGAGAGAGAGACAGACAGACAGAGAGAGAGAGAGAGAGAGAGACAGACAGAGAGAGGGAGAGAGACAGACAGAGAGAGGGAGAGAGAAAGACAGAGAGAGGGAGAGAGACAGACAGAGAGAGGGAGAGAGACAGACAGAGAGAGGGAGAGAGACAGACAGAGAGAGGGAGAGAGACAGACAGAGAGAGGGAGAGAGAGACAGACAGAGAGAGGGAGAGAGAGACATGGGGAGGAATGGTTGATGGTGGCCTTTAGGTGGATCCTCAGTCTGCTCGGATCTGCTTTGAGCGGCAGGCAGACAGGTGGAGGTGTTATGGAGGAATGGACTGAGACTCATACATGACAGGTGAACTCATGCTTAACCACCGACACGGTGCATCACGGCATGGATGACGAGGCCACTTTGTGCTTCTCGAAATACAAATCACACACACACAAACACACACACACAAACACTCACACACACACACACACGCACACACACACACTGACAAGTGTAGCATCCCAAACTCAGAAAGCACATCAGACGTTAAAGTGTACAATTGCAGAGAGGTAATACACCAGAGATGATTTTGGGTTGGAATAAAACTCCAAACAGCCACAGTGACATTTAAAGATGAGTTTCTGTTTTACTTTTTTATTTTTTTTGTTGCACTCTGACTCTGTAAGCAAGCTTCGTCCGTGTTGCACGTCTGCTGCATCATCCATTATCCTGCCCGCGAGGTGCAGCAGCCATGATAACAGCAAACAACACGACTGTAAATCAGTCCTACTATCCTGCCGTTCTTCAGAACTCGGTGCTGAAGGCTAGGCTATGCAAAGTTTCTTAGTTTACTGAAACATCACATCCTCAAGCGTTTGCCCCACTGATAGCACAGCGATCGTGCTAACGACTGCTACTTTTATTTATCAAACAACGTTTCATCTGTTTATAGTTTGTATAAGAAGTTAGTTCTTGTTCTTACCTATGTTATAGCAGCTATAAACAGTCGTTCCCTTAGCCATGTTCCTGTCTAGCTAACGTTAGCTTGCTAGTAGTCGACGTGTTTGTCTGTGAATTAAGATAAACATAGAAAAGGAATGTTCATCACCTTCAAATGTTAATATTTTTGAAGCCATTGTTAATAGATCATAGTGGAGGATTTTAATAAATGTGTACATCCTTGCAAGCTTTTTTTTTTTTTTCTCATTTACGCAATCACCTGCTAAATGTGTTCTTTAGGCTAAACAGTGTATTCAGTGTTGCTTTAGCATCCTGTGAAGCAGAGCAAAGCCTTGTTTGTTTTTCCATCAGATATCATTTCATCACCTTCTCTGTTTTTCCTCAAAGCGTCTCCAGTGCTCTCTTTTCACAAAATCAATCATTAATATTCTTTAAACCTTCATTCCCGTGACGAGACTCACACTTTGATCGCGTAATCAAAATGCTTGGGACAAGTAGATCACATCATGACCGGGCAGCAAGGGGGCTGGTTTCCATGGCAATAAGCCCCTGTTCATGGTGAAACCATGCTGTGTCAGTGAAGGTCTCGAGTGGGGATGGCCTTCAGACACGGTCACACTCCATTTCTCTGGGTTTGAGGGTTTTGCCTTAATTGGGGAGCTAACACCATTGTTAAAAAAAAAAACATTCTTAAAACAGCGAAGGTCATCACCGTCACCGTCACCGTCACCGTCGATCAGGACAGTGGAGGGTTTTCATTCACGGTTTCTTTTATAAGCCATCCAGTAACGATCCCTGACCTGATAACGTTACACTTTATGAATAAGAGCTCTGCATTTTCACTTCAGAGTACGCTAGTACGAGTTAGAAGTCAAGAAACAAACCAAAAGTGCAGTGCACCAATATTGGAAACATGAATGAAGCAAAATCTCTTAACAAGCGTTCAACTTAGCTAACATTAGAAGCATAATAGCAGTTTAGTTTATTTATTAAGCATGTCAGAGAAAATGAGCAATTGCCTAATAGTTAGTTAGTTGCCTAACTTGCTCGTTTTACTGGTCAAAAACGGAATTTTTCTATAATTGGTGAAAATTTCAGGCGCATTATCATCGCTTCTTAGGCACCAGGCTAATCATCACCATCGCTAATGCAGATGTTTCTTCCAAAACAAGACATTCAAACCATTGTTTTACTGAAAACGTGTGTAAATAATCAAAGTAGACTAAACCCAAGTATGTTTAAACTGAACTGCGCTTTAAACTGAAAAGCGACGGCGGGAACGTCGGCGGCGTGGAAACGTTTCCCGCTTTCTATGAGGAATATTATAAAACGTGTTCTGTTGTTATGATTAATATTTAAGTGTGTAATCATTTTGTTTGCTGCATTTTTACTCTGCGTTCCAGTGAGAACCTGGTTAGGAAGGAAGAAAACAGAAACAAAGTGGAAAAACACTTCCAGCACAAAACTGCTCAGTGAGCGATGGGAGCGAACCGGACTGCGGATGACTAGATGGATGACTTAATTGTGTAGTCACTGCAACGTCCCCGGCTCTTAGCTGATGTGTCCTTATTTTGCGGCCAGCCCGAGGCAATTAACTCCTCTTTCAGCCGCTTGCTCAGACCTCACCGTCCTTTCGCTCAGTATTCAGCTCCACGTCGCTGAGCTCTGCGGTACGCTTTGTCCCGGAATTTGTAAACTTTCCCATTTAGACTTTCTTTGTATTTTTATGAATATTGTATAAACCATGTGTTTTTACAGTGAACACCAGCACCGAGTCAGCGAGAAGACGTTCAGCTGCTTATGATCTCTCATACGACCGACTTTACATCAAACGCAGTATGAAAATCAAACACCGTGCCGGCAAAGCAAACACTCCGTCCCAGATTGAATCCGCGGCTGCGTTGAATAATAATGGAAGTGATGCGGAATTTAGAAATCAAATGTATGAAGTCTGCCTCATCTCCCTGACAGTCGCAGCTTATGAGCTGTCTTTCTGACTCCCTCCCAGTCCATTTACACCGTATTAAATATGAATAAAGCACATTTGATTAGTATTCCAAAAAAGTATTGGCGCCCATCACTCCCTCCCCCTCTCCCAGGGAATCGTACACTGCCAGGGAAAGTTTCTGAACAGTACAATTTGCTCATGTTTTTTAATCACGCGAGCATTAATTATCGTACAGCACTGCTGAATTCTGGATTGCTCAGACGGTGCTGATTAATTTTCCGAAACAGCAGCTCTGAAAGTAGTGCAGCTGCAAACCCCAGGTTTACTGTGTGCTAATGTGTTCACTCAGATACGTTATTGTTTCCATAGCAACGGGGTCTGGAACAGCGAACAGTCCACTAATAATAAACAGATTTAAAAAAAAAAAAAACAATGATGAATATTTCTGTAAAGAGATGTTTATTTCTCGCTTATGGAAGGAGTCTCCAGTGTCAGTGCTCTGGAACGGTCAGAGGTGAAGCTGTATCTCCAGGACAGAGCAGTTTACGCTTCTTTGTGGTTTCTCTGTAACATGACAACATGACACGCAGTTGTGTTGAGAGAATGGAAGAGAGGCTGGTGGTGGAACTGCTGTTTATAGCTGCTATAAAGTAAATGAGAACAGGAAGTGACGTCTTTCACAAACTGGGAATGGATAAAACATTGTTGAATTAATAAACGTTGGACAGTATTGTTGTACCATGCAGAAAAGAGCCAAAATAAAGGAAACCCTATGAAGGAGTCCAAACGTTTGACTGGTACTGTGCATACAGGATAAGATGAAGGTTAGGGGCGGAGCTAGCGTTCTTATCTTACCTAACCAGCCTTTTTTGCCTCGTTTGTTTAAACTGATGAAATTCCTCACCGGATAAAGTCTTGTTTTTGAATCACACCACGAGCCTTAACTTTTAATTCTGCTCCCCATCGTGATGGTGGTGCGCTCAGTCAGAAGCTGTCGTGCCTCATTAAGGGCCGTGTTTGTCCAGAAGCGTTCTGAAGTGTTTCTGGGCTCAGTACTGACAGGTGGGGGGAGGGGAGGGAGGGAGGGGGAGGGGAAATGAGGCTATGTCTTGCAACTCTATTTACGTGATCTGCACCTCCTGCTGCCAAATCTCCTCGCAATAACTTTCACTCAAACATAGTCAGGCTTTGAAGTGAAGACAACATCTGGGCCTTGTTTGGGGCTAAACTTTCGGTACGGTGCATTAGCGATGGACGAAAAAACTTGCTTTCCAAAACAAACAGTTTAGAGTATTTGGTTGAAGAAACTTGCTCAAGTGAATGATGCAATAATCTGAAGACACTGAAGTAAATCTGATTTTTACTTCCTTTTTTTTTTTTTTTTTTTGCATTTCAGTCTACAGACCTGAGGGGTTTAATGAATCATCTTTGGTGAAACGCTGGTTTAATATTTATGGAACAAAACACTTTGTGTGTTAATAAATAAATAAATAAATAACCAGCGCGTGGTGTGATGAAGCAGATTCACAGTTACGACGGTCGCTGCCCGATTGTGACCAAAAGTAACAAAGTTGAGAAGTCCGGTCTGTAATACGCAACACACCACTATAGCGTTTTTACGACATTACACCGTATTCGTCGCTATTGATTTACCATGACTGAGACACGCCACTGACACTGGAGACTCCTTCCACAAATAAACATTAAATAAACGTTGTACAGTTTCCTGTGAACGAGCCGTTCCTAAACAACAATTACGTATTAGAGCGACACCTTCTGACCAATCAGCATTGAGAATTTAGCTTAACTGTTTTACTTCAATCATTAAATACAATCAAAAAGAAAACGGTGGAAGAGAGATGCAATAAATTGTTAGTTAATTAGTTAATACAGGTGTTTTTCCTTCAAAAGTTTCATGAGATAAAAAGTGCTGTGATACTTTTATACTAATCATTTTTTAGTCGGTGCACCGCCGACGTGGCGTCACGGCTGCACATTCCTGGGAATTCTCATAAACCGGGATTTGAAAAAGTTACAGTTAGTTAAGCACGAGTTTTTCTAACTTCTGTTTTGTTACAGTTGTTTCAATTTTGTAAGGCTCTGTAGTGAGAAAGGCAGTAAACGAAAGGCGTCCTGTAGCACACGTACTGGCACGATATTCATGCGTAGGCGAACTTGACGCGTCTCTTAGACTCGAAGCGCTTTTCATTCCCTAAAGAATCCCAATCACATCCTGCTCTGGATGTGTCTCAGTCTACCAGAAGAATTAATCGGGCCTGTCAGATCTTATTTGATGCGTCAGGCACTGAGGTAAAATTACATTCTTTAATACGTTTCTGCATCGCCTCCTCATAAACACGGCCTGATTTTTATAATTTTTTTCCTCCTCTTTCTATACCGCATTGTCTGGAATGTCTTTCAAACACCCTTATTCTAATGACGTTCCCATCTGGCGCGAGTTTGTGCGCAATCCCCTACTGACTCTCGATCAAAAGCTAATTTTTTGACATTGACGTCGCTTTGCATTAGCGTGTTTCGGACGTGTCTGGATGGCGGACACGTTGCACATTTTGTTCGTGTTCTTTCTTTCTTTCGTCGCGGCGGCTCACTCACTGCTCCGTTTGCATGCTGGGAAACGTTTAATTCAGAGGCCAGATTTCTACATTCTGATGGCCATCCTGAAAACGGCGGTAATGTTTAATTCAAAGCAGTCGAGGAGACGGTTTCCACATCCAAAAGCCTGTTCGCGTAAAAGAAGTGCCATTACGGAGAAAAAGAATTACTTACATATGAAACAAAAGCGTGAAATTAAATAGTTACTTTGCCATAAATTACATTTACATCTCGAAACAAGCAGGTCGATGCAGGAACGAACATTAACTGTAACTATAAATGGGTAAAAGAAATCCCTTCCATGTATCCTTTTTTAATAAATAAATAATAAGTAATCCTTGCCATATTGCTTTGTATAAGAGGAATAAGAGTCATGTTGTACTGTTTGTGAACTTTAACTTGAGAAAGGATGCTACTGTTTAGTTTTTATCCGTTAATAGCTACATTTAATGCCGTGGAATGTCTTGGAAACGAGTTAATGTTCTCCGTGATGTCGCAGCAGCTATAAACATTAGCTCTTGGTTTGAAATGAACAATACAGGTTTTAACAAAACAATTTTACTTATCAAACGCAAAACAAATTTACAGCTTTAACTCCGGGCGTTACAGAGCGCTGACACCGGAGACTCCTTCCATACATGATACAGAAACTTCTACTTACAAGCCCATGTGAGTGAGCTGTTACTATAGAAACGATAAACTATAAGACCGCGTGCATTAATATAAACCTGTGATTTGCTGTTATTGAAAATTAAACACCTTCTGATCAATCAGAATGCAACGGTCTGGTGTAATAGATTGCATAAACTTGCAATATGCAGCACACTGTATCCCTACAACTGGAATGTGTGTGTGTGTGTGTGTGTGTGTGTGTGAGGTTGAACAGAGATCAAAGACTCTGGCCTGTCTCCACCAGCAGCTTGTATGTGATCTTGTGTTTATGCCCACGAGCTCTCAGTCGTCTCTCTAATGAAGCAAACTGAACCTGTGGCTTTGCTCCAACACACACTGATATAAAGAGTGTTTCTGCTGTGCGGGGAGGAGGATCTCACATACATACACACCGTGCCATCTGCTCAGAGGTTAATCAGTGGCAGGGATTCCCACACACGCCGGCGCTGATAGTGAATAGAGGAAATAACACATTTTATTGGATAAGGCTTTGAGCCCACACACATAAATAAGAGCAGGAGAGCGCGGCATGACGTCGCTGCACCATTAGCGTTCTCCATCACCGGCCTGGCTAGTTTAGAGCTGTAATTACGCCACATAGAGCCGCGGGGTCATCGCTAATGGTCCGTATACAGCAAGAGGATGGTGCTGCTGTGCAGTTATGGATTACTCACACACACAAATATGTTTAAACGAGTCGCATATCGGAAGAAATCAATTTGAACCACCTTCTGTTTGAAACTTCTTCTTCTTGATTTCCTACATTACCCACAATGCCTTTCTACCTGCTGATAATGGAGCTAGTGGGATTTAGAATCATTTCATCTCTACCTAAAGAGACCGATGCAGCGGCGCTTTAGTCTTTTAGTCATCTCACAGATCGCCGACTAGCCGAGTCTCAACTGTGTCATATAGCTGCAATGCATCCTGGCATTTGCATCAGCGTCTCCACTATTTCTGTGTTTTTGAGATTGTTGAATTATAATTTCTGTGATTCAACGCCATTGTGACTGCATTAGTGGAAATAGGACCAGAATCATTAAACACCTCACAAATATTTCATTATCAGCATTTTTTGTGTTTTTCAGGCTTCCAAAGCCAAAGTCACCCATTTCCATCCTACCCGCGTTCAGGTGTGCGCTGCGGTAGAACTAAAACCGCGGCTCATTTAGAACAAGAGCGTCAAATGTGTAAATGCGTCTCTGATTAGAATTCCAGTTCACGCTGAGACTTCAGGGCTGAGAATAGACGAGAGGCGAGTGAGGATCGATTCACGCTGAATACAAAGTACATCTGGAAAAATCTTTAATTGGAAAACTGGCAACCGCTTCGGAGCAAAAAGAGTCGCGGACGAGATAGATTCAGATTGAGTGGAGACGTTTAGGTCTAAATACGTCCAATTTACTTTCCTGAAGAAAAAGCTAGGATTTGTTCGCATTCCTATTTGTACCCATTTAGAGAAACTGGTAGTTTTCATCTAAATCACTTACTGAAGAAGGTTTTTACTTAAAAAGCCCTGACTAAGACAGATTGCTGGTAGAGATGGCACTGATCCCACACCCGGTTAGCTAAGTAAAGGTTGGATCGGATGCTGAAGGAAACGGGAAAGGATGGAAATCTTACTTAGAAAAGATTCTTTCTTTCTTTATTTGTTTATTTATTTATTGATGGATCTATTGTATTTATACTTCATCCATCCATCCATTATCTATACCGCTTTATCCATTTTATACTTTATACTTACATTATATTAATTATATTTGCCATGTAAGTTAAAGCGTTTAATTTCACTTAAGTTTTTAGCTTAAGTGAAAGTGAAAGCTTAGCAGTTTTGAAAGAAAAAATATAAATACTGGCTGATAATTTTTTAAGGTTTCCAGGTCAGAATTGAAATGAGAATGTGGCATCATGCCATCTCTAGTGGCTCGAAAATGTTTCTTTAATTTTTTTTTTTTAATTGATCATGCCTACACAAACTTCTGATTTAGCCCGAGTGTTTTTCATTTGTTTGTTTGTTTGTCATTTGCGTCATTTGTTTGAACCCTAGGATGTCCACACAATAGCATTTTTAACATTCCTAACTAGTATCGGCTAACTAACTAGCCTAGCATGCTGAATTATTACTATCAGTAATGCAGTAAAAATATAGTAAAAAAAACAAATCCCTTCATATTTGTTCTTTTTTTCAGCGCTTTGTTCTCCATGTTAGTGTTTCACCTTGCAATCTGAGTCATGATGAGGTCATTTTAAAAAAGCACCTGATGTCCCTCATATGAAGACCTATTTTCAACATTTTACCTACAAAACATCTGTAAATTCCTTCCTGTGTTTTTGTCTTTATATATCCACCCTATAGTCATCCATTCCATGACTCTTTTCCTAGAAATACTTTTATAGTGAAAAAACCAGAGGGCGGAGTCAATGCAGATCGATCCATCCAGCACCCGCAGCATGATGTACTGCACCCTAAGTGTGTGCTAAAACGACCGAAGGGCAAGTTGTAAATTTTTTGGAACTCTGTTTCTGCAAAAAAATCCCATTAATGGGAAAGTTTCCTTAAATTATAACTTTTCATTAGAGCAGTGGAGTTAGTGTTTGATATTAGATATTCACCTCTCTCTCTCTCTCTCTCTCTCTCTCACACACACACACACACACACACACACACACATGTTGGTTATTATGTCTTTGTGGGGACCTCTTGTTAATTTCTAACCCTAACTATGAGGACCGTAACCCTGACCCAGTCTGAACCTTAACCATAAGGAACCAAACAAAATGCAAGACTTTTGGCTCTTTTAGTTTTTTGCTTGTATTCACAGATTTTTGTAAAATTGAGTTTTCCATTGTGGGGACCTGAAAAATGTCCCCACAAGGTAAAAATAACAGGTTTAGTCACATTGTGGGGACATTTTGTGCTCATTAACCAAATTTTCAAATGCCTTTGAAAAGGGTTTCCTTACATTTTGGATCTTGGTTAAAAAAAAAAACACACACACACACACACACACACACACACACACACACACACACACACACACACACACACAGATGTGTTAAATATTCTGCATACAGCTGTGCGTCTCTAACAGAGAACTGTCAATCAATAATGGGTGTGACCTCATTAGAATATTAGGACACACCCACGCAGTCTCTGCTCTGTTTGGACAAATCTTTGTGTGTGTGTGTGTGTGTGTGTGTGTGTGTGTGTGTGTGTGTGTTTGCCATGAGCACCACAGCGAACACTGCAAGGCTCTTATAAATAGGTCAGCCTAAGTTGAAGGATCCATACGTCAAAAGTGATAAAACATTAAACAGCAGCGGGACAGTTTGTGTTAAAAATGAAAGTCGGTCGTTTGGAGAGGGAGAGGTCACTTATCACCACAACTCAGACGTGTTGCACCCAATATTACCTGAGTAAATTTTTAAACAGTGGTCCAAAACACAAGATCCCTGAAGGAAAAAGGGCAATGGATATCCACTACACACATACACACGTGCACACACACACACACACTCGTTTGTCTCACTAAATTTTAAAATAAAAACTGATGTTTTTATGAAGAATAAAGCTGTTTCCCTTGTGAGGACCAGCCAAATGATATTTTTTATCCTTGTGGGGACTTTTGGTCTCAATCAAAATGTAAACACACACACACACACACACACACTTATGTCCCTAATTTGAAAAATAAAAGCTGGGGTTTTCAAGGGAAAAAAAGCAGTTCACCTCATGGGGACCAGCCAAATGTCCACACATCATCAAAACGCAAGGATAAAACACACACACACACACACACACAAACACACACACACCGTTATAATTATGCAATGTCCTCAAAACCACAGTAACGTGAAAGGTGTTTCTGGTCTTTGTCCCTGTAATGACTATTTTGTCCGCATAATGTACAAACGAGTGATGAATTAAAAGAAAAACAATCAGGAGAAAGTGATGAAGAGAGGAACACACACACATGCACACACACACACACACACACACACACACACACACACACACACACACACAAACACACACACACATGCAAACACACACATTATGTAATTGCTGTAACTGCGGAATGTCCTCATAAAAACAGTAACATGACAAAGTGTTTCTGCTCAGCTTTGTATTGCCAAGTATTTATTACTGTATTTGAGAAAGATCTCAAAATCACACACAAACACACACATGCATAGAATCCACAATGAGCATAAGGCTACTGATTACAGTGTCTCCTAAATATTTATAGGGACCAGATTTTTGTGTCTTTAGTCCCCATGAGGTAGAAGCAGGATGCAGAGCTGAATACAAATACACACACACACACACACACGTGGGATGTGTGTGTGAGAAAAATCCTAAGAGGGTCCTTTCATGGCAAGTCTCCATTTTTCTTGGGGTTAACACACACACACACACACACACACACACACAATCTCAAGAACACAAGTGTGTGTGCGTAAAGCTCTGAGCTTCTGATTTATAATCCCTAGATTGTTGAGGAGACAGCACACACCCACGTCCACCTCCGTCACTACACTACACAGAGGATGAGTGTAACAGTGCCAAGAGGGCAAACTGGATCATACACACACACACACACACACACACACACACAAAGTCCATCCCTCTCTTCAATGTGCTCAGTAGTGGGTTCAGAGCTCTCAGATCAAAGAGAGAGAGAGAGAGAGAGAGAGAGAGAGAGAGAGAGAGAGAGAGAGAGAGAGAGAGAGAGAGAGAGAAACTAGAAATAGTGACAGTGAAAGACAGAGAAGGAGAAATATAGAGATACGGATGGAGAAGGACAGAGACAAAGAGACAGAGAGAGAGGGATAAAGGAAGATAAGAGAGAAAATTCGGGGAAAGAGGGAGAGTGATAGAGAGAGAGAGAGGGAGAGAGATGAAGGGTGATAGAAATCAAGAGAAAGAAAAAAGGAAAAGTTACAATTAGCTAGAAAAGAAATGGGGCATAAAGGGAGAGAAAATAATGAGTGATAGACAGAGAGAAAAAGGGGTAGACATGTCAAGAAAGGGATAATAGAGCATGAAAAGATGGAGAGATACAGATCAAGAAAAGAAAGAGTGAGAGACATCAAGTGGAAGTGATAGACATAGTGAGGGATGGATACAGAGAGAGAGTGATAGACAATGCAGAGAAGGATAGTGAGTAATGGAGAATGGGGGTACAGGGATACAGGGACAGAGAAAAAGAGTGAGAGACATGTGAGGTAAAGGTGCTAGAGGAGAGAGAGAGAGGGAGAGAGAGGGAGAGAGAGAGAGGGAGGGAGGGAGCAGCAAAAAAGGAAAAAAAAGGTAGGGGTAGAGAGAAAGTGGTAGAGATGGGGAAACAGCTAGCTGCAGAGCGATTGAAGGAAAGAGAAAAGAAGGGTGAAAAACCAAAAGATAGTGAGGGAAGGAGAGAAGAAGGGATAGAGGACTAGAGAGGAATAATGAGAGGAGAATAAATGGAAATAAACGGTAAAAGAGCAGAAGTGAGAAAATAGAGAGGGGACAGCAGGAGCAAAAAAGAGAGTGAGAGGAAAGACTAGAGAGAAAGAGAGAGCGAGAGCAGGGAAGAGAGTGGGGAGAGAGAGAGATGGAGTGAGAGGAAGAGAGGGAGTGAGGAAGAGAAGGTGAGACAGAGGTAGAGATAGCGAGACAAATAAATGTGAAGAGATTAGGAGAGACACGGAGAGAGCAGAAGAGGGGAAAACGGAGAGAAAAAGAGAGTGAGAGAAAGAGAGGGAGTGAGGGAGAGCAGAGAAAAATAGAGAGGAAGAAAAACGTAATGAGGAAAAAAATAAGAAAAGAGTAGGAGAGAAACAGAGAGAGAAAGCCGGAGAAGGGAAAACAGAAAGAGAGAGAGAGAGAGAGAGAGAGAGAGAGAGAGAGAGAGAGAGAGAGAGAGAGAGAACAGCAAAGAGTGAGTGAGAGGAGCCGAGGGAGGCGGGACGTGTGTGAAAGCCGCAGCGTGTTTTTCCAGATCAAATCTGCGAGACCTTCGGACACCGATTTACCCGTGACGAGCTCCTGAGGGACGGACAGAGGGATAGATACAGGGACTGAGAAAAGAGACAGATAGATGGACAGATAAAGAGCCAGATAGAGGTACGTTTGGATTCTACTGCTTATCTTCTTCCACTCAGGAGAAACAGATTGTCGATGTCCTGAGTGAAGCGGATCAGATCGGTCCCCGGCTCGCAGACGAGTCACGCGCTGCCTCTAATGAGACACTTTTTCATGTCGGCTCGCTGCTCGCTCTGACTTGAGGTCAGCTGTGACAGATGTGTCCAGGTGTTCGTCTGCCAGTTCTGCAGCTTTTCTGTCCTTTTCTGTCGATGTGACTGCGGAACCTGAGGGTCAGGACGCTTCACACACCGACACACTGACAGGTTGCAGATTTACACTGCTGCTGAGGGACGAATCAGAACGCCACGCTGCCGGAGGAAAGTAAAGCGCAGACCATTTCAGCGTTTTTTCCACATCACGTCCTGGTGAAGTTCAAAAAAGTCTCCAGATCTCGGCTGGTACGTTCGATTTAATATTCAGTTGTTGCACTAATCTGATTATCCGAGTGATAGTCGGTTCAATTTAAAGACATGATACAATGTGCATTTTAATTCGAGTGTATTAAACATAATGTGATAAAAATGTTGTTTCAATGTGATTTGATGTGATTCAGTTACACAAAGTGTTAGCGTTTAGAAATGAGCAGCCACGCCCCCTTTACTCAGACTGACAGGCACATAGGCCTCACCTACTTTACTCAGACTGAAGGTGCAGAGGCCACGCCTCCTTTAATTAAGACTGAAGGCACTGAGGCCACGCCTCTTTCACAAAGACTGAAGGCACTGAGGCCACGCCTTCTTTAATTAAGACTGAAGGCACAAAGGCCACACCTTCACTTTGGCTGAATACATATTAAAACAGAAGAAAGAACATAAATAATGCACAGTTCCATCGTAAACACTGAATATTAATCATCTGGTCCACACAAGCAGGAAACTGATCTAAGTTGCAGGAGCCATTTTTCATTTCTGACGTCTTGACAAGTAATTTGCCGTGTGAGTCAGTAACATATGAGCAAAATCTAACAACTATTACTTACATCACAACACCACATGACACTGACAAAACGAAAACACTTAAAGTGTCACAGGACATGTCTGTTGCATTAAACACCCTGTAGAGCTGTGATAAAAGCTGTAGTAATGGGCGTGGCCTAATATTCTAATGAGTGGCCTGACTGACATCCTTCTCTCTGAGACTTCTAGTGTGCTACATATACCAAGCCACTCATTTAGCACAGGAGCTACACTTATTACTTTAGCTTTCTCATATTTGGTCAGCTTTGGTCAATAGCTAGCACACACTCACTAGGTTAGCTTTTGTCAATAGCTAGCACACACTCACTAGGTCAGCTTTGGTTAATATCTAGCACACACTCACTAGGTTAGCTTTGGTCAATAGCTAGCACACACTCACTAGGTTAGCTTTGGTCAATAGCTAGCACACACTCACTAGGTTAGCTTTGGTTAATATCTAGCACACACTCACTAGGTTAGCTTTTGCTCACTTGATTAGCTTTTAGTTACCAAGTTAGCTTTTGCTGACTAGTTTAGCTTTGGTTAATAGGTTTAGTAGTTTATGCTTGTAGTTTAGTTTCGCTAAAGTATCTATTACATTAGGATTCACTCGCTAGTTTAGTGTTTTCTCGCTAGCTAATCTTTATCTGACTATGTTTTCTTTTTTATTTTCCTTTTCTTTAGCCTGGTTGAGATAGATTTCTCACTAGCTTAGCTTTTGTTTGTAAGGATATACTTGTTTAATGGATTAGCGTTTACTAGCTTGCTAGCTTATCCTCTGTAGGTTAGAGTTTTGTCAAATAAAAGTTCTGTGTGTGGGCAGTGTTGGGCAGCAGCGTTGCTTTAACTAGCTAGCCGATAGTGTTGCTACTTTTAAATGAGTTAGTATGCAAGAAGGTAATATTTTATTGTCCAAGATGATCAGGTTTTGTATTTGGGGAAATAGCTGGTGTAGCCCCAGGAATATTCCTTCTGCTTTTCTCGAAGGTACTTTATTCCTGAACAGATGTTTAGGGCTAGCACCAACACTGACAACATTTTGAAGTAATCCTTACAGGTTCTTCTGTAGCTCTTAAAAATCACCACCATCTAAGACTAATGATGCATTAAATTAGATTCGGACACAGCCCTGCAATGATCTTTTATCTTCCAGAATCTTCCACCGTGGCCAGTTTAGCTCAGTGAGCACTGCCGTTGCTAGCAGTGTCATCATGTCAGAGCGAGCTGAGGAAGCGCCGTGGCCAGCGGCTGCCTGTTGAATTTCATGAGAGTGGAGGAGGCATCAAAATAAAAGCGCTGACACCTTCACTGTATTTCTTTTTTTATGAATCAGTGCAGTGGAGCTGAGAACACGGAGACGCTCCACAGTGGTGAGCTCCAATTTTGTGCCTCAAAAACAGACATCTTGTTATGATCGTTATTTGCTATTAGTGGCTTCCAGTATGATTAAAATTCTTCCTGCTATCTCAATATCTTTAATGTTTAATGAGTTACTCGACGGTACAGAATGCTAACCGCATTTTCACAGCTAATGCAAGTCACTCTAGATTAGCCCCGCCCGCTTTACATCTAAAGCAGAGAAATTGTACACGAAGTCCTTGTACACTTGGAAGTGAACAATTTTTCCTAATGTGTATTACAGATTTGTAACTAATCGACGACGGTGGTGCGATGAAGCGGCGTTAGCGTTGCTACACCAGAAGTGATTGTTTTCCTATAATAGCACGTTCTGAAGTGCTTTATTCCTCTTCGAGTTTATTAAAACACAAACTTTCCTGCTTGTTATCCATTTACAGATATATTTAACATTCAGATAACAGTAAGTCCCTGTTCTCACTCATGTTATAGCAGCTATAAATGGTCATTCCCTCACTAGCCTGTCTGTAAGTGTTACTTCAAAATATAAATTCGATTTAGTTCATATAAACTTTAGCATGATTTGTAGTAATTCTCGGAACTTTATTAATGATTGTAGTTAAGTAATGTTTCATTAATGAGTAAAAAACACTATATTATTTAAACTAAAATTATTTTTAGACTATTATGATCATTATGCGAACAGGCCCCGCCCCTTAACAATAGTATTTTCGGAACTTCAGTGTTCGCTGCATGTGGAAGGAGTTATGTTTAATGTTTTAGTAATAAATAAACGTTAAAACAATGGCTTGAGCTTTAGGGCTCACACTGAGGTGTGTGTGTGTGTGTGTGTGTTCTCATTTGTGTAGCTATTCCCTTTTTTTGTTACTATCACACAGAATTTCAACAATTTTGTTTAAATGATTTCCTTTAGCGCTGTGCATTAACACACAATTCGCTTTGTTCCTCGTTGCTGTTTTTTGACAGTTCTCCTGAGGAACGTTCCCACTGAGAACCATTGTGAACAAGCATAGCCTTGGTCATGGTTTGTCTGTGTGTGTGTGTGTGTGTGTGTGTGTGTGTGTGTGGAGACTCAAATTCTGCTTTGTGAATACCAAGGCTGTTCATTTGAGCTTTATCTAGAAGGTCCACCGATTCTGTGAATACAAGATTAGACACGGCATCCGAGTCTCAGAGGGAACAGACGAACAATGAAATGCACACATGCCTACATCTGTGTGTTTGCATTGGCCTTTGTGAATTGTAAATACACCACAGGATGAGATGGACAAAAGAGGAGAGAGAATGAAAGCGGACAGGACTTTAAAGTTATTTTTATTATTATTTTTTTAATTAGAGTTTTAACATCGCTTGAGAAAAAAAAAAATCGAACTTGTCTCAAATATAGCGGGTTAGTCGAGACATTAGAGTCTGAAATTCTATAGCATTTATTAGAGAATAACACACTCCAGATAGGAAAAGAGCACAGAGCACGGCCTGGAGTGTGTTATTCCCTTTATACCGTTATACCATATCGCCAACCATTACAATGTTTAAGTTGTTAATTAGGATTTATAATTGAATTTAATGTTGTGGAACATCCTAGAGACAAGTTAGTTCCTATTCTCACTTACACCCCAGACTCTCTCACACACACACACACACACACACACCAGTGCTATGGTACGAGCATGCCTTGAGTGTTCATGCCTAATTTTGTGTGTATGGTATATTGTCTATAGTGTAGTGTGTGTGTTTCTGCATTTATCTTCATCCCTCTTATTATTTCATCTGTCTGTCATAAATACTGTAAAAAAAAAATGCAATATAAATATTTAAACACAAATATACACAATTGAAAAACCAGAAGAGAAGCAGGACTGTACAGATGCGTGCAGAACTTTCCTCGCTCTGAGCGCAGATTAAAAGTGGCGCAGCTCGTCTAGTGAATCTCCCACTGCGAAGCCAGGACTGGATTTGCCTTTGTAGTGGTGGACGATCCGTACCACCTTGCCACGAGCGCAGTGACTCAGAGCCCTCGCTCTGGGAGTCGGTTCGTCCTTGCACTTCTTCTTTGCACAGGCGAAAGCTTTTGAAAAGTCATAGCCGGGATTTCTGAGAAGCTGCATGTCACCTGAGTTAAAAGCGTAGACCTGTGCTCGAGGTCTGGCACCATTAGACCGGGAGCGTCTTGTAGGGTGTTAAGAGGCATTCGCTGGAGCTCAGTGCTAGAACTTTCATCCTGGTGGTTAATGATCAGAAACACTTTTACTGCTACACGGAGTTTTATAGGATGAACACCGCTTCCAAAGCCCTTTGAACACCTCTAAAAGTTAAAAGGATGTTATTGTGTAAAGCCAGTCAAGAGTACCAAGGACATTGTAGAGAGTTTTCAATAAATAACACCAACAGTTATACAAAAAGGACTCGACAGGCCTTTAGCGTCATCAAACAGAGGAGGTTATGTTATGAGGACGCTCCTTGTTACCTGGGAATTCTACTAAAAGGGATTGTTCCAGACTTCTGCAAGAGCTTAATTTGAACTGTTTATAAGATAAGATCAACTTTTTTTTCCCCCGTTTGCTCAAGAATAGAAAGAATCATAAATAATATGACAAAGTGGGATAGATATAAATTTGGCAATAAAGGAAAAATAGAAATATTCCTAAAAACTGTACGTGTGAAAAAAATGACTTACACTGGAGTGTATATACATTATATATATATATATATACACTACCAGTCAAAAGTTTGGACCCACCTACTCTTTTTCTTAATTTTTTTTTTGCTTTCTACATTGTAAAACTTTACTGAATACATCAAAACTATGAAGCGACACGTACGGCGTATACTGAATTATGTGGTAAACAAAAAAGTGTAAAGAAAAAACAAAAAAACTAAATATGTTTCATATTTTAGATTCTTCAAAGTAGCCAGCATTTACCGTGATGATGCAATCGGCATTATCTTACCCAG